>JAOTQQ010000002.1:26695610-26706418 GCA_026546715.1 Gallinago undulata | reverse complement strand
CTGTGCCCCTAATCACAACCCTCTGGGTCCTATCTTTTAGCCAGTTTTCAATCCACTTAACTGTCCATTCATCTAACTCACACTTCCTAAGCTTAGCTATGAGGATGCTGTGGGACACTGTGTCAAAGGGAGGCTGTTTTTTCTGGTATCTAAATTATCTCAGATAATCTACTTTGAAGAGCATGGGATGGCTCATAAAGGGAAAGTACAACAGATCTGACTCAGTGAATTACATAGCGCTCTCGGGTCATTGCTTGCAATATAGAAAATTCATAAAGAGGGTGATTAGGGGCACTGGACAGAAATCAGAGGACACATTAGCTGTCCAGATCTCATGCAACAGCAACCTGACATACCGCTTCTCACAGATGGATTTCTCATCCTTTATTTGAAGACTCAGATAAGCTCCAAACTCCTTAAGAAAAAAATCAAGTTGATCCATGTTTTGAAAACTGGTTAAGAAATGTGGGTCTTCTCTCATTTATTCTAAAGCTCTTTTCCATGATGGCACTAAAGTGGGCTATAAAGCAAGCATAAATGCAATTTATGTCCATTACATGTAAAGAGGGATGAGTTCAAATGGCAATCTGGTCGTGTATCATCTCGTTGCAGACTGGTAAATGGAATCCATTATGGGACTGTGGCTCTGTCCAAGGCACTGAAACTTCACCGTGTCTGAAAAATCACTGAAAGAAAGTCATTTCATGGGTTGTTTCTTTTATTTTTTTTTTAATTATTATTTCATAGCTTCTCATTGACTAAGAAATCTTTTTTTTTTCCTTTCTCCCCTCCCCCTCACTGATTTATGTTCTATTATATTCCTGCAGTAACACTTTAGATTAACAGCCCAGTTAATTAATATGGAACCCAAGTGGAAATGCTATAGAAGCACTTGTGACATTCACATTAATAACAGAGGGGTTCATCAAAATTAATGTTATTACAGTAAATACCAAGAAAATTAACTGTGATTAGCTCATTACTTTAAATTGTCCTCCCATCTGCATTTGGCTCTTCTAGACAGTTGTCTGGAATAGGTATGGTGATGATTCAGGACTTGGAATCAGAAGCAAACAGGAAGCACAATGAGCTGTGACCAGTATTAAAGAAAGATTTTCATCATGGCTCAGGCTCACTTTGCTGTAAGACTTGGAAATAAGACTTGGAAGCCTCCTTTTCTCATGTCAATATCCAACATACCTAGGAAGTTTTGGTAGTACCATAACAGAAATTTTGATTCATTAGTGAATTAGAAGATTCCAATGTAGGAAAAACCCATAACTGTATTAGGAGTTGACTCCTACATCAACCAGCTTTGAGATATAATTCATACGATGATAGTAGATAAAAAAGAAAGTAAAGGTATAGAGTAAGGATCACATGAAGTGACCTGACAACTGCCAATTAGAAAAGCAGACCTTATATTGAAGTCTTCCAAACCTTTATTCAGTATACTGTTAGTCTGAAAATGAGTTCCACCACTGTATACAAATATACAGACAATATCTTTTTGGGTAGAAGTACTATTCCATATCATCCTTGTTAAATGTCTAATATGGAAAGCAAATAGGTTATGCTGTGGATACCTGATTTACAGAAAACTATGCAAAAGACCCCAGCTTTGTCCATTAGTAAAAAAATCACCTTTTTGAGGCAAATAGGCCAAATCAAAATGTTCAGATGTCCCATGATACTCAGGAAAATGAGAGGAAAAAAAGGAGTTTCAACCCAGAAAGCCTATGAAATATGAAGGCATGCAGAAAGATATCCATCTGCTCTGCAGGAGCAACATGAGTGTGCAGAATCAGGAATGTACAGGTTTGTATTTTGCAAAATTGTCTTTTTGCATTTTTCCACCTCTCGTGGAGTAAAAGACCAGATAAGATAAACAGGCACCTGATGTAAATATTTGTAACTTGGCTTAATTGGAGCTATTTTGGTATGCTGCAGGAAAGAAACTGGGCCTTTAGAACGCTGCATAAATTAGAAATATTACAATAATAACTTGTAGGAAATTAAACACCCAGTGAAGATAAACTTAATAGTAAGTGAATTGAAATTATGCAAATAATGGGGGAAATCAGTTAACCACATGTATACCTACTGAAGACATTGCAGAAATGACCTCTGCAGCCCTTCCTCATCAGAGATTGTACGGCCAAGTTTATTGATACCATCATCAGCTTCAGTGGAGCTGTTCTGATTTGCACCATTAAAAGATCTCATTGAGAAGCTGGTGTCAAAAAGGAGTTTTCACAAACTGAAAACCCACAGTAGTTTGGTTCAGTGATGTCTGTGCTCTTTCCCATGTCTGATTTTTTCCCTGAAGCTCCTGTGATGTCCTTAGTGTTCTCCCCATTGATATATGCTGAGAAGTGCCTCCAAACTGCATATAATTGATGCAGTAAAAATAAATAATAGAAAGAAATTATAGTCATTCCTGAATTAATTTTGGGTTTCATTTTAACATGCAGGTTTAACAAAGTGCCTCTTTTGGTAAGGAGAATTGCTTTTTTTTCTTGTTTTAAATTAAATTTCTTCAAACGGAGAAATGAGTTTTCTGTTTCTGTTGAAGTTGAAGCAGAGATGACAAAATGAACTGCCTGGCTTTTTAACAGGAAACCTTACATTTGAAAATACCATTTGGAATAGAATCTGGGAATTTGTACACACTCATTTATCACAGAGGCCGTGAAAGCAGTACCCTCCATTCCTGCCTGGAGAGAAGGAATGAGCTACCCAGCAGTGATATTACTGCAAACTGCAACTAAACGTAGGAGATTTCTGAAGTCTACTGCTATGGTCCATTTCAAAGACAAACAATTTTTACCCCTCTAAGGCCTGCACTGGAACAGGAGGATATGTCGTGTAGCTGGCAGAGGAATCCTTCATTTTGTCTGTTGCCACTACATTTGTTTTCCGTCTTTAACGGAACCAACAAATCTAAACAAGAAAATCTCCTCTCCTGGAGTCACTGTTCTGTTGGAAAACATTTAGGGGTCTGAATATGGGAAGTTGAAAGTGTGTCAGATGGGGCTATCGACTGATGCAGCAGGTGACACACGGGCTGGATAAATCAGTATGCAGGGGGAGTTGCAGTCCCAGCCTTTCCGCTGTCTCTGGGCGTGACAGTGACAACTCAGTTTGTCCATGCCTTAGCTCATCCAGCTGTGATAATGATTGTCCTTCTTTCAGAGGCAGGTGAAGGGCTCTGATTAGTTCATTAATGCACATAAAGACTTTTTAGCGTCTCCTGAAAGAATTACTGTCATTTATAAGGTACACCGTTCTTCGTGTCAAATTAATCTGCAGCAATAAACAACTGGGCTGCACTCCTCTGACATATGACGTCTGTAAAAGTATGTGCAGAGACTGCATATGTTTTGTGAAAAAAAAAAAAAAACAAATCAAAACCAAACCAAACAAAAAAATCCTCTCTATTTAGCTCTTTCTATTAATTAATTTATTTTTTAAAAAAGATTCAAAGTAGCAGGGAAAACAGCCAATTTGTAGTTCTCCGTTCTGATGAAATGCTTCCTCTGTCTCTGATAATCCAAGGGAAAAAAAGGGGTGATGAAGGAAATGGTAAGCATATGAAATGTTATTTAGCATATAAAATATATTTTCCAGAAAAAAATTAAAAATTTAATGAAACAACTTTTCAATATACAGATAACCATCTTCCATACCTGCGTGTATGCGCATGTGTATGCATAGCTTTGTTAAAATGAAAAGGTGAAAAAGGATCATCAAAAGACAGCTCAGGTGGCCAGGAGAATTACTAAAAGCAAAATTGTCTTTATATATTAGTATCACGCTAACTGTGATACTCACAGCATTATAAATCATCTTCCTTCATCAAGCTAAATGAAAAACTTACAAAAAACCAGGAAGACAGGAGAGATGGGACGTTGATTATTTTTTAAGAAAAAAACACCTTTCAAAGAAGCATAAAGACATACTTGGAAGCAGCTAAGCTATTCTGATTTCCAGCAGGTGAATCTAGTCATTAAAATTATGAAAGTGGGATTTTGATGCCCTTTTCCTTTTACGAAGACTAAATTATCAGTGAGCTTAAAGTTTGCTCCTTTAAGTCCGCCCTCAGCCACGGGTTTACTCTCTTGCTGGATTGAGCCCATAAGCACTAGACCAGTTTGTCAGAGTTCCCCACAAAGGTACAAGGCTGATCCATTTGAAAAGTACATCAATGCTTTCTGCTACTGACCATGGGCTCAAAATGCTGCTTTCAGGGACAGGGCAGTCACCTCCTCTCTTGCTGCTCCACTGAAAAGCATGATCCGTAAGTGATGAAGACCATGCCTTTGGGAAAGGAACATAACCCAGAAATACTGAGACACAATCCATGTATCATGGAAAACTATGCCTCTGTAAAAACTACCTGAGGACACCAGAATGGGAACCTGTGTCCTTTTCCTCCAAATGTGCTACCATGTTTCATTTGAAGGAGAACTGAGCCTTTCAGAAGTGAAGTCTCTATCTACCCTTATGATCCCAAACATCAGTAGCACAGACATTTATGGTTTGCCTTAGCAGGATCACATGGAATGGAAGCAAAATAATTACATGTTTTTTTCTCATATGCAAAGCAAAACATTAAAGAAAAAAATCTCATCTTTCTTTCTTCCATCCTCTTCAAGTCCTGAACTACTGCATAATTAACTTGAACCAAACATGAGAGAGGTTTTCCTGTGATTTTGTATTATAGTCAACTTAAGTATTAAAGGAAACAGTGTAAGGAGAATATGCAGAACGATAAAAGTTAATATTCTAGAAGATAATGAGATGCAACAATACCTACAGGCCCAACTCTTCTTTTTCCTTTTTATTTTTTTTTGCCAAAGATAGGCGCATTTTTACGTATTAATAATCATGTTCAGTTCTCAAGCTCTTCATAAAGATCAGTAACAAAATGCTTTTCCTTTTCAGAGCAAGAAACTAAAGCAAAACGAGATATGATATACAGAGCTCCCTAGCAGATCAGATACTCATCACCATACCACAGACTTCCTGAGCTTCCTTTTAAGTTCTGAAATATGATGGCTTTCACACCCTGCACACTTTGTCAGGCATTAAATAATGACCATGCGGTTGGGGCAATAGCTTGAATTCAGAAATTAGCTTTCAGACAAAACTAAACAGTCAATAAATTATCCTGTTTAAAGTGTGTCCCAACACATTGTATGACTTTTGGCCTGTGCATCAGCCTAATGTTTAGGAAATCAGACTGTAAATCCTCATATTCCTGTTTTAAAATGGACAGGTATTTCTTATGGGCAAGAGATGTAATTTAGGCATTTTCTTCATTTCAAAGGGGATTTAGACAACTGAGCTAGACATAGCCCTCCTTCTGGCCTAGAAGTGTGCTCTAGGGACTAAAGCACTGGATTTTAACTCAGAAATCTTGCATTGTGGTTACCTTGGACTCGGTAATGCTTTTCTAGGACAACCTTATCTCCTCCTCTTGCTTCTTTCAAGACAGCTACCTCCACAGTTCTAGATTCTGCCTAGGTCTAACCAGATCCACATAGCTCTGTCTTCTTTAGCTGTCTGGAAGATCACATTTCCTTCAAAGTCCTGCAGCGCAGTCATTTGGATTTTGATCAGTTTTGAAGCCTGACTATTTACTTTGCACCAGCAGCTGTATCTTCCCAAACAGTCTTGGTCCTATGCACAGAGAATTACAATAGTCCAGCCGGGCAGCCTGCCACAGCATTAGGAGAATGTGTCACTACTCCTTGGCCTCAGAGCAATTCAATGCCAATCATCAGTCCTCTGTTGATAATGGGTAAAAAAAGATCTTCCCTAGTTCTTCTGCTGGGGTCCTGTCATTCAGAAACAACAAGTCTAACTTTACCACGCGTTGCTTTAATGAGGTGTAGTACATAGTTACAGGTACATTAGGCATGGGCTCGATGGTTCCCTAACTCATGCTGGGAGGAAGCTGGGATAAAACGCTGGCTGCACTTGCATGTTTTGTGATTTAGTGTTTGCAAAGAGCTTTATGATCTGTGGTCCTGTGCTACCACGAACAGAAACTAGCATTTTTCTGTTCCAGTCACTTGAGGACAAGATAATACCTGCAACCGTGTCTTTGTGTGTCCAGAGCATCATGCAACAACCCTCCCATCTGGGATGCTCTCCGCATTAATAAGAGTAAGTTGTTGCTTGAAGAGAGTTTTGCCTTCCTGTTTCTTAAGCGTGGTTCCTCTTACCTGTCTGAAAATATCTCTTAAATGGCGGTCTAAAATTTGTACCTTGACAAAGGGTTTGTTCTCTTCTAAGCAAACATAATAATCATGAATGTCACGATGACCCAAACAGGACTTTCAGCTCAAAATTGTGCTCGAATGCATGCCATGGATGAAAGGGTTCATTTCTGTCAGATTGAGAGATTTTTTAATCTTGCAAAGGAGGAGATGAACTTCTTATTTTAAAATAAATGTTATGCAGCATTGTCCTCTGGAGAATTGCCATTCTCTCTACTACAGACAGATGGTTAACTATGTAAAAGAATATATTCATTTTCCTTGCTGTTCCAGACACTGGACTAGTCAAAAAACTAACATGAATATACAGAACATAGAAAAATTAAAAGGTTACTCTGTCCTGAAGTCTGATTAAAAGTGGGAAAAAAATCTGTTCCTGTAAAAGTCACCTATTTTAGGTCCATGTTCTAGTGAATATTGTTGTGAAATAGTTTATGGGTTTTTTAATTAACTTAGGATGAATCTTAAAGGTTTGAGTTTACAAAGCCAAAACATAGAAAAAAGTTTTGCCACTTAAATTGTAATGGAAAAATCTAGAGCTAGGAGACATTCTTTTTGACATGGGTCAGACTTTTCATTCAGATTCGGTTGACGCTTTTGTATAAATAAATAAAAACCAAAGGGAATGAAAGATCAGATTGTCCTGCTTTAAGTGCTGCAAATAGAATGTTTTGAGCCTCTTCACATTTTATTTCAGTTTTTGAAGCTTTTTCAGTTCTGAAGTTAGAGGCAGCACGTTGAAGTGATTTGCAAATAACTAGTAAGCATTTTCCAATGGGAATAAAGTCTCTATCGCTTCTCTTTAGAGATGAATCATTACCATAAGATGACTGCCATCTTAGTGCTGGGAACAGAGACAGACTATTTCCAGTTGAAGTCATGTGTCTTTACAGTAAGAACCGCAGTGCTGGACACCGTGAGCTCTGGCTATAATAGCTTTCCTATATCTTATTTTGGGTATGTCAAGAGCTGACCAGTGATTTAGCAACCTTGGAACAATGCAGTGTTGTTATTCCAAGCTGGTAAATGGAAAGAGGTTTTTTTGGATCACTAAGGCTGGTTGAGAGATCTTTGTGGTTGAAATAAGATTTGCTTCATTTCAGAGTAACTCAGTAAAAAACATCTTACCAGGATGCATTAACAATTCTGCTGGTCACTGACAAAGAAAAACAGCATCAAGGTTTTTTTACCTCCTTTCAGAAGATTAGAAATAGCAATGCCTTTACCAATCAAACAGAAACCACTGTGAACTCAACTTGTGACAGCCTCCTGTAATGATAGGTTGGGACAAAAATTTGGTGGTCATGGTGATGCTGTCCACATAGACAGGCGAATACCATACTCTTGTTGCTAATTTAAATCCTTTAAAGCAGTCTTTGCTTGGAACAGAATGCTAGGAATAAACAAATCTGGCTGACAAAAGCACAAAAGAAATCAATTAGTCACAACAACTCTTTAGTGTCCTTTGCCAATGGTGCAGTAAAAGTAAATGTTTGCTGTAAGAACGGCTCTTTGCAAAGTTAAGTTGTCCTGAGTAGAGCTCTTCAAAATTTTCTTGGCTTTAGATAGTATTGCAGAACACTATTGTCCCACTGTAGATAAATGTTGCTCCAGAAGTGCAAATTACTGCTGCAACTGGGAGCATGGACTGAGCTTTTAAATCTGTCCCTGCAATTTTTCCTATTCATCTCCCTTTGGACACACCATTTCATTAGGATTTAGTGAGGAGATTAGAAGATTGGGATGTGGGGAAGAAACATCTTTGGGATTGGTACCTCGAGATGTTCACTGCCTGTGGCTCTTTACTGCTCTGCCAGCTGTGCAATGGGGTAGTCAAGAATCTGTTACTTCTGGAGATGGAGAGAGAAGCAAAGAGTAATTGGCAACTCAGGCTGGAGTAAAGATGTGAGTCAGTTCATGGATTATTTGATATTTGTTTGCTAATGTGGCCTGGGAGAGAATTTACAACCTGACTTTCTCAGAGCAGGCCCTGCATCTGGGTTCAACAGACCTGTCACCAAGAGATAAGTAAAAAAGCAATCTCTTGTCTAGGAGCTTGATTTAAAAAAAAATAAAATTGAAAGAAAACAAGTATATCAACTCTTAGTTAAGATTTTCTAAGATCATCTCCTTGAAGGATGAGTTTCTAGTGAGGGAAGATTCCTGGGTTTTGTTCCTGGTCATGTCCTTCAGTTTGGTAATATTCACAATTTGTCCCCCTCAAACTATCAGGTGGCTTTGGAACATCTGACCTTTGCTGCTGCAAGAACTTTCTGCTCCCAGTTACCCAGTTATCCCACCTCCACTACCTGTAACAGTTAAAGAGAATGCAAGTTTCTAAGATCACCCCTGGACAGGGATCCCGGAGACAGCTCTAGTGTAGTTTATTGTGTGATTATCTTGTATAGCTCTGTAAGTGCCTTGCCCTGTTGTATGTACTGTGCCATGGCCACAGGTCACCCTTGGAGAAACCATCGTAATTCATAGACTGTTGGGTTTTGTTGGCGCATCTTATGTGTATATACATACATATGTATGCGTGTGCCTCTCTAAGAAACAAAGTAACAGTTTGGGGATTTAAGCACAGCTTTATAATTACATATGAATGAGTAGGGGTGCCAGTAATTTTATCGGAGGAGCTTCATCATCTTGAGAGCTGTAGTATGAGGGTTTACCCCATAGAAGTGTGGAAAGGGTTAAAAGGTATATATTTATCATCTTGCCTTGAACTTCCTTTTTTTTTCCTTCCCGATAACAGCTGTGGGCAGCACTGCTGAAGCATCCATCACACATTCACCACCTCTGCACCATGAAGCTTTGCAGCCTTCTGCCACCAATGGGCTTCCAGCCTCTAACATGCTGTTAGTCCCCGGTGACAGGAACGAGACCCTCGGGCAGAGGAGTTGTGGGGTCAGCGCTAGCATGGGTGTGTGGGTCAGTGCTGGGTCCAGACTCCACGAGCACTGGGCCACCTCTTGGTTCTGCCGACACCTTACATGTTACTGCCTTGGCTTCCTGGCTGGAACATATTAATGATGTCATTTACTCTGGTCTATTTTGACAGAGAGATGCAGCAGAAGAGCTGGTACATGGACTTCCTGTGAAGTTCAGGGCAGGAGGTCAAGCTGAGCTGTGGCCTTCGGATGTAACCGGTCTCCTTCTCATCTCGTCTTCCCCTATCCAACCAGCTGCCTGGGCTCCAGAGAGGAGGGTAGGACAAGGGGATGCCAGCTACAGAAACTGCAGGCCATCTCTAGGCAAAGATTCTTACCTTTCAACTTCTTTTTTCTTAAGGTATCTTTCAGATGTGTCTTTGGTGGCATTTTTATTTGGATGTGTCTTTTGAAAATAATTGTTTTCTTGCCCGTGCAGACAGTACATTGACTTTAGCCATGGCCCGCTGGCATAAGCAAGAAACAGAGCCAAAGACCAGCCCCTGGCTCCCCCCAGCACCCTGTTGCTCTTGCTGTGCCTCCCCGTCTGCATTGATTCACGGTCTGCCCATCTCCAGTTCAAAACAGCCGGAGCTGCAGCAAAGCTCTGCTCCTGCCTTTGGCTGTATTTCTGCAGGCTGTGATCATCTCAGATCACACACAGGCAAAGGTCAGGCCGTGGAGCACAAAGCCCTCCCAAAGCCCAAGGCTGGTGCAGGTGGCAGCAGTGACAGGCCAGCGTGCTGCAGGATGGCCCCGGTCCCACAGAAGGACACAGAGGAGAGTTGTACCATTGGAGGTCTCTCTGATGAGAACTAAAAGCCAGCTCCTTGCTGCTGCTGAACAGCGCAAATCCCACGTGCTTTCTTTCATCAAAGAAGAGATGTAGGAATTCATATTTCCCCACTGTATTTACTAGCTTGTTGGGTTTTTTTTGATGAATTTATGAAGGGGGAAAGACCTTATGGGACATGACTGAGATGGAGGGTGGAGGCCTCTGTTCTGCCCCACGTCTCAACTCAGGAAACTAAACACCCTGTCCTAAAGCTTTAGCACGTATAAATCCACCTTTTTGCAGATTGGTTCCAGAGTTACAACTTCAAACCTCTGGATATGAATATTTAGGGAGCTGATTCAGAAACTAAAAATAACAGTCACTAGAAGGTTTGCCCATGGTGGCAACGGAGCAGGGGTGTTACCCCCAGACGTAAGCTCTTACATTAATCAGCCATTGGAGGGAGACAAAGAGCTGTGTTTCTTGCACTTCACCGTGGTTCTCCAGAGGCAGTTACTCAATATTATCCAGCTGTTCAACCCAGATGTTGTTGTATTTGACAACTGGTAAAGTGACTTCCAAGCAACTCCTGCCGCCATGGGGACGGAACAGCTGCAGAGCTGGTCCCCATTTGAAGGGACATGGTAGAAACATCAACTAATACACGTGCATTGCCCACAGAAATGTGAAATAAGGCTATCTTTAGGTACACTACGCTAATGCACGTAGCATGGGTAACAAACAGGATGAGCTAGAAGCCATTGTGCGGCAGGACAACTACGACATAGTCGCCATCACGGAAACGTGGTGGGA
>JAOTQQ010000002.1:26658982-26680849 GCA_026546715.1 Gallinago undulata | reverse complement strand
CTGGAGGGGTTCAAGGCCAGGCTGGATGGGGCTTGGAGCAACCTGGTCTGGTGGGAGGTGTCCCTGGCCAGGGCAGGGGGGTTGGAACTGGATGATCTTTAAGGTCCCTTCCAACTCTAACCATTCTATGATTCTATGATTCTATTTACAGAAAGAAATCCCAGAAGTGACCTGGGCACAAAAAGAAAAAAGATTCCTACATTGCACTCCTGTAGTTTTGGGACTGTGAAAATTCCAAAATAGCAATCCGTGGTCACTGCCCGATAGTCTTCTGTCTGCCTGCAGCTACCTGTGTGGGGTGACTGTTCTGGAATGTGAAATTACCTGGAGAAACATCTGCTTTGATAGCTGGAGTGGGTGCAAGGGAGAGCTGGAGAAAGTACCTTTTGCAAGAGAGCAGCTCGTGGTCACCATGTAGCTGTATTCCTGCCCAGGCCACAGCAAACTCCCCAACTGAACAAGCAAACAGCAGAAAAGCTCAGTGTCACTGCAGCCCCTCGCTGGACTCAGACTCGCTCCTGCCGTCCCAGCACAACGGGGCTCTTTCCTGTGAGAAAGGGAAAAGTTAATTACACGATTCCTCCTGTTCTCTGCTGGGTTAGGGCAGTGCAGTCTAGACTCGTCATTTACAAGGCTGTTTAGAGGCAGCTGCTTGGCAAAGAGCAGACGTCTTTCTTGTAGTCCAATAGATTTAAATATTTAAAGCCCAGCTGCATAGAGCAATGTCCCAGAACATTGTCACTGGGACATGGTGACTCACGCACAGCCGGAGGAACACGAATTGGACTTTCTGCCACAAGATGGGGCTCTGCCTGCCCTCTTTCCCTATGTACCCTATTTTATGCTTTGCTTCCTCTCCTGCATGAAAAATCATTGTTTCCTTGGTTATAATATGTCTTTTTTTTTTCCTTCTTGTTTTGCTGTACTGAAGCGCATTTATTTTCCATGGCAAGAAAACAACTTTCCTGTCTTGCCCCCAAACAGACATACAAAACTGACAAAGCCTCTAGGATCCCCTTGGCTGAGATAGATGAGCTGTACTTACAGAATTAAAGCAAAACCTTTATTGCAGAGGGAAACGATGCTATAACCAAGCCATCTGTTTCGTAGCCTCCTGAAATGGAGAGCATTTGTGCAGGTTTCCTGCTTCTTATTATTTGAGTGTTTTGCTCCTAACAAGCAGAGGACAGGTGACCAGATTCTGATGTTTGGTGCTCACTGGAGAAACTCGAACAAGTTGAAGCTGGCAGAACTGGTTAGATTTTTATCAGGGAATGAAGAGCAACCTAATTTCATAGCAAAGAAATTCTAAGTGCTGTGGTTGTGCCCAGGGGCTTTCAGCCGATCTTCACAATGACTGGTAGTTAACACACACATGCAAAGGCAATTTGTTTATGGAGGGTGAGTTGGCTGAAAATTGGGCACCATTTATTTCGTATGAGATGCTTTGAATCGGATTGCTGGTTTCTATCCATCAGGTGGCAAATGCTTTAAGTGAATTTCATCGCTTGTACTTGCTGAGGTGTGAAGGTGGTCATACCAGAGCTGTTCACCAGCCTCTGTCCAAGTCACTCTCATCACTTTAGGAGGTGATTACCCAGACCCCGCACACCGGGAGGGGACCTTCCCTCTCCCTGCAGTGTGGCTGTCCCTAGGTGGTGGGATCTCTGGGTGAGCATTTCTGAGGATGATGACATGTAGCTGTGGCAGTGCAAGGGATCACTCCTCGGGAAGGAGAGCTACCATGTACCTGTGGTAGCTCCAACCTTCCAAGCACCAACCTTCCTGTCCAAGCATCCAGAAATGTACGCTGAATATTTGAACGTCTCCAGCAAGCAGACTTGGTTCCTGCTAAGAGTCACTTCTTATTTTCTTCCTTTTTTTTTTTTTTAATACTTTTGTGTCACTCCTCTCTAGTTGTTGTTTGTAATCTCAGGACTCCTCCTCCTGCACTACATCTTCTTGCACCTTCCACACTTCCCTGTCCCCCCCACTCACAAATGTCCTCATAACTGCTTCCAATCAATAGCAGAACAAAATGGCAATCATCAGCACAGCCCCTGGAGGATACGTAGCCAAGCCAGCCCTCTGAAAGTCCAACACCTGCACCTGCCATGCCTTCCTATACATTATTAAATACTGCAACATGGATGAACTGGTTCTTTTCTTGATTTTGCCACTTCACTCCTGGGTGTCCTTTACATATCCCTTTGGTCATCCTAATTCTAACACAGAAGCAATCATATTCATGAAGGCAGTTTAATCAAGTTACAAATCTTTGGAATCACAGACCCATAACAACCTTCTACATCTCTCAGTAGTCTGTTATCCACATTTATTGCTAAATTTTTGCTATTGGAAGGTGACAGAATTTCTTCAAACAACTGTGAGCCATTTAGAATAGTTTTGCAGACCACCAGCAGCCTGGGGATATTGGGCAATGCATGTTACCCTTAATATAGAAAATAGAGGTCTGAATGAGCTCAAATCTCATTTGTTTGCTTCCTCATAATGTTTATTTCTGCTTCTACATATTTGTATAGGATGCTGCTCATCTTTTAAAAACACTGAAACACAAAAACAAAAGGCATTCACATCTTCCTAAATTTCACTAAAACAGCCTTCAAGACATTTAAGAATTGGAACTAAAATGAATTTTTTGAATCAAGTCCAATCCTCTATGACCTGATTGTTGCCTCCTCATACAAGCTCATTATAAACCTGTCAAGGTTATTTTAAGTAAGTCAGACCTGTCTCCTCAGTATTCCAGTTGGGAGGTTGTCCAGAACCTTGATGCTTTGGTGATACAGGAATCTTCTCCTTTTTAAGTTAAAACTTCCTTATAGCCCTGAGAAGAGGGACTTCATGTGCCATTGTTTGCAGAATAAGGCAAAAGAGAATGTCAGAGGCTTTCCTTCATTTGGATACAAGTTGTTTTTACAAAAGGGCTATGAAGTAAAGTGATTAGTTAAGCAATAGGCCCAGATGGTGAATGTGCATTTTTAGTGCTGGGACTGAATGCTGGTTAGAAATAATGAAAAATCCTCTCTGTAAAAACCGGACAAAACCCATCAGCAATTCTCATCAACATTTTTTTAAAATTAGTAGTCAGTTCTCAAGTCTTTATGTGAATTAGCATAATACAAAAGTAAATGGAAAACATTTTCACTCTTACCTTAAAACACAGCAGTTACAAATCATCTTTCTTTCTATGGTCACTGGGGTTTTTAAGCCAGACTATAAAAGAGGTCTGTGATGATGAGGAGAGATGGGCACCAGTCTTCCTTCTGCTCTGATGCTCGAGTGTACTGAATTTTTAAAGTGTGTTTTAAAGATTGCTGTCACTTGCTTGTCCTTCTTAGATGGAGGCTGTTAACTTTTTCTCCCTGAAGTTTTCTTTCTAGGAAAGTTGTGGCAACCATCTCCTACCTGTGCCTTGTATGTTTTCTTCACGAAGACTGAATACCAAGGCATCTGGGAAGCAGTACCCTGCTTAGAGGAATAAGGAATATTTAATTCAGGTAACCCAGGAAAATGGACATTGCCAGTACTGGGCTAAAATTTAGGACTGGAGGCACAGAAATACCCGGAAGAAAACACATAGTCTTTTCTGTCTGCACTTCACATGAATTGCCACCCCTTTCTCTTGTAGATCATAAATCCAAGCCATGACTCTGGTAGTTATTGACAATAACAAGGGACAGGCAGCAAGAAATCAGTGCAGCCCCTGCCTGGGTGCCAGGAAAGCTGCAGAGCTTGTCCTCTGCCAGCTGTGTCCACCTGCACACGTTCAGACAGCTTCTCACTTCCAGTCCTCGGGCTCGTTTTGGTCAGGAAATGCCAGTGGTTCAGTCCACACCGAAAGGTCCTCACAAGATCCCAAATACTTTCAGAGAAGAAAACATTTTCTTATCTCTTCCTCCAGCCTGCACTTTTCCTTTTCTCAGAAATTGTTTGTTCCCTTAGTCCCACCTTTTCTGTACAGCCATTTCCAGACTAGTTGTCATTAGTTATTGGTTTTAGGAGCTGTGGCTTAATGAAGATAAATGATCCAGCGGTCTCAGAAATATAAAGCCATTTGCACGGTAGCAAATGGTGGGTCAGGCTGGTGGGTCTGCATCCAGTTCAGAGCATCCCGCCAGATGTTTCTGCCATAAGTACTGTCACTAGAATTGTCACTAATCATCAGCCTTGTTAGTAGCTTTTGTAGACCCAGGCCAAGGATTGATGGTCCACAGAAGCCAAATTTCCCTTAGAGATTATTTTTGCCAACATGGTTTAAAAATGCAGTTAGCAAGGGGTGGTGGTGGTGTAAAAAAGAGCCACCTGTACTGTTTAGTGGGTAAAAACATGGCATTTCTTCAGAGCAGTCTGTTTGGCACTTCTCACTAACAGCAGTCGGTGCTGGAGGAGATATCAGTAGTTGGCCTTTCAGAAAGAACTTGCTTATGCATCTAGGTATGGCAGAAAGGAGATTGGGGAAAAGGACTTCTTTCTTCCAGGAGACAGTGATGACCCAACCACCACGAAGGAATGCTCATTCTGAGTAAGTAGGTGCTGCCTTTGGAACAAAGTTCTTGTGATGTGTAAGCATCGAATGGAAAAACATAACCAAACCAAACAACCCAAACCCCTTAGGAAATTCACAGAACAGCAACGGCAGGATTTTTTTTTAAAATGGACATTTTTCAGGTAGTTGGAAAGGCTATGACAAAATGCAGCTCAAACATTTTATTTCCTTCTCTTACTCTCTTATCAAAGTCTAATAAACAATGTAACTAATTTTGCTGAAATTTTAGAGTAAACAAAACCAATATCTTCAGCCAGAGGAGGAGTCCAACGCAATTTCATCACAAAGGGTTAGTGAAACAATTGCAATGAAGCTCATAAAGATGAAGTTTCAAGAAATCTTATCTCCAGACAGTCCTGCCAACTGAATTTGTACATTTTCTCTTTCTTGCATATTCTCACTATTCCGCTTTGTTCTACTGATCTCTTTTTTCTCTATTATTCTCTTTTGAATAATACTGAAACGAGATCTTTTCTTCTTTCTCTTCCTATCTATTCTAAATAGAAGCAAACTTTATAATCAATGGAGTGCTAATCTAGTTTTCCACCCATTGGTGTCTGAGTGGATTTGAAACTCAAAAGTAACCATTTGTTGCATTCTGGCTAAATGGTCTGATAAGAAAGGAACTTTGTGCCTTCCCTTGGATAGCTGGTCTTTTGTATGAAAGGTACAAATGCAAACCTGTGTGTTGTATACAGACTTCTCCATGATTCTGTTTGACTTTCCATACACCGAAACAGTAAAATGGAGGGTTAGAGATGTGCATTGTTGTTCAAGGTAATTAAGAAAAGTACACAAGTGATCATCATTAGCAGTTCATAACACAGCAATGAAAACATGCTAGCTTAGCTCTAACTCTTAGCTGATAGAGCCGGGCTACTACAGCAGGACTGTAGAGAAATGCTGTATGACAAGAGGTTTGTAATGATTTACAGGGTTTTTCTTAATTGCACAATCAGTTGTTTGTTCCAGTTAATTGAGTTCCCCTTCCAGTAATTACTCTTTGCAGTTCTTTATGCCACGGTATCACAAGCTTAGCTTTTCATACAGCTACCTTAGCTCTTTTACCTCCCAGGACTTTTCTGCCTCATTCAACTGAATTAGTGCCGCCCCCGGAGTGGTTCATGAGGAATGATGAATTTCCTTCCTACGTAATTTCCCTGTGTATTTTGCATGCCTGTGTGAAGAATGTAGAGGGATGCAAAAGGAGATATAGCTGCTTTCTTCCAGGTGCACTACCTATGGAGTCTTGACCGTCACTCCAGAAGTCACTGCTACACCCATGGCCAGAATACAGTTCAAACCATCATTCGCCATATCTTTGAGTTTTAAATGTCTATTTCTGTCACGGAGGAAAAAACAGCTCATGTTTAATGGAATCAGAAACTACTAAGAAAAGACTTTATTTAAATATGTAACTATAAAACGAAGCAAGTAATATTTCATGAGAATATAAAAATGAATATGCAAGACTGAAAAGGTTGTGATACCAGGATGAACGGAAGGCATGACAGCTCTGGTGGCTGTCTCACAAGCTACCAAAATTTGCAGGTGATCTTGTGTTCCTTCCATCAGTGATGAAACGTTAACTGCTCCTGGTTGTCTGCTGCTGTTTCTTTTGAAACTGGTTTACTGTTATTTTACGTTAACCAGTGTTACATATACATAAGTAACTGTTTATTGAAGTCTTTTCTGTTTATGGAAAGTTGTGGACCCTTCTTCCATGTTTGTTTGCACATATACCAAGAGGCATCTACTTAAACTTTTCATGACCCTTTCGGTCTGAAACAAAAAATATTTTCCTTTAGAACTTATTTATTAACTAGTTTTCCTCCACATCCATTTGTATTAGGTGTAAATTATTTCTATGAACGTTGTTTTTATGTTTCCATTTTTAGGATTGCCAGATGTGTAGTAATAATGCTGATTCACATGCTAGTAATGACAATTCACGTGTTTCATATACATTTCTGGTACTTCTGCTTTTAAGATAAGCAGACGGAGGTTACCTGAATTATATATTGCAAACAGGTGGGATATAAGTAAGGTAGTATGAAACAATATGCTGAGCTGACCCTCATTTTCAGGTCCTCTGCTACTATAACAGACCAAATATCAGTAACATATGTTTTATATCAAAGCTTGATTGTCTTTTATAGTTTTCAACAATAAACCAGCAGGCAGTGGAATCTCATTACTCTGCTGGGGCTTTATACCATTTAGACACAGCTAATTCCCAGCACTTCTTCTCCTCTCTACTGTTTTGTTTTCTTGAAATCCGGTCAGGATTAGAAATTCTTCTCTCCACAAATTCAGCCATTCAAGATACAGATCATGTGGATTAAACTGATGCACAGAACAGTAGTTCAGCTGCCATTTTTATTTGGCATCCAACTAGAAAATTGGACAGCAATAATTGCTTATAGTTGAGCTGAAACAAATAGTGTGTGTATGAGAGAGAAAAAGCACCTTTTCTATGCCAACCTGAGAGCTTTCTTTCAAATAGCACAACTATGTCACATTTCATTTCAACTCTCATGGTTTTCAATTTTGATCTAGCCTTTTAATTTTGATGTAGTTCAGCTTTAACTTCTCAAAAATAGATATGTCCTTCTGAAGCAACACATTGAAACACATGAAAATATAAAAAATAAAAAATATAATGAAAGTTCAAAAAAAAGTGTTTTTAACAAATGTCAACATTAGGTTACGAAATCCTTGCAACGTTTTTGCTTTTTACCTACCAAACTTATTTGTCAAATGTTAACTTACTTTAGAAATGGTTGTACATTTCTTAAACTACTCCAACCCCCAAAAAATTTTACTATAAAATGAGAAAAAAGAAGAAGAAGAAGCCTGTATTTTAAGAGCTTTTCAAAATAAGCTCTTCTTCATAGGATATTTGTCAAAGGACATTCAGTTTCATAGTCTGAGTGAAATTGGAAAAGATGGTGGATGTCCTGTACTAAACAAATGAGTCCTAGCCCTGACACATCTAGAAAGGCAAGTAGCTAATATCAAATAAGACAAAGATCATTGTCCAGAGTGCTGTGTCGTTCCTGGAGTGCCTAACGGTGTGTATTTTGGGTTCTTTTGGAGGGGAGTTTGGTTGTTGTTGAAAAAGAAACTTGAATTTGAAAGAAGAAAAATAAAAATGGACTCTGCACCAGATTCTCTTCCAGTAAGTTTAATTTCCTAATTATTTGTAGGGTCATTCCCAAGAGCTGCCAAGGTGTGACTCATTTTTATTAAGCACTGTGCCATCCAGCACTGTTCATCAATATCTTTCAACCATTCATTCGTCTCAGCAAGTGTCCCTTTCAAGCAGAACTCAGAGCACTGGATTCAATTGCTTTAGCTCTAGTGAAAAGCAAGCTCACATCAAATATGCTGAAAAGTATGTAACCTTTATTACCGAGCTAGTTAGGGGAGTAGGACAGAGTCCCTTGCTATAGAAGTAAGTGGTCCTGTTGAGTCTTGGAGGATAGTTTAACCTATAGATCCATACTGAGTCAACGTCCAAAGACTGCTATTAGGGACACCTTTTTTGAGCCTATTACCTTCCAGAGAAGCCTTTAAAAAAAAAGAAGTTATGATTCATGTCACTAAAAATCTCATGTCAGTTTTTTTTGAAGAATAATGATATATGCTAAATGTCTGACCAAATTCTGTTCTTCAGTTCTGGTTATGACCCAGAGTATTTTACACCCTAGTTTACTCTGCTGTTATATCTACAGTCAAAAACAAATATAAACAGATAAGTCCTGCCCCAGAAATTACTTCAATTCCTGTCATGGCTGATGCTTTCTTTTTCTAAGCTGAGGGCTTGAGGACTGGGTAGAGGGCTGTTAATCCTTTTGGTTAATTCTGGATAAAAAGGAGTTTTCTAAATATAAAATGATTTACTGTTATTCTTTCCATAAAGGCAATGGAAAGAGAGAGAGGAACTGAGCAGCGGGTGGTTCAAGAATACTAAGACTGATTTGGCACTGTTCATTAAGGCTGCTGCATTATAAATGATCATGAAATGCACTATTTAGAATTCTAACGACCCCAGTAAAGGCGGCACATTTATTTTTAGGGAATTGTTAGGAACAATTGCTTGGTTCTCCTTATAAACAGCAGCAGCCGCAAGTAGAAATTAGCTGCTGTGTAAACACAGTTGGGAGGTATACGTGTCTGTGTTAGAGTGAATGAGCTGTATTGCACAGCAGATAAATATCAGCCAACAAACTACTTTTTTCTCTGCTTCAACAAATCCTGCAGCAAATGCTCTGCTAGCTGGTGTAATCTGAGGACAGCTCTTGGGAACACACTGCACAAGCCCTGAACACTAAATCTGGGTTGTGGCTGCCTTGTGGTTGTACCTTCACAGGTAAAATCAAAACCACTGGAACCACTGGAACCACTCTGCCTAGCAGCAGGACTAGTTGAAACGATCTTCTAAGTCCAAAAGCTTCATTTCAGTAGAGAACATCACCTGGGAAGTCTTCAAGAACACTTACTGCTGCTGATGCATTGGGGAAATTCAAGTGTTTACATTAGAAGAAATGTTCACTGAGTACCAAGAAGTCAAGGGTAGATTACATGTCTAAATTATGCAGACTATAATTCATTTTGAATTATTATCACAATCATTTATAAAGTTATCTTGGACTCATTTCCAGCACCTTTCCTAAATTCTCCCCGTTGCTTAAACTGGGAAACAGTACATACTTTGCTTCAGCACAGATGTATCCTGGATCACCACAGGTTTTCATAACAGCATCTTTCCAGCTTCAGGGAGACTTTCTTTCAGGTGCTATTACTTATAAATGATATTTCTAGAGACTTCTTATTCTTATGGAAAAGGATGTCTTTTCTATGCATTTTTTTTGAATCTATGCTGCCTTTGATGAATTTACAATACCGCCCCCCAAATCAATAGACACATGCCTTGTTCAATAAAAAAGGGTCCTCTAAGATTATTTGCAAATTTGAAGTGTATGGCTCACAAAGCCATTTATCATTGTGACCACTGGTTTTTCATCAAGGTTTTCTGAAGTATGTTCTACCTTGAAAAAAAACTGCTTTAACTGGTATTTAAATGCATATCTGAATATGTAAAATTATTCCCAGTTTTGCATAGCTATGAGGCTGTGCTCTTCGAAGGCCATTTAAAAAAAAAAAAAAACACCACACCAAAACCTTGCATTGATCACCAGGAGAAACTTTTGTTTATTTAATCATGTACCAAGTGACAGGGGAAGGTGAGTTGGGGAAGAAAATCTCACCTCTGAAAAAATAAACTGAAGATGCTATTTTAAAAATTCCACCTTAAATCTGAAAAGTGTGAACCACAAGTCTTCCCCCAAACTGGTCACACTGAAATGTGTTCTGTCAGAGCCCACTAAAAAGGTTCATACCGAAAATTATAAAATATTCATTTAGATGTTGACTTCAAAAAAAAGGACTTGACTAAAATTAGCTTAATATTTAAATACAAACGCACTTCAAATTGGAACACTTTTTTCTTCCTTTTATGAGAGTCAAAGCAATTTATTTGGACAACATTGGCCCATTTTTAGCTTAAAAATTCATCCAAACTAACTCTCTTCTGCCAAAAGTACAGTTTTGATAAAGCTGCATTTTAAAATGAAAAAATCTTTTGAGAAAAAATTCTTAACCATGTCACGTCGTGTCATTTCACCTCTTAGTGAAGCAATTTGGACAAAGACTTTTCAGTGACCAAAGCCATAGAAAGTATACTCAAGATGGGATTCATGACTGTCAGAAATACCTAGTCTGAAATATGGGCTGAAGTATCATTTTCCCTCATAGGAATGTTGGAAGGGTAAATGTATTGCAGACATGGTCAGATGGCTTCCGATGTGGAAACAGATAATCAGATCAGCCAAATGCAAGAGGAATGTTTTGTGGTCTATGAACTGTTTGTGATCTATGGTTACGTCTGAAGCACCCGTTAGGCACCTGAAGAAATGCCAGCTCATATATATACATATAGATATGCATTCCATGAAAGCAATATATCTACATTGGATCCTCACTTCTAGAGAGCTGGGTTAGGGTTTGGGAATTCAAAATCAGTTGAAAATCACTCCATTAAGCTACTGAGGAAAGTTTCTAACCAGAGAGCTTGATTTCCCTCCCACCCGAACTAATGCTTTTGGAACCTCCTTCCATTACTGACATGTGGACTGCTCTTTTCTTTTGTAAATACAAACATTCTGTTCCACAGTGCTGCCAATTAAGGCATTCCCTGTGCGTTTTGTTTATCCAGTAGCTGAAGATAAATTTTAATTACCTTTGGAAACTTCCTTGTCCTTTCCCTGCCAGAAGGGTCTGAAGTGAACATCCCTCCTCCCAGCCCCAGTTCCTTAGTGCACAAAGACCCACAAGCATCACCAGTTTGGAGGAGTAAAACTGCCTCCCTCGCCACGATTTGTTTTCAAAACGTTGGCTTGGCAGAATCCTCCCCTTCTATGCCCCACTTTTTCAAGGAGACACTGTAACTGAAAAAAAAAAGGTAGCTTGCAACCTCGTGGGTATCTGGAAGACAGGTGCATCCTAAATCTCTCAAAGCAATCACAAGACTGTGTTTCAATTTTAGAGCCATGCAGCAAGGGGGGATGCACTTTAACAAATTCCCTCTGCTCATCTTGCAGTGAAAAACACAATTCCTGTGATTAATAAAAAGCAACATAAAACCATGGCTTGCTGCCTGCCCAAATCTATTAACCCTATATGAAGGTCTACTACAGAGTCAAGGGCTCTTCATGAAACTTTCTATTCTCCCAGCAGCTATATCTTTTCCCTCATTATGATTACCCACATCTGCTTTTAATCAGGCCCTCTAGAGCTTCATAGAGAGGTTTGATTGCTGATTAGAGAGTGGTGCTTGCCCAGATTTCTCTGCTTAGTTTTCCTTAAAGGCTCACTTGGAGAGTGAATGTCTTTTTGTGCACCCTGCTATTGCGAAGGGAATTAGAAATTATGAGTTTGGGAGTGTTCTTAGTTATGAAATTGCCAACCAGTCTGGCATGGGTCAACAAAGATGTACTGGTTTAGAGTCATATGCATTGGAGGTGGCTGCTGCCCAGCTCGTGGCTCAGAGGGAAGCACTTTGCCATCTCCCAGGTCGGTAGTTCTTCCTATAGCAGAGGGCATGTGGGATCCACAGCAGGGGATGCTGTATTTCTGCCAGAGGAAGGGAGCAGCCAGCTTTTTGGGAGGATGGCTTATGGGTGGTTTTGCCACGAGGCACAAGCCTCACATGTCAGACAGAGCTGGAGGGTCTGAGCTTGATTTCTCATAGCTTGCTTCTTGGTCTCTGTGCCTTCCCCTGTGTATGACCAAGGAAAGCTTTTCTGACTTTTCTCTAAAGGACAATTGCTGGTTTATGTTTGGAGAAACTTGATTTTTCTGGTCCAACAAAGGGATCCCAGCTGCTTTACAACTATCAAGAAAACTGCTGGTGAAGCATCGTCTGACATCATTCATCCAAGAGAGGTCAGCTACAGCTATATTGAGAAAACCATCTACTAAGAGTGAAGAAAGTAAAAAAAGCTGGGCAATGATTTTGTACATCAGAAAGAAGAAAAATGTCTTTCTGGTTTAAGTTTCTTGCGGGCTGAGTAGTAAAAGATATTTATAAACCCCAGATTTTTCCCTCCTTTGGAGAATTAATTCCTACCTACCAGGAAACTGCCAGCAGGTTCAAGTAGTAAATGGCAATAATGCACAAATCTTAATGGAAAAGCTGAGCAACTGCCAAAGAAAACAGCCTGAGGGAAGGGGAAACGTGCTGATGTTCAGAACACCTGAATCATGGGTTTGGAGAGCAAAACTGCTTTGAAGCTCTTTGTTTTCTGGTTTCGGGCATGGATTTATGAAGGGGGCTAAAACAGTTCTTAGCCCTGCTGGTACTGGCTTGTAAAACATATTTATTCCTGTGTCTTGGCTACGTAGCTACACAATCTTGCTTCTAAATTCAGATCAGGACTTCCTTTTTTCACCCTGGCCTTTTCTTTCTTCCTTCTTCAGTCTGTCACCCAATTGCTTCTTTCTTCTATGATTTCCTTCCCTTCTGATGGTTTTTTGTTGTTGTTGTTTCTTTTTTTTTTTTGTTCCAGACCATATTTCCACTTCATTACAATAAATCTCTTCCAACTGCCTTAACATCTCTTGCAATTTTTTTACAAGACCTCATCATATATGGATGAGGGGTATATATGCCTGTTGATGTAACATCTTGAATTGAAAATGGGGTCATGAGCAAAATGGTATTTATGAAGAGTTCTTGGATTTGGTAGTAAATCTCATATTTTTGTCAGGAAAATAAAGCATCTTCAGATAAACTCAAGACCTCTTTCAGATGTGATGCACTGCTACAGAACCTCCTAGAATTTGTTGTTTCCTTAATCTTTGGGCCAAGTTTTCTTGACATGCTTAATCCTCTAGAGGAGTCCCACTAGGAAAAAAAGACTGAATACATCACAGGAAATGTTGCACCTGTATTTTAAGGTACATATAGATATTAGGAAAATGATAGTTCCAGTCACACAATTCAAACGAATCACTGGAATACAATATTTACATTTGCTGTAATCTGTTAAAAATGGATTTTTAGGAATTATAACTTTAGGAAAACTTCTTTTGCCTATCATTTCACCTCCATACTTTTCTTTAGCTTCACGTTTGTCATTTAATTTCTAAGTCATTCCTTTAAGTGTGTCTATGTATTTCTTATTCTCCTTACAAACCTAGGCAAAGAATAAAATTTTCATTTGAGACTAGAGGTTAGAAGAAACTCATGAACACAACAAAGTATGTCCAGGAGGGCCCTGACACAAGTCCGACTTTAATATGTGAGCAGGCCTAAAATAATTAGATCATGATCTGCTCTCATCGTGACATTGCTAAAAGTCAGGCTTTACCAGCATTTATACAAGTCTGGTAAGAAATGAAGTATTTAATCCATGCTTCATGCTCTGGAGACTGAGTACTAATTTTAATCTCTGCTACTAGTGCAAGAGATGACTGATGATATTGATTTGGAGCAATCCAGAATAGTATCTTGTTTCAGAGGAACTGAATGACTCCAGGAGCCTTAGGGTCTCTGAGGCTTTCAGGTATTGCTACAGATCCTTTTTAGCCCACAAGGGGAATTTACCAAACATCACATGAGCACATGGGCCTGGAATAACTGAAATAAAAATTTTCCACTGGCATTTTTATGAGTTTGAAGGATCCAGACCATTTCCTGTGTTAGTAGATGGAACAAGTCAGGCCAACAGAAACATGGAGACCTTACGATCCTAGCAAGAAGTGAGAAAGCCATGAAAAGGCTAATAGATGGGCTGACAAATCTGCTGTCATCATAGAATCAGTGATATCTTGAATGTACAGCCTTGGGAATCTCTTGTCAGGAGGCCTTCAGGGGGGTGTACTCCTGGGTAGAGCTACACAGAGGAATGGCTAGAAGAAGCACTCTTCTTCTGTGTCCCTTGGTCCAAACATGAGCCTCTTGTTGTATAACATGGTTGTGGGTGAAGTTTGGTCTCAGTACTGCTTGAAGACACATCTCTGGATTAAATTGGTTCATCCTCCATTCTGTCTGAGAGCTTGTTGTGCTTATCTTTCTATATACTTGAATACAACATATTTCTGTTTAAAAATACAGCCACACTCTTTTTCAGGCTGTGGTTTTATTCATAAGGCTTCTTATTGTCATCATCTGGATCAAGCAGCTCTTTATTTATGACCTTTCTCCATTAATCACTTTGATTCAGCCAAACTTCTATATTGGTGTTACAAGCAAACAAACAAATAAACAAAAAAAATCAGGTCTTTCCTTCCCAAATAGTACAACTCACAGTTCCAGGGGACAGGTGGTGCTGTTGCTATAAATGTCTGTAATACACAAAGGAATATTTCTTACCTTTGCCATTATTACTGAAACAATTGCCTCCTATGTTAGAATAGTTAACAAGCCTACTGGAAGGTGTTAGTTTTGATTACAGTGTGACATGACTGATCTATTGTGACAGCAGCTAGAACTAAGTATCCAATTAACCTTGAAAGTCAGTCTGTGGCTCAGCAGTATTTACTTTTTTCCTATGCAGAGCCTTTCCACCTCTCTCACCCATTGTAATGTGCTACAGTGGCTTCACCTTCATAAAAGCTACTCCAGACTAACCCGACTGATATCACCAAAATCATTTGCCACCTGTACTGGGGCTGATGCCTCCTTTTCCATTCTTGCTTTAGCAGGAAGTCTTGGTGTGTCCCTGAAGTTGAGGATTGCCCTTGTTTTCACTGGACTTCATGCTGATGACAATGCATCAGGCTTTAACTTGATTTGGTGAGGTCTGCAGTCTTTGTCACAAGCAGAGACAATAGCTGGTTCAGTGGGGGATCCAAAGAGTGTTCTCCCTCCATGTAGTGTGGGGGTGGTCCCATAACCAACCCCTTTGAAACTAGACTTCTCTTTAAACACATACTAGATTCAGACTTCTGCCAGTAGGCAAAATCAAAGATAAAAGTTTTTACCTTGAAAGGCAATCCTGGTGATGAGCTTGTATATCAGCTACCTACAGTGCTTCCGTCTCAAAGTGATAGCACCTCAAGGTCTTGTTAGGTGAGATCCTGCCCCCCCAAATATGTCCTCTGAGATAACAAACCCCTTGTTAAAGAATCAAATCTAAAAGGGCACTTCTCTGTTCAAGGCAGAGGTTTTTAGAGGGGAAAATATGGTGGTTTGGAAGAGAGAATTTTTTTCCACCATGATTTTATTTGATAAATTACTACAGAGGATTAAGAAGTGAGTCATATAACAGCCCTGGATATTTTTTTTTTCCACCTGGATTTATCAGTACACCAATAGGTTATGCACTCGCTCTTTCCACTTTCACATAAAGTTAGAAGACGACTTTGCCAAGAGACAACCAAATTCAACATCTTTCATTCAGCCACCATATACTGGACATCAGCCTTTCAGAAATGACTGAAAGCAATTGAGCAATCAAGGCTGTCCAGCTCCAAATTGACAAGAGGTTTTGGCATAAGATACATCCTGAAGGAAGATAAAGGGCCCCAATGTTTTTTGTATATCAAAGGAGCGTCTTGACATGGCACTATGGTTGGAGTTTTAATCTTGTATAGAGGGACGTACACAAGTGTCAAGGGAAAAAGCATAATGTTATGGTCTACAGTGATGATTTACCCATCAACACTGCAAAATAATGACATCATTGCTATTATTGAACCTTGAGACAGAAATTTGTAGAATTAAGTATATCTTGCCAGGAAAGCATCCTCATTTCTAGCTCCCTTTATACTTTTTTCTTGGTTTTGGTCTATTTTGTCAAGAGCAAGCTCAGAAAAGCAAAGCTTATCAGCTGCTTGCTAAATCACCTCTATCGTTCAGTCTATTTTAATTCATACACAGGCACTGCACACCCAGACTTGCATTTTGAAGAATCTCTTCTCATATTCTGGATGACAGAAAGATACTCCAGAGGTTGCAGAAAGGAAAGAGCCCGGGGACCTCATTTCTCCTGTGGCTAAAGTACAAGATTCAATCATCAGTTTTAGATATTTTTTTTCATTAACATTCTAAATTGTATAGCACTGCATATTGTAGAGTATTTTTCATTTAAATCTCCTAAGAAGAGATATGATTTTTTGTTATGATCCTGCATGAATATGCCTAGATTGCTGTCAACACCACCCTACTTAAGCAAGTCCAGATATATTTGTTAGTGGTCTTGAATCCTTTTTACTGCCTCTCTCAAAGTACTATGTTGCCTGGGTTTCCTCTTGCTGTTATTGGTAGTTCTGACATTCAAAGTGATTTCCTGTGCTCTCTGCCTTTAACAGTCTGCCCCAAAGCTTGTTCATGCCTTCAGTAAAGACATTTATAACAATCAATGAGAGCAGGTACCCACAACTGGAAAGGCCAAATGTATCCTGCCATAAAAAGAGCCTAGATGGTGCCACCTACTTCTGAAACATTTTTCTCTTGAGTTTTGACATTCTAAAGGGTTCAAGTATTTACAGTCCTGTCTCCAGCAATGAGAATGTTCCTTTCACCTTTGGAATAAACACTTATTGATAATTAAGAGACGAATACATTAATATTAGTGATGGGGGAAGATGCGACAGTTCAGAACCAGACTTTCTTGAACTTCAGGGCAAATGCTTCTAGTTTAGAAGTCATGATGACACCACAGAAACCTTGCTGAACTCAATGTAAATGATTCCATCTTATTCCACAAAGATCATCTCTGCTTCCTACTGTCACACTATGGACTTTCAATAGTGCAAAGGGTAGATCTTATCACAGTCTAAGACAGCACCAATGTAAATGCAAGATTGGTCTCATTTATGACGTTTCAAAAATAGAAAACTCTTGAATCTGTAAGCCTGTGTCTTGGACATTAAAAGACCTACAGATGGAGCAGAAGAATCATTATTTTCTCTAACTATTAGTGTTGCTAACATTCTTTCAATCATCCAGATGCTACCCTGTAATTGTTTATTGACTCCCATAATTTAGCCCTCCCAAGACACACCTGCTCTGTCATTACCTGAACTTCTTACATGTTTAGCTTGAAAATTGAATAAATCCAGGCACAGATCAGGAGCAGAAAAGATAAGGAGGGTTATTTTTGAGGAAGGATTTTTCTAATGGCTGTTCCTCACTGTAAGAAATACATATTCAGAAAAGGTAACGCTGCTTCATTATGATGCACAGCCAGGAAATCTGATTAAACTGGATAAAACAAACTAAAACAATTAACATCTTTCACCCTCAGGTTCGTGAGTCATTCAAAATCTCCTTCTCACTCCCCCATTTACCTGTGGATGAATAATGATATCACTTGGGATTTGTTTCCCGTAACTTTCACCGGTGTGGTTTTGGACCAAAACCCTTTGCTTCTTTTTCATAACTTTCTGTACACATCCTTCTATTCACAAGTCTTGAGATAAATAGGTAATGGCTATACCTCTCCTTCTGAAAGTCTGTGACCATAAGCTCAGCTTGCCACAGACTTTCAGAAGTGCCTCCTGCCTTCTCTCCATATGGCTGCCTCATGGATGACCAGACTTGTAGAAATACTAGGTGTGGTGAGAAAAATCCTGAAGAGACTATAGGCTCAAGAGACAGAGTTGAAGAGACTAACGTGATACTTTGTCTCAAGGAGAAGCATCAGAAATCACTAGTTCTGTGGCCAGTATTTATAAATAGTAGACATCTCAGAACCCAGTGACACCAACCAAGAGATCTGAGGCCAGAAAAGATATTTCCCTTAGGTTAGGTTAACAATAACAACCTATTTCCTAGCTTCTTTCACTTTTCTTTGAAGTATGGGCTGTAGTCTACTTCCTAGGGTGATAAGAGTAATGCAAATTGATAAATTTCCTATTAAGGTAGGAATAAGACACCCTTGCAACGCTCTTCATTTCTCTTTCTCTCTCCCCATAGATACATGATATCTATGTTGCATGCTAAATCCTGACTCAGGACCCAGTTACATACTACATATTATGAATCTTCCCTGTGATGTCCCGTTGCATGAGATCTATGAAATCTCCATATACTTCAGAGCCAAACAAAGTACAGAAGTCCGGCAAAAGTTAGAGACTTGGTCACTAGCTTGGATGAAGGGGATAGGAGTGGTTGTCTTCTCCTAGCTGACATCGCTGTTCAAACACACGATCTTAGATCTAAATTCACAGCTCAACCCCATCTTGTATGTTTGACTCTCAATTCCTTGTATACATGTGTGTGAATGTATATAAATACACTGTGTGTGGAGGAAAGATTAGTTCATGCTAATTGATTTCAAATGTCAGAGCCATCTTACCCTTGCTGTGGAGTTATTTCTGCCACTTCATGAGGTCAGTTCAGAAGAACCGTAGTTGGCACAGGCTAGACATGCAAATCACTATGAGAAATATGTTGCGGCTGTATAGTAAATCTATGTCTTCTTTTATTTTTAAATGTATATAATTACCCTGCCTTAGGCAAATACAACCCCCTGTGCACAACTGGCTTCAGTTTCCTGCAGTTTGTCAGATGTTAAACTCAACAGTGTAGGAGACCCTGCTGGTGCCCTCACTTTCAAACCAGCTGCAGATGTGAAAAATAGAGCTGGCTTCAAACTTTATTTCATTTCACTTATTCAGGTGCAACCCTTTCCTTGGTCCTCTGAAATTATGCAAGAGTCCAAATGGAGGAATGGGGAGAGGAGGGGAGATTAGGCCTCATTGTGATATTAAACAAATAATTAATTCTTTCTTATAATTTTTAGGTACATAGGAGACATTGCTACTTTAAGACAAAAAACCAATAAATTTGACAGCTCTTGCTCACTCCGCTGCTCGCAGGGGGTTGCTTAGCAACCCTGGGATGTGGGAGAGGGAAGGTTGTGGGAGTCAGACGCAGGGAGAGGAGCGGGTCCAACACTTCTCTGGATGCCGAGCAAGTTGAGCTGCCCCTGATGACAAGAATCCAACTGCACGATGTGTCTTGCTGCCCGTGGGGGATCCACACAACTCTATATGGTCAGTTTGAGACCTGCCTGTGATGGTATACGGCTCCTTTAAAGATCAGGAGGACAACTTGTCCTTCTAGCTAATGTAATTATGTGTCTCTAATGGGAAAGTGCATTAAGTGGTAGAAGAAACAAGGTTTAATTCCCAGCTTAAAGGTTTAAAAGTCTTCCTGCTGAAGAAGGAAAAAGAGAGTTCAGTGAAGGCAGCTGCTTCCCTGAGAGTAAGGGAAGAGCTGTGAAGGAGCAGAATGATATATTTCACTTAATGTTAATAGGGTAAAGTGAGCCTATTTCAAAAGTTTAAGCTTGAGATGCTGTATGAGTAAGCCAAAAACCTCTATTACCTACTGTAGAGCCAAATTTAGGTCCAAAGGTAGGGGTGAAAGGCAGGGGACACCTTGTGTGACTCAGGTCAATTAGACCTTAAATGGGAGCAGAGCTTGACCAGCTGGCTGGAATCTCTTCCTCCTTTGAATTGATTGATCCTTCTCCAGAAACCCCTGCAGTCACCTGACCCCTCCCAATTAGTGATGCTTTAGGATAAATTGCCTTTATTTCCCACAACCAACCATTCATCTGTGTGAAACCCAGTACTTTTTCCCAGAGAAAGGGAAATGTCTTGTTCCTTGCAAGCTGAAGTGAGTCAGCTTTCAGCCCAGCCAGAAGAAATGTAGCATTTGTTTTCTCTATAGGCTTTGCTACCTGATTTCATGATCTTCCCAATCTGCCACTTAGATCGACCTAGTGCTATAGCTTTGTAAGAAATATTTTTCTCAAAGGTCAAATTTGGTACCTGGGGAGTCTGCAGCCACTTAATATCTACCATCTCTTTCTCTGAGATCTTGGGCAGGCCAGTTGACATTCCTGTGCCTCGTTATTAAAGTACTTTTCCTACAAGTTTGGATTAGCCCTTTCTCTGGCAGGGACTTCCCCTATATTAACTGAACAGAGAGCTGCCTTTTTCCTTGGTCAAAGGAGGCCCTGATGCAACGAACCTCAGTCTGAAGCCTCTGAGTGCAACTATCATGTGATTGACAGAGTGATTCTGAAAACTCGCTGCAACAAGGAGGAGGTAAGTAAGAAGCTGGGGAAAAGGGAAATAGCCTTTTACTGAGGTTTGAGCAGGAATAAGAAAGCTTGTAGAGCCCCACTGCAGAAGGCTTGACTGCTCTTTCTGCTGCCAGCAAGTGGAGTTTTTCACAAAGAAGCAGATTTCAGGGTGCTCCTTACATTTTACCCTGTATGTCATCAGATGGGTCTGGCATTTTCTGTACTGATGATGTTCCTAGTCACTGCAGATCCTATTGGCCCTGTAAGAACCTTCCACAGATAATTCATGAAATGGGGCACAAATTTTAGACTCAATAAGAAACTTCTACTCCAGCTGGGACACTGGCATTTTTCTTACCCTGAGAAATCTCTTTCGCTGCCTACTGCTTTCTGGGCCTGAGGTATCCTGCCCTACTTCACTTCAGAACAAATTAAGATCTCATATGATTTTATTTAAATCAAAGCTGAATTCCATCCTGATTAGGATCAGCATCTGTCTATATTTTTTCTTTTTCTTAGGCAATGAGCTAGCAGGATAACAGGAGATGCTGATGATACATTTATTTATGGTCTTATGGCTGTATAGGAAGAAATTGGAGGAAAATTGTCCCTTGCTTTCTGACAGTCCAAGTTCAAGTACTCTTCAACTACTCTGTTATTTCTCTTGCTTTGTCTATGGGCTATGAGATTCTTCTTCAGGTCCCCCTAAGCTGATATATAACCTAGATGGCATGACCTATGTAGTGACATGTATCTCAGAGAAAGCTGCTTTCTGAAGTACTCCAAAACCTTTTTTTTCCCCATACTATCACATTGCTGATGGTTGTGGCATTAAAAAAGGAATAAAAGAGTACATCTAGTGTAAATGCAATGTTGTCACAGGTCTGTGTTCATATCTTCTGCTCTGAGATATCATCAGGTCCATGATAAAGTTTTCAGAGTGTTTTAGGGTCCTTTTGAGCAGGGCTCTGTATTTGTCCAGAGAGCAAGCTCAAGGAACCATGTGCTATGTTAACGCAGCAGTTTCAAAATCAGTGCTTTTGCATGTGGCTTTTATTCTTCAGTAGCATGGAGTAAAATAGCTGCTGTAATCCATCCTGGATTACTCTGCAGTGTGAGGAGCTAGACATGCACACATAATCAGTTGCTGTGCTTCAAGTGAAGGGGAAAATTCAGCTTCCAGCTGGGAACCAGTGTCTTTCTAAAACGCACTGACAGGGCGATGTCCTAAATTGGAGATGCACAGCACATCTGTCGTATTTATCATTTCTCCCTCCCCCCTTATAAAACCAAACTGTTTTTCAGGCTGATTCCCCCTACCAAGTCTTAGCTTTCTACTAGCTGCCATAAACCATTGAAATGATTCTCAGGTACTGCAGTACATGAAGGATGGGTCCCGCCGTGCTGCTGATCAAAGAACAATGCATCACCTGACTTAGCTGAGATAAAACTAGATTATAACTTAGATACCCCTCTCCTGAGCACATATCTCTGGTGATCCTGACAGCACTGCATCACACAGACCAGATAGTGTCTATCCACCTGTAGCAACATGCTTTTGTCCTTGACCTTTTGGAATCACACCCTTTGCATGCCAAAACAAAGTCTTGAGTAGAGGTACACATGTGAATAGGGTTGGGGAGGGCATAGATGTTGCCAACAGCAACACAGAGCTTTTGCATATTG
>JAOTQQ010000002.1:26637347-26658882 GCA_026546715.1 Gallinago undulata | reverse complement strand
ACTCTGTGTGTGCAGCACCTTCCTTCCAGCCAGATGGAGTTTCCCAACAGAAGAGAGCTGTGATTTATTATTTTTTTTAAGCCTTCCATCCACAGGAACCACGGGTACAGGTGGAGCTGATGGGAATCTCAGCCAGGGCAAACTGAGGTACTAAACCACATCTAGTGTCAAAGCATCAATCAGCTCATGCACAAAGTGGATGCTTGCCTGATTTTAAAGAGGTAGATGCTACTAATTAAATGTTTCAACAGCACTAAGGGGTTGAAAATCAACCATCGTGCCAGAGAGCAGGATGATGGCCAAAAAAGTGTATAATCACCATCTTCTGCAGAAGAATATCAGAATCTCCTAACTTCTTGGTATAATTGTTATCAGGTTCCTGTTTAATCACTATGTGGTTTTGGTCCTTCATGTTCAGGATGTGCCACCCAAAAACTAAATCATATGGATAGTGATTGCCACAGTGTTAATAAGCTTATGATTAACCCTGGTGGGCAGCTAGAAGAGAACCTTACTGGAATACTCTGTTACTGTGTTCAGTATAATGGCCCTTATCTTGGAAAAGTAAGTAGCCATCTATCTAGGCTTTCTAGGAACAGCAAAATTGCTACTTCCTCTCTGTCAAAGTCCTGGAAGGCCACACTGGTTGCTGCTAGTGTCAAGGGAAGTTCTGAGCTCTGTGGGGTGGCAGCTTCTGCTGAGGCACACAGAGGTGCATCCCCTGATTGCCTCTATCTTGCTAGCAGGAGCAGCAAACGTGAATCAATCGATTTAGTATGATTTCCTATGCGTCTCTCATTAGCTAGCTACCCTAATTCTGTCTCTTGCATTGTATTTCCCTTTCCTGTAGCAGTCTGGGCCCAGCCTATTAAGTGTGTTGGCAGCAGAATTTAATGTTTGCTCCGCTACTGAGAAGCTTTTAACTGACTCTATCCCTTGTGCAGAACTGAATCTTCCACAGTCTAATTGATTTAGGTTAGAAGTTTATCCTCTGTGGAGCAAACTACAAAGTTAGAGGGAGACTATGTGACTTGCCCTAGCTGGTACGATCAGTAGGATTGTAAACAGCCCACATTCCCTTTCTTCTGGCCTTCTTTATACAATTTTCCTCCATTGCTGAATCTGTGATGACTGATGAGAATTCAACAATGTCTTTTTGGTGTCTCTAGCTCAGCTACACGAAAGTAAATTACTCCAAATCAGTTTTTCTTTAATTTTCAAGGAAATTTTGTCCCCGAACTCTGAGCATCAAAGAGTTGATCTCTCATGCAGCTTGACTAGTCTACCCTAATAACAGCCAGTTCTGGCTGTTGCAGTGTCAGATCATGAGACTTGCAACGCCTCTTCTGGCTCTAATGGATTTCTCATCCTTAAAGATTTAAAAAAAACACTGCACTCTTGTTTTTCACGTGCCTCTTAAAGCTTATTCCCAACATCATACTGCAGAAACTTTTTTTGCTGCAACTGCCTAAAACCATTCTCAATGTCCATGTTACACCAGAGTGCTCACTGTGATTAGCTGTTAAAAGTGTTCCTTTCCCCCTTCTCCAAATCCACCTTCTTCCTACATGTTTTTACCTTTCAGTATTCCCAGCTGGTTCACATACATGGAAAACCCATTTGTAGTAATTAGATAAAATTGCATACACCTGCTCAGCAACACATTGCATTTTTATCTGCAGTAAATGACATTTTACCCAAAGACTCCATTTTAAATGAAAAAGGAATCTGAGATACTTTCCTCTCCTTGCCCTCTTCCTATTCTCTCCCAATTCCACTTACTCTTTGTGGTCTTCTTACAGTCACCCAGTATTTATTTTTTAATATTAGATCCAGGAGAGTTTTGGGCTAACAGGTCACCAGCTTTTGTGTGAAACCAAACATGTTAAACTGAGTTTAATGGTGAATGTGAGTTACACCCACTATGGCAGAAGGCATGGCACAGTTTCTGTCTTGCAGCTGCACGCTATGCATAGCTGTGTCATTTAGCTCTAACAGCAAGTAGAGCGATTCATGCCCAGACTGGGCAAACAGGATTACTCTACTGCATGGACAGGGTATAATTCCTCAGCACCAGGTATTTTTTTTTTCTTGAGTGTCAGAGCACTAGAAGTTAAAAGGCATTTAAGCAACATAATACCTGAAGTTGCAGGTAGCAAAAAGGTAAAAATCAAATTATAATAACCTGAGTTTCCCAGATAAACCAGCTAGAATCAAACCATACACAGCCTTAACGTAAATTTAATAACCAGTAAATCTTTCACTGCAAGTCATCAGTTTCTGTTAAATCCAGTGGCAGCTTCCCAAAGAACAATGCTCACGTGACCATTTTAAAACAGCAGCTGAACATCTTGTAAATTTTAATGCCTCCACAGCAACCAGCACTAAGTCAGGAAGTACTTTTGTCCCCATTTACTAGATGAGGAGCTTTACAGAGCAGTTCCCTCATTTGCCTAAGGTCATATACATCACCAGATGCCGCGACAGGGACTAAACTTGGCTTTCTAATGTCATAGTCTCCTCACATAACCATGAGATTATTCAGTGGTTGATTTGAACCTCTTTTCAGCCACCCTTTTAAACAGGCAAGACAGTATCTCTGCAGTATGTCTCCATTGGACTGTATACCATAAAACCTCCAGTATGTTATAGAATTAAATGTCCATATCAATAGTTACCATCTCCTTTCCTTTACCTGTAATCTATTACAGCTTTTCCTATCCTGAGCCAGGAGAACCGGCATGGAAAAACAACTGATGTTCAGTCCCGGGCAGAAAATGAGATGAATTCATTTCTGTCCCTGATTTTGCATTTCCCACTGTATCTGCATCATATCTGACTGCTTCTGGCATCAGATATGGCATGACTCTGTATCAAGGTTGTCAAAGACCCCAGAAAAAAGACTAATGCTTCAGGGATTTTTCTCCTAGCCTCTCCCCAGTCTGATAGCTTTCCTATGCGCCACTTTCACGCTTATTTCCATTATAGCTTTCTTACCCATTTGAAAGATTTTAAACTTGTAAACTTTCTTTCTAGGGTAACAATGAGTTCCTCTGTACAGAGAGGGCACCAAATCCTTTACTGAGATACAGGTATATAACAGCTACAATGTATCCCACATCTATTTAAAAAAAAAAAAAACAAACCCAAAACTGTTCTCTTATTAAAAATAACATAAAGATATCCAGTTTGTCTGGTTTCAGTTTACTCTTGAAAAACACATACTGCACTTTGTCCCCATTTCCGCTAATATATATGTATCTCTCTATTTCTTCTTTCAAGGTTTGATCCATCTATTTTGCATATTATTATATATGAATCAACACACAATCTACTGACTAATCTTCTCCGGGAGCTGACAACCCATAGACCTCAGCAGCAGAGCAAGCGCCAGGAAATGCCTTTTTGGAGCAGACATAGGGCTATTCAAAGCTACAGTGGAAGGCCACCTTTTTGACAAAGCTGGCAATGGTTTTCTTTGCAAGCCAGGCCAGTGAGGCCTACAGAAAGACCAGATTTTTCCAGGGTGTTTAAAGGATCTGATCTTCTTATTATGATTATTATTAATCATAATAATTTTGGGACCTTCCATAGGCCTGTTCCATGTGCCTGGTAGAGTGTGAGAAGTTTTTATTGACTTTGGTGGAAAACTAATGAGCCTTTTTTAGGCCATCTGAGATATTTGGTCATAAACACCTTTTCCTATCTTTTTCCTTGGTGTTACTTAAATAGATTTGGTGTTTCCCCACTGAGATGATAGGTACTAAAGAGACAAAGTACATGCCATAAACATTCAGTACAAAAAACCAATGACAACTGTGTAATATAATCAGCAATAAGATCCTTAATTATTGTTATTGAGCCTTGCAGCGATAATAGGTTTTCTTTTATTTTTTGGATTCTGTTCAAGTTTCAACATTTTTCTTTGTCATTTATTTTCTCTGTAGTGTCTAACAACAAATAATTACAAACTCTTCTTCTGCCTGTCAAAAAAAAATAATCCTGAGGTGCTGTACTCAGAAACAGAGAAATATAAGGAGCCTACAAATTCATTTTCAAATATTAGGTTCCCTAGGCACAACCCTGACTCAGAAATAGAAGTCAAGTTACTCAGGGGTGTTTGTGAGTGTTGAATTTGGTTTTATTTGTGCTTGAATTTGTTTATGTTGCTTTTGGGGTCTTTCACTTAATGCTTCTGGGAGCTGAACTGGCATACTGTATATTTAAAAGAAATGCAATGAAAACAATTTAGCATCTTTCCTCTGTGTCTGCATTTGTTATTTCCTACTCATAGGAGAGAATAAATTGTAAATATATGTATTTATCTACTTATATTTATATGCATATATACTGACACAGTCAGGATTTTCTAAGCTAGAAGCAAAAACTTTGTCTCTAACAGGAGGAATCATTTTCTCAGAAACAGGATTTGCTGAAATAAGTTCAGGATGTTGCTATATTCAAAAGACTGAACTATTGCCCCTCTAATTTCTCTCTTTCCAGTACCATGACACACTCCAATCTGTAATATTGTCAGTTTTATGGAAATCAAAGTTGACAGGTGTTGTAGGAAGTAGAGTCACCAATACCAAGAGTAGGAACTCACAGATTCTGTGTTAAGAATCAAATCTTACCCTATCTGTACTTCTTATTGATTTGTATCTTTAATAGATCAAATGTCAATAAAATGTCCTCTTCTTTCTCACAAGGGCTTAAAAATCATATGACAAAATGTAAAATTTCACTGGCAGGACTTGCTCCATTTCTATAATCACAACACGTGAACATGATCAAAAATAGATGTACAGTATGCGTCAGTGAATCCTTAGCACAAACTTTTAAAATGAGCTGTGCTGTGAGCAAGAGTATTAAGAAAGGTGGATCTCCTAGTGAATTTGACTTGTGTTTGTGTTCTCTGCTCTCTAGCAATGAGATTTCTCCATGGTTGGAATTGCCATAACTCTCTCCTACATACTTCCTTTGATTTCTAATGAAACTCAAAATCATGCATCAACACCTCCTCAGCTGAGGACACTTCCTGATCTATCAGATTTCATAATACTTGTAGTAATTTAATCTTTGAGACCTCTATCATTTGACCTTCTGTCTCATCTCACTGAAGTTGATGAATTAATTAAAAAAAATTATTACAGACGGTGGTCAAATAGATGGAGAATTCATCCCCAAAGAGTGAATACATAAGCCCAGTTTCATTAGGCAACCAATATAAAAATCCATTTTGGTTCACTGAAACAAAATTTATAGATTTATTCTATTTACTACCAGACCTTAATTCACAGCCCTGCTGTTGTTATCTGTTGAGCTAAGAGCAGTTTATCATAGGGAGGCATTGCATAGAACTGCTTCAGAAAAGCAAGCAGACATTTAGTCCAACAGTGTGATGCATTGAGCAACTTTGAGTCAATATGTCATATGACAAATTATATAGGAGTATTTTCACAGTATGTGTATAAACAGAGAAAGTTATATTGGTCCTTTATTTGGGGCCCAAAAGGACAGAACAGTTGGTGCGAGCAGAGGTAGAAAGGGAAAATATTATAGCATAAATCACAGAATAATTTTAAGTTGGAAGGGATCTCTGGAGGTTTGTAACCCAGCCCCCTGGTAAAAGCAGAGGTGACTGCAAAGCTAGATGCATAAGCCCATGGCCTTAACCAGTACAATTTTACAACTGTCCAAAGCCAGACAATCCAGTGTCTCTGGGCAGTCTGAGAAACCGGGCAAACCCGACAGATGCTGTGTACCCATTTCCTGATGAAAAGCAGACCAAGCCTGCTTACCTGGTATCCAGGGTCTTTATATTATCGTTTTCTTTCCTCACTTCCATAAGGATCTGAAGTTCCACTGTGACTGCACCTAAGGCTTCCCTGGGCATCACATCCTTGACCCATTCTGCCTTGTTTACAAGTAAAAGGAATACTATGTATAAAAATATAATGCATGTCTCCTTCCTTTTGAAAGCCCCTGTTTTTCAATCTATTTGGGATGTTTACCTTCCTCCTGGCAGGTTATTCCATGTCTTAAAAACCTCTCTTATAGCCAAGTAGTCTTTTTAACTGACACGGGAACTATTAGGTTATTGTTCTCCAATGAAGGGTGTTTTCTTTATTATGGAAAGAGGCAAGGGTGGTGCAAATTTGCCTAAAATATTGGGGAAAGAACAGTTGAAAATATAGATCAAAGAAGGATTATCAGTAAATAACAAGACTTATTTGTCCCTAATTGACCCATATTCTCTTCTTCAAAGGGGTAGGGGGCTGGATCAGACAGTCCAGGTATATGGGGAAATTCACATCACTTCAAAATCTTTTAAAATTATGTACCAAGCAAACGGGAGGGTTCTTAGGTGTCCATGAACAAGCAAGAAATACTTCATATTATTTCAAGTAACTTAGCTAGGTAGAAGAGACTTAAATACGATTCCTAGCCTTTCTATTAACTGCTGGCATGAAGCCAGTGAATCACTGCGCCACTCTGTCTCAGGAAATAAGGATATGGGGAACTGCTGTCTCAGACTGGGACAAAAGATATGTCTTATATGCCTAAAATACCCAGTGGAGTTGGAAATGCTCTTGGCTGTTTGTACTGGTAATGATTGCACACGATGCAATTAATGTTTTATGTTTTCCTATCCCTAGTAATACCTGCAGCACCATATTGATTGTTTCCATTTCAAACAATAGACACAGATAGCGGAGGCCAACCCATGCGAGCTCAGATGAAACCAGCTGTTTAGCTCCAATTAGAACCTTTGGGACTGACAGTCAATCTTATTCAAACTCTGTTAGCTAAGATCACCATATCATGGTAGTTACTGTACCCTTTACTCCACAAGTGTCTATTTTAAAGCTTTTGCACTCCTAGAGTTAACAGATAATTTTTAGATTATATGAACTTCAGCTCACAAGACTGGTCTGGAAGATAGAAAAATGATAAATGTATTTGTACAGCAAAGAAGAAACCAAATCAATCTGCATAAAAGCTTATTAATAGGCTAACACTGTGCATCTGAGTATTCTAGGGTTTGCATTTTTCCTTCAGGGAGGACATTAGAGGATTTGTTAAATCACTGATAGCTATTTCATTGTAGTTTCTGAAAAGGGAGGTGTCTGTTCTTCCATAGCAGAGAAAGATCAAAGTGGAGAACTGAGAAGCTGTGAAAGAGCTATAGTGAAACTTTCAGTATCAGTTCCAATGGTTAATTTATTCTGTGATTAAAACTTCCTTAATATACGAAGATTACAACACCTATGGATTTTTTAGAATGCACAGCATTGAGGTGGGTTTGGAGAGCAGCTCAGTAAAATTTTCTTGAGAGCATGTTGTCATCCTGCCTGCTGTGTACAGCTTAATGTACCTTTTTTGTACCTGGTTATGTCATTCTAGCATCGGATTCCCAGTACAGTGTCTTAGTTCACCTAAGTGGTGGTATTGTGATGTTTATCTCACGAGAATAATGTATACAAAGCACATAAGTATCTTTGGTGTTACCTCCCTCCACATGATGTGAGGACACTGAGAAAATAACAGTGGTAGGAAGTAAGCTATAAACCAATTTACTTTTCTGCCTCATTTCTTATAATCTCACAGGTCTACATCCTATCAAGTATATAATAATATATAACTTGCTATATGTTAACCTAAATATCTTACAGCAGTTACAAATAAACTGGGAGGGGGTGGTGGTGGAGGGTGGGGAAGGGGTTGGGAGTAGGGAGATGATTAGAATGCAAAGTAAGAAAGGGAAATTACTTAGGGTCTCCTCAGGGCTACTTTCATAGAAAATGTAAGCATGACCTTTGTTGGAAGGTACAATAAAGGCTTAGGAAATCAAAGTGTCAAACCAAGCACCTTTGAGCAAGAGCTTGGGGAGCCAGTATTACTGTGCTGAGCTTATACCAGTCTGTTTCCAGGGGAATTATAACTCATCTTTTATCACCTATTAATCACCCATTACTTAAACTAAAGACAATTTCCCTTTGTTTGGGACAGCACAGTGAAAGATTATCTACATGTTTTTTGTGAAAAAATAAAGCCATTTGAAGTGTAGGGTATATCACCTTTATTTGTGTTTCAAAAAACCTTCCAAATTAAGATATTACTTAATAGATTGAATGATGGGTACAGAGATGGCAAAACAGCTAGCAGTGTGGTAAGGTGGCATATCACCTCTAAAAAATTCAAAATGATATCTAGATAACAATTCTATGTGATGGATGCATAAGGGTTGGTTTCAATCCTGTACCTGGTAAAACGTTCCAGGTGTTCTAGCATCTCTGCTTTTTAAACAAGTTAATGAAATTGTGGAGAAAGTGTAGGAAATAATTTCAGAGGTAAATGAGAAATCTTGTGAGCAGTCAATGGGAACAGAGTATTTAGTTTGTGAAATGTACAATGGAGAGGTACCTTGTTTGCAATAAACGAACAATTTTGTGAGAAGAAAATGCCAGATAATAAAAAGCTCTTTGTTCTGATGGAGAACAACAAATAGTTGAAAACACGTTCATTGAGAATCAAGGTCCAAGTGTCATACACTGATGGTGGTAAAATATTGGAATAACCATAAAAAAACCGGGAGGTTTTCCATTTCTAGATGACTTCAGTAGTGTGGTTGTCTCTGCCAAAGACTGGTTTTAACAGCCTATCACAAGTTCTGGTAGCATGGGTGGAATGTGTTAAGACTGCTGTGGTCATAGTAGATGAGCTAATGGTCCCTCCTGGCTTCAGAGTCTATCAACCTATTAATTAGCAGCTAATTAGCAGCTGCTAGCAATAATAGGCTATTATCCTGTAGCAAATCAGCCAGCAGAAGAACAAGTAATACACACATTGGCACATTATATGACTGAGTAATACTCATTTTTAATAGCTTTACTTCTGCTATTTAGAATTAAGTGACATAGGTCCTCTGAGAAGTACAGATGAATAAACAGATTTAGCCATATAGTCGAGTTAGTTTAACCTGAGGAGACCTCCCCAGCCCCTGCCTTGTCCTCAAGTTACAACCCAGCAGTGAAGGAAAAGAGTCACACACAGTCTTTCCATTAGAAAGTTTTTGGGTTCTTTTTTGAAAGACAAATATAAAAATCACTTTAGAATTTCAAAGTTGATAACAATCATAAGATTAAATTTATATTTAAGCAAACATTTTAATGTGGCTGTGTTATTTTTGTAACCTAAAACACCTTTAGGTTTTTTGTAATCTAAAAAACCTTAGGTTAAAGTTTTGAGTTTCAAAGTTTTCCCTGGAAACATTAGTGAAAACACTTTTTTCAGTTTTCTCAAAATCCTTTGAGGTAGAACACCATATTGTTCACCCACGTCTGATAAACACTTCCTTTCTGTTTGCTTTCCTTAATTAAAGTTAGCTTCTGGATACACCCTGTCAATTGTCATCCTGGAAATCTAGGAACAGAGCCAGGAAAAGAAAACTTATGTTAGGTTACTCTCAAAACCTACCTCCTATACTCTTTCCTTTGTCAAAAAAAGAGATAGAACTGCCCATGAGAGTCACCCTGAAAACCCATGCTAGGTTATTCTTAGGACAATAAAACAATATTATTCTTGTGAGAGTAGCCTTTGTGAATGCCTACATTAGCAGTCACTTTTCTTGCCTATAGAAAGTAGCACTAATAATAATACACTGGCAGGACTAACTCCTCTCTCATTAATAGACTTTAAGGCAGATGTCCTTCAGAAGCATCAAACTAAATCCACAGTATTAATGTATATTCATTAGCCTTCAGATTTTTTTCTGATTCTGCATTTGTGGTCTAAATGTTCCTACCACAAAAGCTGGGATTTGTACACACAATAGCTCTGAATTTTGTGTGTGGATAGACTGATGCAGCTTCATCATCTGTTCTATACCCTAACCTTCTTCTGGGTGAAAAGGGAAAGAAACAATAAAGAGATAAGAAATAGAAGTCATTTGTGTTGGGTCCTGGCCCTATTGCTTTCTTATAGATATTACAGATAATATACCTTTGAAATCCTCCTGTTAGCATGGAAGGAAAACTAAAACCAAAACAAAAAGTCCATTACAGAGGCCACAGAGACACTTATAAAGGGATTAAAACACAACAAGGAAAGTCGTGAGCAAAAGGAGGGTTGCTTCGGGTCATACAAGGCCTTTGACCTAGAGCAATAGCAAAATAGTGACAAGATAGCACGAAAACCTCTTTGGTGTGAAGTGTTCTGATCTCTAGTACTACTTACCTGGAAGATGTAGTAGAAGTCTGTTGTTTTGTTCCATGTAGTTTTAAATACATCAGACAATACAAAAGCACTGTAGAGAGAAGAATTCTTCCTTCAGGGAATATTCTACATCATTCGTGTGCTTTTCCTCTGAATATTTTGTCACTCCTCTGGCTTCATACTTTGAAGTTCAAGGAAGATTCATCATCTCTGTGGTTAGACAAACTGGGTTTAGATATTCTGCTCATTCCTTGACTGCTTACACAGGTTCCTCAAATCCTTCCAGGTTCATTAGACAGCAAAGAGAGTATGTAGTTGCTTTAGTCGTGTGATCTCCCTCAGGTCTTTCACTGGATTTGTCAAATAGACATATCCATAAAGAAGACTTTGATTTCTTCTTTATTGTCTCTAAAGGAAGAAAAACAAACCACAACCCAAAACCACAACGCATATTCTTTCATTAATCCGCATTCTTTTCAGATGTAGAAGTAAGCTACTAATTAAAGGCTCTGTGCAGTCCTGTCTGTCTCTGCATTAAGGCTCCTACCAAGCCTCATGTTTTGTATTTTATTGTTAGAAAGTAAAGGTGAGGTGTAGGAGGAAAAAAAAAGGGAGGATAGAATGAGGTGTTTTCTTTCTCTTAGATAAGGACTGAATAAAGGAAAAAAAGAATATTCCAAAAACAAAAAAGATGGAAAAAATTAAGAGAGAAAGATGAAAAAGTAAACATGAAGTGACAGGAAAGAAGCAAGGGTATTATTATTACATGTCCATTTTTAGTATGTGTAGCTACCATCATCTACGTGATTTAAGGAAAATGAAAGCCAGACTTCTAACTTTGGCTAAGAAAGATTGTCTTGCACTATTTTTAATACCAAGAGAGTTCATTTTCAATTGTGCTGAAAAATGGTATGAATGGAATATAAATAATGAAATTCTGTAAAAACAACACACATAACAGCCTCACAAAATTAATTGCTGCACAGGATGAAAATATTAGTCTAGACTACCCAGTAGAGAGACTGGAGAGATACCAAATTTGTGAACACAATTACTCCAGGGTGAAAATGTCAGAGCCTATTGTACTAAAATAAAAACTCCATTGGTTATGGCAAATAATCACCAATTGAATCAGAAATATTCTGTCTATTATCCTACTGTATAAACATCACATTCATTCCATCATTCGAATGTATAATCACTGCCCTTGTTTACATAGCTTGCGTTGGGCAGAATATTATTTTTTTTTTGCCAAAATATAAAGCACTACAAGCTTATTAAATCCTAGCTATAAACTCTTTCTTGAGGAATAAAAACAAGCTGATTTGAAAGGCTGAAATGGCTGTTGGCTCACCCGAAGTGATTTGTAGGGAACAAGTGAACATGCACAGAATGTGGTATTGCACAGAGAGCAGCACCTGCTTCTGCAGCTGAGCCAAGGTTGGGTAGATGGGGGCTGTAGATCATGCTGCAGTAGGACTGGGCAGGACCAGGCACACTCTCCTGGTTCCTCAGAAAATACTAGGGTAGATCCAGTGGTGAGCCTTACCTGAGAAACAGCCTTGCTACCTGTTCACTATTTCCCTGGAAGTCTGAACAGCCATTTCTATTTGTGCAAGACTTGACTCATCCTAGCAAATGCATCATTTTGATTATTTATTGTTATAGCAGAGCAGTGCCTGGTGGCTGCAACTGAGGAGGCTGCTATTTCAAACCAGGCAACATAAACTTATACAACGAGAGAAGGTCTGTGTTATTTCTGCCTCATTCCCACTAGCCAAGACAGCATACGCTTTGGGTGGCATGACAGGGAATAGACTATTTTCTGGCTTTCAATCATATTATGATTTCATCTGGCTCTGAATCACTCCTCTTCTTGTAACTCAAAAGGTAAGAAAGGAAACAGAAGTGGCATTCCCAAGGTCAAACTATAAATCTGTGGCAGACTGGAATAGCAAATATCCTCCAGCCTGTTGGTCTGTGCCCACAAAGAAAGACTGTAGGACATTTATATTTTCCTTTCATCATGAGCTTCCTAGAATATTCACTTTCCAAACAGTGTTGTATATCATAATGAAGAGACCTTCTGTGGTTACTGTCAATTTTGTCAAGCATCAACAACTGTCTAAGCACACATGGATTACCATGATTGAGTAATCCCTGTCAGGAGTGTGGTGGATGCCGTGTCTCTGACATTGAACTACAAGCATGCTTTTCCCTCCCACTCTTTGTGTTCTTTGAAATTAAAAACTTGAAATATAGAGCATGGAAAAGGAGATCATTTATCCAATTATCTTACATTCTAAAGTCTCATCGTTATGTATAACATAAATAGAAATTGTTAATATCATTTGATATTCAAATGCTTTGGCCTTAAGAATATCATATATTTCCTTTGATCATGCACCTTTCACACGAACATTTGCATTAAAATGAATCATGTAGTGCTATGCAAATCTAAGTAAAATACAGATCACCACATCAAGGGGCTTTGGCAATGCCATGTTTCCTTGTGGTTGCTATTGGAGAACGGGAGATGAGACACCCCGATTCTCAGTCTTGATCTGTCATTTATCTGCATTATTTGCTCTAAGACTCACTGCTCTTATCTCTAAGAGGGGATAATAATGCTAGTGGATCAGGAGGCTTAATGAATCTAAAAGTCCTTTGGAGCTTCTTGGATGAGAGACCACAGAAATTCAAAGTATCATTACAAAATCCCCTAGTGCCTGCTCCACTGAGGAGATCAGCTGAAAAGCTTTTTTTCCCCTCCCAATCTGCTGTAAAGTAAGTGACTGAGCAAGAGCCTTCAAAGGGTGGAGTCAGCAGGTGAAAGAACTAGAGAAGGCCTTTGCAGTCAGCATGAAGAGAGCAAAGTGCCCTACTAGCTCAGCAGCCTTTGCAGCCTCTTCAAAGAAGGGCAGGAGTCACCTCAGGCACACGGATAGGTCTCCCATCTGCCTGACTTGTGCGGTATCTGGAGAGCAGCACAGGATTATGAGCCAGGACCTTCGGAAAAGGTAAATAAGATAAATGAGTCAGGACTAGAGACTAGTGTGGAAGGCAGAGTTGTTATGAATGGGTTTGTAACGCTGTCAGCCACAGACTCATTTTCTCCCCGATGGGATATCAGAGAATAGAAAGAGACAACCCGCTCTCCCTAAATTCGCACACATCCTGCCTTGAGCCTTTCAATCAGACTAAGATTTTCCAGTGGGCTGATCACATTGAATTAATTGGTTGTGCACTTTTTCCTGAACAGAGAACACCATTAACCTCATGAGGAAATGTTTGCCTAGCATGGCATAGGCATTTCCCTTTTCCCACCAGAAACAGTGGGGGAGATGAGTCTTCTGTCCTCCATACAATAAACAACTCATTTCCTGTTAAGTGATGCAGGCAGTCAGGTCATTGCTCTAGGGAATCTCTCTGTTTTAAAGCTCCAGAGCATGATTTTGGCTGAAGAGTTGGCTTACGCTGTATTATGCCCTGATCTGCGGTATGTTCTTCTCAGAGTTATTAAACAGCTTTATTAATAGATTCCTTGGGTCAGGTATCACTTAAATATGTGTAAAACTTGACTAATTCACATGAAAAGGATGAAAATAAAGCATTAATTTTATATCAAATTAGCAGCAATTAGAATCAGGGCTTGTCTGTGTGTTCTCTGAAGGATAGTTAAAACTTTGATATCAGAGATAAACACGTATAATGTATCAATAATGTTTTCCCTTTTTCCCCCCTCCAAGAAGGCTAATACTTTGAAGGCCATAGGAGTCTAACAACCTCCAACAGAGCTCATTATTGCAAAGTCTCAAAGTAGACAGATCTTTAGGTGAAACTGCAGGGGACATTTTAGACTGACATTGTACTCAAATATGCCTAGGGCCCTGGGAGTAGCATAGGATATTTACTGATCATTAAGATAAAGGGACTTTCATTTTGCTCCCCTCATGTCCAGCAGCAGAGCTGTTTCTAATGATAGGCTACAGACCTTTCAGATAGGGCTTTCAGAAGTCTCTTTGTGTCAGATACATAAAGGAGTTTATATTTCACAATCCTGAGCTACTTTTTATCACTTACTGTGAGTTTCTCTGGGCTGCCCAAGTAACGACCTGATTAAACCCTTCACATGTGAAGGTTGTCACATCTTCAGCAAAAGGTTTTTGATAATCTGGAAATCAGAAAGCAGAGTTGGTCCATGTGCACAAACTCTGCTAATGGAAATATTCCTCACACTGTTCTCATCCACACCCGGATGATATGAAATTATCTATGACAAGGTGACTAATTCCATAGAGAAATTGGACCAGTGGGTATAGTTCATCTCAACTTGCTTCCTTGTAGCCATACTGGGGAGATAGCGTAGATGACAAAGTGAGTGCAAAACTGGCTGGACTGTCCAAACAATGCAACAATTTCAAGTATAATTGGTGCCCAGCTAAGAGTGGTGGTGTTCCTTAAGTGATATGGGCTAATACCATTTAACGTCTTCATTGCTGACCTGCTTGATGGGAGAGAATACATCCTCAGCAAACTTACAGGTGTTATCTCATAAGAGGGGGGAGAAGGAGGTGTTGGTGTCCTGGAGGGTATGGCTGCTGTTCAGAGTGACAGGGACCTTAGCAAGCTGGAAAAGTAGGCCAATGGAAACTTCAGGAAATGAAAAAAATTAAAAAGCACAGTCCTGCACCTTGCAGAGGATATCTCCATGCAACATGGTAAGCAGGGCACTGACTGCACAGGGAACAGTTCTGCAGAAGGCAGCACTCAGATCCTTGTGTACAACAAATTGATCATATGTCAGCAAGGCACCCTTATAACAATGAAGTCTGAGTACTGGTCTGTGTTAATAAGAGCACAAATAGATCCAGGAATTAGTTATTTTTACTATTTGGCACTTGTTAACTTGGCATCTGGAGTAGTATCTGGCTTTGGGCAACCTGTGGAAGTGAGACACTGACAAACCAAAGCAAGTCCAGGACTGAGAGATGGATCTGTCAAACTTATGCAAGGGGACGCTAAGAAAAGAGCTAACTTGCCTTCAAGAAAAGCAGCAGCCAGACTTCAGCTTGCAGGGAAAGAACAAGGGACAGCAGCCACAAGCTGCAGCAATGGGAATTTCACTGATTGAGAGGGGAAAAGAAAATCCACAGTGGCAGTAGCCCTGGAACAGATGGCCTTAGAGGTTCTGGATTATCCTTCCATGGGGATTTTTGAATTAAGCTAAATAACACCTCGAGCAAGCTTTTCTAACTTTGAGCCCTGCTTTGACCTCCAAAGGTCTCTTGCAAGCTGAATTATTCAGTGATTCTAAAAACACCATTGACTTCTTTCCCTCCTTTTCATCCTGTTTTTTAGCTCAACAAGTTCAAAGCTTGCAAGGCAAAATGCCATCCTTAACAGAGACAACTTTAAGTACTAATTAGATAACCAGAACACAAGTTCCATTTCTAAATCAAAATAAGACAGATAACTACTTACCTGTATGATCACTCGAGGAAAGATATGGAATGGGAAGTTACTTACTCATGTGATTATATCTTATATCTTGCTCAATCCAAAGTGTAGACTTTTTTTTAATGTACAGAACACCAGAAGTTAAGTTACATGTAAGTATACATGAATTCCCGATAAGCTTTCCACTTACTACTTCACACAAGTTGCTATAAAACACCCACTGGAACAAGGCAAGGCATCTGAAATTTGAGAATTATTCAATTCAATTATTTTGACCATAGTAACTCACATTCTACTCTACAGTAGCTCCATTATTTCAGTATTATTGTACTAGTAGGAAAATCTTTTCTTCTCAGAAGAAGAAAGAGTTTGACAACATGGGCTTGCTGCAAGATACAAAGTCTTACACCTATAAAAGCAGGCATCTATTGTAAAGCAATTGAAAGGTGAAGAACCTCTGTAGGCTGATCCATCCTATCCTGAAATGAATGTCTAGGTTAAGAGGAACCTACCCCAGTTCACTGAAAAGGGAAACATGACAGCCATCCCATATTTTACACCTTAGATTTAGGTAGCTATGCAGAAGTGTTACAAAGATAAATTTTGCTGTAGTATTTATGAAGTGGTTGATGAAAAAGTGAGTAAACCTACCAACCTGCTGTTCCAAAACAAGCAGTGAGAACGTCATTCTCTTCTATATATTGCTAAAATTAAACATAGGTGAGCTGCACTTTTCTGCATTTATCCTTGATTACACCATTGATTAGATGTTGGTTGCCAGTGAAGTTTAATAATGAACTCTAGTATTTATCACCAGAATTGAGTCCACTAGCTTTGTTCTAAACCTACTTCATAACACACAGGTTATCCTCATTGTAATTTACATTATTTGCATTATTGGCAGTTCTCCCAACAATACTGTATTGGGCTGAGAATTGCAAGTCAAGCATATATTTGTTTTAGTATGACTTAGACAATTATTCATTGCAAGGAAGGATTTGCTTTCTCAGTTTAGATATGACTGTGGTTTAAACACCCTTAAAAAAAAATCTATTTCAAATTGAACTGCTAAATTTATTACTAGGCAGAAGTTCAGAGCCAGAAGGTAAGGGGTTGACTCATGAATGTAAGCCAAAACTGGACATCCTTATATTGAGCCTGTCAAATGTATTGATGCTTGTTAATGCCATATAAATCTTAGTTAATAGGTTTTCTAATTCTTTTTGTTTGTTTGTTTAGTTGTTTTTTTAATCCTGCATCGTAAACTGAAGTCATCACCTGTAAGGAGACAGCAAAGAAAAGTAAATCTACGAGTTGAGAAATGACCATAAATAAAACTGTTCCTTTACTCACTTTACATGACCCCAGCACTCAAGATGGGTTTGGATCAACAGTTTTTCATTTGGAGGAAAAAGCAAGTTACAAGCTCTGTTACAGCAGAGGAAGAAAGTGTTTCCCCCCTGCTATAAGTTTTAAAGACCTAACTATTTCTTATGATTCAAGATTGGAAGAACATACTCTGAGGGATGTGGGAGGATTAAGGGTGTCACATGTATAGGTGTCACCTTCTTCCACATTATGCCTAACCATGGCTTCCAGTTGTCTTAGGGCCTTTAGAATAGCTAGAGTTTTGACCCACATCCAGGGCTTAATTTGGGAAGATGCCTGAAGCTGTGCACTGACAATTAAAGATTATAAATCAGTAATTCTAACATCCCTGTTTGTTTGTTTCCCTTTTATTCCCTCCTGCACTCTCACTTGTATTTAAACACAATATTACTTAATCAGGAACTGGTTTACCTTGGTTATCTTTTTATAGTAGATCAGTGTTACTAACAAAGCAGAGGTAACAAGTATACTAATTGGAGATGTCAGGGCATTGGGGATTTCATTAATGACTGAGAAATGGACTGAGAAACATCAAACACTTCCTCTCGCCTCATCATGCTCCTTATCTGTGGAAAATTAAAAGCTGGTTAAGCCCTCTTGTACTTTAGTAGAGCTTAAAAGTTGGTTCCAAAGTTGATACTTGTCAGAACAAGGAACATGGAGACTGAGTTTATTTTGTCAAACAAAATATTAGAATAGAACCAAAACCAATCTGTGAGAGTGCTTTATTCTAAGACTGATTTTTACTTAGCCAAAAATAACCAAAGTCTCTTCAGAGAAGAAATTGGCAGATAAGCTATCTGCAGAAGAATATATTTTAATGCTTTTAAACCTTTCAAAAGTCTCTTGGCCGCTCACAAAATGGAATGGAGAAGTAATGCAGGATTTCATACAAACAATGAACTGGGAGGAGGGACTCATGGGTTGTCCTTTGAGCTCCACTGCTGTCTGACTGACGGAAAAACACCATTCTGTTCCTAAACCATCACTTTTCCCTTTCTAATAATAAAACATTGATTCCCATTCTCCTTTTTATAAAATGTTTTGATATTTGAAGAGAAAAAGCATTGCACAGGCTGGATGCTGCAAACCTTCAGTGTATAAATCAGATTCTCTACAATGTGTTGTTTATTGAAAAAAAAATCTGATTCACTGAAACTGATTGCTTTTGTTGAAATATATAAATTGGACAAAAGTTCCCTCAAGTCAGATGGAATCGCAGACAAGTGAGCACGAAAGAGATCTCATTCATCGTTTTTTACTGCCAAAGCTGCTCCCCTTCATCTGAATAATGGATTGCAGGACGCTGACTTGACAATCAGCTGGCTGAGACAATCAGGTGCCTCAGAATAAAGTTCTCTTTTTAATAAGGACAGAAAGAGATTAGGTCCTGCATCTCCCCATTGCCAGCTGTGCACATGAACTTGAGTGTCTTGACATAGTTTGCTCTCACAGTGTTCCCAGCATTGGGCAGGAGATGAGTTCTTGCCAACCTTTATTTCAGCTTCACATACAAAGGTATGGTTGAGTGCTCTCTGAATGATCAGCTGTCCATCATGCTAATTTACTGTTGCTACCCATATTAATAAGTCGTGTATTTTTACTCCGTTATGTCTAGGATGTTCTAAGAAGAAACAATACCCTTCTCCAGTCAGCAGAAATCCTGTAAAGATGGAGATTTATTATTATTGTGAAATTTTGTTGTGGAATGGAGCTGCAATTGAAGAGTTTAGTATACACAGCCTAGGATAGCACTTCATTATCCTTGACGTTTCTGTAGCATCAGTATGAGCCAAGACTATTAATTCACTATAAAATTCATTGGAAAATAAGAATTTTTTTTTCATAAAGCTCTGTCTTATGTTCAGATGAAGTTTAGTAATCATACTTCAATCTTCTGATGTTCTGTTTTGATCATCGCTACTTTAAGTTACTTACTGGATGCTCTTTTACCACAAGGTAATGTTACAAAGAACTCAGTTGCAATGAGTCAACCAGCAGATAAATTTACTTCCAGCTGTAGGATAAAATTAGATCTTTTCTCAGAAAGTGACCATGCAAAAAATCCTGGTCCCTGCAAAGAGTAAGTATTGTTCACATTTTAAGTATCGGTCTTCTCTCCAGAGCATCGTTAAATCTCTACCTCAGTTACAGACCTTTTCTTTTCCAAGGCAACGTAACAGATTTTGTCCCAGAACTTTGCAGAGATTACCTTCACAGGATTTCTTTTTTCCAAGAAGAAAGTTCAGAGATTAACTTATCAATTATTTTCTGCCTAAAAATAATAAACAATTTTAAGAGGAAATGCTTTTCAACTGAAAGTAAATTTCTGTGGGGAAAATATGTTAATCTCTAGTTGAGATTTTCAGTGAAAAGAAGGAAATTGTAATAATATTTTTTCCTTCAAAAACTAAAGAAAAACTTTTATGCCTTAAAAAAAAATACCACATTTTGTGTAATACTTCCAAAATTACACCTGTTTGCTGGCTGGTTTAATGAGAAAAACAATGTTTTTCCATTGAGGTTTTGTTACAGAACTAATTAAACCATATTGTTGAAATTAGTTGGACCTAAACTAGGACTGTTAAATCTTGTCCTGTCACCAGTGAATAATATTGTCATTTATAGTGAATATCTTTTTGCTAACTTTTTTTTTTTTTTTTTACTTAGAATTCCAACTTTTACAGCTAGTTAATAATGACTATGTTAAGATTTATTGGAAAGATTAATAGTTATTTTGATGAGTCTTCCTCTATGAATATATTTTTTTCTCCTAATAATAAGTGAAATGTGTAAAATATCCAACAGAGATAAAGAAAGGAGAAAAAGAGGCCACACATCATTGAACAGTTTACCACCATGGAAAATATCACAAAATAGCCCATAATTATGGAAAATCAAATAGAAGTAAGCCCATAAAGCTAACTTCTTTCTTTCAATATGCAGTCGGGGAAGAAGGAAAAAACAACCTAAAAGTACGTGAGCTGAAAAATACATTAATGTTGTAATTCAACAAAGCTAAACTTTGTAAGGCACAATATTAAAACTTTTTGGGAGTCTAAACAAAGCTATAATTTTTTCCATAATGAATAAAAGTATGCAATAAAAACTACATAAAATAAGAAAATCCTAGTTTTGATGCACTGGTGAGCCCATGAATGTATCTGTACACATTCTTTTATCAACAATTCAGATTTCTTTAAGTACTTGAATAATATAGTTTCAGATGAAAATCATGATGCAAAGGAAAAACATCACTGTAAGCTACAAAATCAACAATTTCTACCACAGATGAAGGAATCGTTTTGACTTGGAGCCCTCTAAACCTATCATTTTCAAGGTTAACCTTTTGGGGGACCATATTTTCAGTATTCAAATTCAGTAAGGCCAAATCTGAGATTTTGATACAAAAATGCAGCCCTCCCCAATGTAGGATTTATCTGTATAATATGAAGTGTTAAGGCACTGTTGTACTTTTAATCTTTGTCTTTCATGATGCATATATAAACCACAGAAAAGGAGAAAAAGCTCTCCGCTCGCTTCAGGAATAACTTCATCTTAATTCTGAACTTTTATTTTCCTCCTGTCAAAAGGGCCTTTCCTCAAAAAAGGTGTTCCTAGCCATCTGTTCAAAAGGGACATTGTCAGCTGGCAAATTCGGTTGAGTTTTGTTGCTTTATTTCAGTTTCAAAACCTTCAAAATTTCCAAATCTGGCAGCAGATGCAGAGTAACAAATTTGTGTCTGTCAGCCCACTATTCCCCGACGAGATGCCTGTGAGCATGCTGATTATACATATGCAACCAATTAGGACTACGGTTAGGATAAATTAATGGATTGATTTACCTCCAGATCCAGTTAAATGGCAACTTCATGTGCACACAGAGTAGCAGATACTGCCCCATGTTTTCTTGCTGTCTAAGTCTTGCCAACCAACCTGGAGTGGCCAGACTTCCCGCCTGAGTCACAGATTGCCTCCTACAAGCTGTGAAAGGGGGAAGATTCTTCAAAAAGGAGGGTGGAGGTAAATAGCACTCTTCTTTTTGACATGAAGGGATGACTGTTTCTGAGCGTAAAACCCATTTTGCTGATTTGTTTCCTTTTCATGAAGTGCTAAAGGCCTCTGGTGCTGTTTTAGCAGCCTGTCTGGCTAAACATAAGCAGCAAACTTTTAGCAGAGTGTAGAAGCCAACTCTTCATTTATAAAGTCCCTTGTGTCTGTGGTGCCAACTATACCTCACATGCAGTCCTCCTTTCTTCAGCCCGATGATGAGCAAGGCCCCTGCATGGGGTTATGGCCAGAGATGCTTGGTCAAGTCCACACGCAGCAGCCACCCTTTTGTGAGGCAGCAAGGTTAGGATCTTTAGACTTTAACAACAAATGCCGGGAACGCTAGACACGTTGTCCTTGCTGACCACAAGAAGAAATGTGGTCAGCAAGGACAACATTTCTAGCGTTCCCGGCATTT
>JAOTQQ010000002.1:26615116-26637337 GCA_026546715.1 Gallinago undulata | reverse complement strand
GTTGTTAAAGTCTAAAATGGTAATTGCCAGACTGGGACAAGAGAAACGTTCCCTGTCTAGGACAGCAGAATCATAGAATCATAGAATGGTTTGGGTTGGAAGAGATCTTAGAGATCATCTAGTTCCACCCCCCCTGCCCTAGGCAGGGACACCTCCCACTAGAGCAAGTTGCTCAAAGCCTCATCCAGCCCAGCCTTGAACACCTCCAGTGGTGAGATGGGTACATAAAAAGCATTTCTCCTGTGTTATTTCTGTATACTCCTCCCAGGGCCAAAATGCAGCTTCCTGCATTCTTCCTGTAAGAAGAGAGGATAACCTGTGCCCTAGATTCCCATATTAACCTTCCTGAGGCCCTGAAGTCTCTTTTGATTACCCTCAAACCATGTGCTGACACCTCATCACCACCCACATGGAATAGCAACAGTGGGTAATAGTCCAAGAGCCATACCAATCTAGGAACTTTCCTAGTGATATCCCTGATTCAGGCCCCAGGGAGAAAGCAGACTTCCCTAAGAAGAGGGGCTGCACGGTGTTTTGGACCCTCTGTTCTCCTCAGAAGGGAGTCACCCACAACTACAACCTGCCTTTACTTCCTCATGGAGATGGCTGTTAAACTGAGGGGTAGGCCTTTCTGGTCCTGGCAATTCCTCTGGTGTAGTTGCACCATCTTCCACATTATCCATGGGCTGGCCTACCTCCTCGAGAGCCTCATACCTACTGTGCATGGGGAGGTGGATGAGAAGTTCGCTTGCCACCCCTGATATGGATGTGCCTCCATTTTGGCCTCTGCCTTCAGTCTGGCAGGGGGAAAGTACTGGATCTCCTTTAACAGGGTTTTTTGGTGGCTTTTACCATTTCTCTCTAAGTGACATCAGTTTCTCACACTCCCTGATACCCCCTGGCCTTTCTACTTCCTCTGGCACCAGGTGGAGCAGATCATCCACCTGATTGCACCTCACACAGCTGTCACCCTTTCTTCAATCCATCAGCCATGAAAGGTTAGAGCACTCCCTGCAGCTCAAGGCCTGGGTGGCTGCATGCTTCTGTGAGAGCTTTGTCTATGTGGCAAATACAGCTTTTTGCTGGGTAGAGACCATGGTGAAGTTCCCTCTCCTCACCTAAACTCTCCTCTTGAGCTGCCCTGGGGTGAGCTGCTGACTCCCTGTGCTGCCCTGGCTGTTCCTTGCCCCAGCAAAGCTCAGGAAAAGCCCCATTTTTGCTGCAATTGCCCAGCTCTGCTGCAGACGTGCTGGCACCGGAGGTGTTCGTCTCGGCGAGTGACGGAAGAAGTGGGTAAGTCCCGTGATACAAATTTATGGTGACCTGGTCTTTGTTCTGCTCATTGCAAAAGTGTTTGTTTCTGATGATCTGGTATTGCTCACTGTTAGAGAGCAGACTCAGTGATGGGAGAGACAACTGCTTTGTCTAATTCCTTGTGCTTTGGGTGGGGAAGAGCAGCGTTTGCGAATGATCCATAGTGCTGTGACTTCACAGATTATGTTTGGTCTCTAATGAGCAAATTCTTTCTGCAAATGAATGAAACCATTATCATACCATGCAGGCTGAGGAACTGCATCTGCCTTTTTGCCCTAGATATTGGCAGTTTCCAGTCACCATTTTGTCTGAGCAATGTGATGAGCAGAGCCTGACAAGGAGCTCTGTTCTGGGTCTTTCAAAGCTGAGTGCTTCTGAGCGAAGCATTTGTAAAGCTAAGGCACAAGAATAAAAACACAATCTCAGAAGATGTGGTATACATTAAAGGCTTCATTAAATGTCTACTGAAAAATAAACTTGCAATTTCCATCTTTACTATAGAACAGTGCTTAGTGGACGCATTGTTCTGAACTATCCTGTATGATCTATTTATTTGGGATGGAGTTGTACATGTGTTAAAAATCATGTGAATGTTTAAGATTGCACTGAAATGTCACATACTAACAAATATTTTAAAGGATTTGAAGCACTAGAAGGCCTGCAGGATGATTAGTAGATTGGTTGGCAGAGTGATTTAGGAAAACACCTCCATCAAAGAATTTCTTAACTGTGGGCCTAAGATACATCCTTAACTGCTTTATTCAACCAGGTCTTCTATAGACACGTCTATCTCAATGTGTGTTAGACACAACCCAAAGTTAATTGAATTATTGGTAGGCTTCACATTACATTTCTGCTAAAGGACATTGCTGAATCAGGGATTTAATGGGCAAACAGTTCAACAAAGGAATCATGTGCATGGCTTGAGCCAGGAAGCAAGAATCCAGAGCTTTTTTCACAGCTCTGCCTTTGGGAAAGTGAGATTAATCTTTATACTTGTAATAGATTTTGAGCTTTCCTTATACACTGTTGTACCTCAGGCATCCCAGATATAATTAGAAATAGTAATCAAATGTCAGCATCATGCTTATTGTACTTAGCAATTGTGAGATTTAGTTAATTAGTACAATTCTTGTGCTTTGGGGTCCTTAGACAATGAAGGTCATGTATCTACTTAGTTAGATGTTTTGAAAAATGTAGGCCATTATTATTAAAACGTACTTGGAGTTTTCAGTATAATTAGTCAGTTATAGAGATATGAGGAGGACTGAGGCTGTGATAACCACTCCAGCTATTAGTGTGGTTACCAGGTGTCAATGATGAATAGATGAATTCATGAATTCAGTGTTGAATAGTTGAATTCAACCTTCCCCCAATCAAAATGATATTTTTTTAATTATTTTTTAAAAAGGAAAAACAATGACAAATTTAAAAGTTCATTTAAATGTTAGGACAAGCTGTGCTGAAGGAGAGAAGATGCCCAGGTCACTTGCAACAGGTCCTGGACACGAATTCTTTGGTGCCTTGAGAGCACAGCCAGAGCTGTTCTGGCCATTTGAGGTGTACTTAAGGTTTATATTTCCCATTATCTCTCTAGCCTCTAAAACATGCAGGGCAACGTTCCCACCTTTAACACAATGGAATACTGTGGAAGAATCTCTGTCTCACATTTATATGGACACTTATCTTGAGGTTTCTCCTTGAGACTTTTCAGTCACATGTGGTTAATGTTACCACCGTATTCAGTAATGTCAGTGAGGGGAGAGATGGGAACAGGCAGACAGACACACCGGGGAGACCTTCTTTCCCTGAAAAAAAGCAATGAAAGAAATCTATTAACCTTTCTCTTCTTTATCCATCAGTGTTTCAAATCTCTTTGTCCTTTGAGTGACTATTTAGTTTTATAGAAAAAATGTCATATGCGCTTGGTTTAGTTCCAAAAATCAGATTTTATATTAAAACCAACAACAAAAATGACCAAAAACCTAAGGAGGGACAGGCAGGGGAACAGAAACATTTTTAACGTTTGATTTCCCATCCAGTAAGAAACACTGGTTGCAAAGTCAAATAGTGGGACAGCTCAGCAGAAAAAAATGTAACCGGTCAGCACTATTTTCTCCTACAGGACTAATATCTATAATGATAATCAAATGTATACAGGAGTTCACATGGTCCAATCCTAATTTTGTTGAAATAAGCAAGGATTGCAAGATGCAAAGCAGATGAAGGAATCAAATATCGATGGGCAGGCAGCAGCAAATTAAATTCTTCGAATTTTTCTTTTTTTTTTTTCCTTCTTTGAGCCTTGGTCTTGAAAAGACTTATGCATATCAGTAGTCTACTTAAGCTCATCAATTTCTAGATTTTTGGATTGGAACGGCCCATTATCATCATCCAGTGTGACCTGCAGAACACAAGCCAGAGAATTCCAGCCGATAATTTCTGCAGTTCAATAAGCTGCTTATTGACTTGATCCTTCAAAATGCTGAGCTTTCTGGCTTCAGACGAGCCAAGCATTTGAAAATGATCTACTTTAAGAGGGAGTCTAGATGACTACCCACAGCTTAACGTTGCCCGCAAACATGTCTTACTTGAATGGAGTCCAAAGTAGCTTCCCAATAAAGGACTTATCCTTCATGGCTGTAGGAAGGTGATTTAGGCCTCCATTGCTGGACCCATAAACAAGGCAGTTGAGAGCGAATACACATTAACTAAGCTTACACAGAGAGTATCACTCATAGGGCTGTTCAGAACATAACTCAAAATTTGTCATTCCTCAAGTGTTATTTTGTTGAAACCAAACTAGGTTTTGATAATGTGTCGATCAATGCCACTGTTGACAGAAATATTCCGAAGACCTGGAGAAGATATTTTTGGATGGTTCCAAGGACCTTGAAGCTCACCCAAACACCAACCTTCTTACTGTGGAAAGGAGCATTTTAACAAAATTCCATTTCATTAAAGCTAATTCTAATGCAGAAATAGAACAATGGTGAAATCTCTCAAGTCATTTTAGAAGGGAATCACTAGTCTCTTGAGAAAGCAGACTCCTTGTTTTCTTTCTTCTCTGCCCTTTTAAATGTGTTGTTGTACTTGCTCACTGCTCTCTGAGACTGTGGCTCTTGCTTTTTTTGAGAACTTTTACAAAAACAAGAAAGGAAAAAATACTTGTCGTTCTTTAATCCTTGAGTTCAACAGACAATCTGGGATTCCAGTCTGAAATGTCAAACTGCTTATATCGACCTGCTGAACAAAGTTGAATTTTCAAATCTTTTATTTATTTATCTATTTGGCTCGGTTAAAAGTTATCCTAGTACCTGTCATATTCCTTGTTAAAGCCCTTTGGTGAAAGGACTTTGAAGAACTATTCATAAATCTTATTCTTAAATAGCATTCCTTTGAGGTAAAAAAAAGAAGGGACAAACAAAGCTTTTTATTTTTCACAGCTCATTAGACTTTCATATCTGGAATGAGCATGGGGCTTTAAAAGGAACAAAAGTAAAGCAGCAATGACAATTGCCTGCAAAATCTAAAGCACTGTGCCTATGTATGCTTTCAGTTCCCATCCTAAAACACCACACTCGTGTTCAGTACAAAAATCCATGGGTAATCTCTATGAATTAGTCGTGAGATTTGACTGTCAGAAGTGCCATGGTGTACATATGTAATGACCTGAATTCAGCTTCTTCACGTGTAATGTCCAAAAGCCAGTAGCCTCTTCCAGAAAGTCCCCATATAACTTAAACAGGGTTCCTGTATAACTGAGTGTCTCCAATTTGTTTGTCTTATAAAATGGGACATATCGCCTCTTGAAGATCTGATCTCTCTTTGGACTCCAGAGGAAAGTCAAAGCCGTAAAGTCAAGACATAAATGCTCCAGAGAACTGAAGTTAGTGAGTTTATTCCTGCTTCCTTTGAAAAATCTCACAATTGTCTTCAGTTTCAGTTGAAGAAAAACAACAGCCAAACCAAAAGCCAACAAAAACCCTGCAATAAACTGTTTTCCTTTTTCTCCACTATTTTTAAAGACGGATGCTCACTTACTGTGAAAATTAGATGCAGTTTACATTTCTGAGCTTGAAATATCTCCTGTGATAAAATTTTAAGAAATAAAAAGTTACTTCAACACACCTTTTTAAATAATTTGAAGAAGTTTCATTTTAAAAAGGTAAAAACATTTTATGTAATCTTCATGCTGTAGTCACAAATTCATTTTACTAGAATATGTATTATTTAAGTCTTTAAAAATGATACACTAACATCTCATTTCAAAATTTAAAAGTTCAACATTTTAAAAAGGGTTTAGAAAAAATAATTGGTGAGAAATACCCACATTTCAGTTTTTCAACTTGAACAGAAGAGCAGAAATTGTTGAACAAAAGAAATACGGTTTTCAGACCAGACTTTATATGTCATGGGTAACACTGCTTAGGTTTCAGAGACCAGCATGAAAATTGACTCATGTCATGTTAGCATCTGTGTGTTCAGCAATCATCTCTTTGTCCCTGACTTCTTGTGAGGCTAAACAGGCTTCCTTCCACAGTGGTCTGAGGGCACAGCTACATTAACAGAAGCAGTGAGTTAACAGTGCCACAACAGAACAAGTTACGGCTCATCAGTGAGTGTCAATAACTGTGTGTAGTCTGTGTGTTCATAGCTCTGTGCAATCAGGATGAAAGCCCTGCTTAGCAGATGCAAACCTGTCAGTTCCATTTTACTAAACTGCTTTCTCATGTCATTGATCCTTCAAGGCATTCCTTAAAAATCCAACCTCTTCAATGAAATCACAGGGTGAGTCAGATAGGAACCATTTTTCAAAGTATTTGTTAACTTCTATGGTAAATGTCAAATTACAATTTCCTTGTCAGGAATCTGGCATCTCCTAATATCCTGCTTAACTTGAATGCCAAAAACAGAGAGGGAAAAGTAAAAAGTGCAACCTTTGACACTCCAGACCAGTGGTAGTTTAACATCATGAGTTTTACAGCATATTTATTTTCCTTGTCACTATAACAGTCAGTGGCCTTGTACAGCTATGCAAGCAAACAAACAAACAAAAAAAAAAAAGAGAAGAAAAGGTCCCTCAGTTCTCCTCAGTTTTCTGTGCTGGTTCAGTTCTCCTCAGTCAGAGCAGGTTCTGTATTTACTGGTGTGCAGATGAGCCAAGGAAGGAAAAGATGGAGATGTCAAGAAGCTGGAGGGACCTAGCCAGTAATGTTGTTTCAGGTGTGTTTTGTGCATTAGCTAAAGTAACATTCTCCACATGTCCACGTTGCAGAGGGAAGACACATACAAGATGATTTTAAAGAAAAACTGACAGCAAAACTAAGGACCACCTGAATGCTCCCCAAGTACCAAAATGAATGCTAAGGCAATTGCTGAGCTCCATCCTTTTGTAGCTATGCTGCTAATGCTGTTAGCTAGATAGGTTAAAATTAGTTGAAATACTTCTGACTTAAGCAACAATTCCAATTACAACTGGTTATTTGCAATTTATTGCAACAGCTGTACTGTAGCCGGATCTATCTGTTTCTCGGTCACTCCAACCTCCCTCCTTACTTAAACTGGTCACCACTCTTTTTCCTGAAACTGCTCCCTTCCCCCTCAGACTCTTCATTGTTCTGGAGCCTAAGCTAGACTGTCCATTGGCATATGGAAAGCACAAGTCCTTCAGTGTCCACAACACAGGTCTCGGCTCAGACTTCGTTTTGGATGGAGTCCTTATCCCTTTCCTATGTCTCAACCTCCATGTTCTGGTAAGAATCACGCCTGAAAAAGCAGGGATGCATCTCAGGGTGATCCAAAGTGTACCCATTGTCCCCACAAAGTGAGGCTCTTCTTTGTTCACATTTTTTGGTGGATAAAAATGGTTTTCTTCATTTGGTATCCCAAGACAGGAGCAAAAATGTCAAGGTTCCCTTCAGGCTAGATACATAGCTGCAGGGTATGCCATGAGACACCACTATGAGTCATCTTCCTCTGATATGTTAGGAATAACAGCAGCTGACCCACCACATTTCCAACCAGGCATTATCTGGATGAGTTCATTCTACTGCATCTTTCTTATTATAGCAGTAGTAACAATAGTGCTGCTCTGGATTGCTGAAGTTAATTTCTTGATGAGACAGAGAAGATAGATTTTGTCAGACTCTCCATAGAGTCTGGCAGACCTCTGTATAGTTCATATTTGTGGATTACATTTCAGGTTTTTCTTTGCTTTCATAAAGAAGTAGATGTATTTCTTTTTATCAGCAAGTCTTACAGCATTTTACTGAAAAAATAAACCCTCAGTGTTATGAATGTAGAAAGTGAGTTACAAGACTGTCCCACATCACTGGACAGGCAATCAGAAGAGAAGAAGTAGCATTCCTTCTCTGCCAAGTGCTTGTCCTGTACAGATGTCTGACCAAAACTGTGATTTTTGTCATGTAATCAATCCTCTGACTCCAAAAATAATTCATAAATGTATAATACCTGTGGCTTTATGGAGTTTTGTTACCAAAGTCTGCTTTCATCTCAGGGTACTTTTCCAGAACTTCTTCAAACCCCACGTGGTGCAAGTTGCCATCAGAAGAGGTGGTTTCCTGCCGCAGTTGCTCATCCTGTCCTTGTGTTGGCCACGTATGGTACATGCCACACCAGCCAATGCCACTGCCATAGCACAGGTGGAAAAGCCATTTCTTGGACAGCAGCTCTGACAGCAACTGCTTTTGATCTCAAGGTGAATTTCATCCAAAACCACATGTTGGGACCTTATCACATATTTAAGCCCTTTGCTCCAAAAATAGTAAACAAACCAGGCCAGCACAGAGACCTGATTCAAATGAAGCTTTGGTAGTGACAGTGCCTTAAAGGCATCCACTGTAACCATGGATGTCAGTGAATTAGTCACAGAAAAAATACTTTTACATGCTCAGTGAGACCCGATAGAAATGACCGACTGCTCCCTTCCGGAAGGGTGAGTGAGCTCATCTTCAGCTCGCTTAAAAAAAAAAAAAAAACCACATGCCACTAACTTGCATGGGTTAATAAATCCTGGGTTCAACAGGCTTCTCATCTGGTGATGAGCCACCACCTACCTTATAATGAATGCCATTAATTCAGTTTTGGAGGAAGAGCATCTGCATGTTCTATCTCACAGAGTTATAAACAAAGAAAGGATCTGATATGTGCTGTTCAGACAGTTCACATGGGCAAATAAAGCAGATTTTATTCATGGAGAAAATCCCAGTGGGATCTGGGAATTTGTGCTAATGCCAGTTAATCTCAGGGTTTAGAAGCTGGAAAAGAACAAGGGGAAATAGTTTAAGAACCTATCCCAGCTGGTGGTAGCGTCTGTGTTTTGGGAGGATATGTACACACGCACTCATCCACTCCCTGCCCACACACACACACCAACAGCAACTCCTGTGAAGCCAGGGGAAACATCTGTTCATTTGATTTTTTTTTTATTTTTTTTATTGGTCAGGCCTGCTTTTGGGCACAGTATGTATACCTTTTCTATCCTCACTGTCTTCTCCACCTGGGAGCTGTCTCTCCTTCCCGCTTTCATCACATTAAATGTATTATTGCAGAGAAGTGGTTTGCCTGAGTCACCTTCTTGTGTGGCAGCAGGAAAAGGGCAAAGAGACCAGCTAAAGCATCTTTGGCTCCCTGATGTCTTTCTTCTTCTGCTTTATTGTGAGTATGAGGGTTCATGTGCATGTTTATCCATGTGGTGAAAAATACTGATCTCTCATGGGACCCTCACTAGGTCTAGACCTCTTGCAAATGCAAAATCAGGGTGGGAAACTGCATCCGTGGAGCTGAGTGTGGAAAAGGATAGGTAGTTGAGGTATCTCAAAAAAAAGGGAAGCTATTTGTGTGTCACTGTAAAGTAGGCATTGGCATACAGACACATACAGCGGTTATCCATATGTACATGGTGAGGTTTTATTTTTTATTTTCCTTTTTAAAAAAAAAAAAGATCTTGCACTATGTCTTTGAGTTAAAAGCAAAATGAACACAAAGACAGTCATTTAAAATTGAAATTATTTTTTTTACTGCCTATCCATCACTTCTGTTCCAAGTAGCTGTTGAACATTACCCTGTCAACTCTTCAAGTATTTAACTACAAAATACTCTTCATAAATAATGTAGGCAGATTAACTAAATGGTACATAATTACCACAAATTTAGAGTCCCATTGCAGAATATATTTTATCCATGATTACAGTGCTTACAGACTTTCCAAACACTCTCTTGTATATTTGACAGTAAGCCATGGGAAAATTTCAGCTGTCTATAACTGCTTTTCAGAATCTATAATAACTTAGATTAACATGTTATTAAAGATTTTGATTTAGGAAACACCTAATACATTTTTCTATTTTTTTCCTTCCACTTAAAGTTCAGAAAAAAAATGCACACGATTGGACTTGTAAAGTGGAAGTTTTCAAAGTTGATTGCAGGTTCAGAACTCTGTAACAAGGTACTTTCACTCTGGCAGTGACTCAAACGAGACAATTAACAGGAGCAACGAAGCAAATCAAAGAGAGAGTTATGGGTCTTTTTAATTGGTGCTTCAGAAAGCCAAAGTTCCCTCTATACAGAAAAGACGGGAGCCAGGGACTAATTGCCTAGCCATTTCTGTAAAAAGGGCTTGAAATTTCAGTTAAATAAGATCTTGATTTTAGCACAGGAAGGTCATGATTCTCTGGAATTGTAAAGATGTTCTTCCCCTGCAGTGGTCCATTAGTGGTTTGAAAGATTTTACACTGGTCATTACAACATACTGAATGAATGCTGAAATAAAAGCTAAAATGTAGACTCACTACAGTTCCTGTTGTGTAATAAGGGAAAATCTCCACTGACTACAACAACAGCTGGGTCTGTCTCTATTGGTAATGAAACAACCATCTTGTATCTGAGCACTTAGAGTCATCGCTGTGCCAGTGCTCACGGTACAAATGTGATGTGGGTAAGGACAACATAGCCGCTTCTGATAGTCTGAATAGAGGTTGAGTTACTGGTCCCAGAGCAGCAAATGCTTTGCAGACTAAGAAACTGAGATTCAGTTTCCCAAGTCCTGGGCAGGCGACAAAAGGACCATTATTTGACCAGGATCCAGTGTTGTATTCTGTCTTCAGAAGTGTACCCAGGTAAAAGTTTCAGCATTGTAAGCATAACTCAATTTTGTTCTCATTCTCAAGGCAGCTCACTTCAGCATTCATTCTGTGTGTCTTCTCTATTCTCCACAAGCAGCTTTAAAAAGCAAAGGCAGCAACAGACAGATCACCTTTAAAATCACCAAGGTCTTGAATGCCCATTGCTATGTGGTGCCTTTAGTGTCCAAGTTAGGATGGTACCATGCACAACTGTCTCGTTCCCATCCCAGTTTTGTTGCTCATTAGCAACTACCTATTCTGCTTATGTCTCAAGCTGGCCAACCTTCTTCAGAAAGAAATCCTGGCTTAAGTAAATTGTGGGCCTGCAGTGAGTGACCTATAGAGCATTTGCATTTCCTCTTGAATTCAGTGGTAATTTGGGGTTCAAATTTCCCTTCTCAGCTGTCCATTGACTTCAGTCTTGTGCTTGCCTGCCTTGGGTTTATGAACACTCTAATGAACTCATGAGGTCTGACCTCATGAGGTCTTTACAGGGGTAAAGCAGTTCAGTGTTTCCCAGTTTTAGTCAGCATGTCATTGAGTCAATGGAGGCGCGATCAATCCTTATGAGAACAAAGCCCATCTCCTATTTGCCATTAACCTTGAAATTCTTATAGCTATAACAATGTTAATGGAGAGACCAACTTCTGAGTATAGTAGATGGACATAAGGAAAAAAACTGGACTGTTTCTCCCAAACAAATCATTTCTAGGCAACACACCTCTTAGGAAACATCAGGTTCTCAAAGACATTCATTTGCATTGTGTTGGAAAAAATGCTCTCGCTGTTCCCAGGGCAACCTCTCTGATGTATTGCAGGGTAAGGACTTCAGAGGTGCACTGGGAAAAAAGCAAGTCTGAAATGGATTTTAACCCTCACTCACTGCAACAGATAATGATATATTTGGGGCTATCTTGTTCATAGATACTTGCCCTTTTCACCAAATGTGGAGAGTTGGGATGTGGAACCCATATCTTGAAATGTTATGCAAATAACTTTTAGACAGGCAAGTCTTATTTTACACAAAGAAGGAATTTATTGGTATCTGGTAATTTGAAAACCCGTTTGCTGTTCCCCATGCTGTACTGGTAAAAAAAGGTTTTTGTTTAAGGTGGTGTTTAGGTAATCTTCCTTCAATGGGCTACTTTTCATATTTAATCTTGGAAAGTCACCTCTACTCTCTGTGCTTTAACTTTTGATCTGTAAGATAAAGACACTATGACTGTTTTCATGTAACCCTGTTTACATTGCAACTAGATCAGAAAGAAGAACAGATCTTTTATTCAGCGGCTGACTTGAAAAATCAAAAAAAAATACCTTAGATTAAATAAAAATGGACATATCTTCTTTGTCTTTTCTATTTTTCATAAAAGTAATCCATAGTTATTGTGTTCAGTCCCAAGCAAATTTGGTTTGGGAATTTATCAATTCTTTTTTCTTTTTTTTTTTTAAAATACATTCCATGTTATGAAGTTATCATTACCCCCCCCCTAAAATTTTCTTTTAAAATTCTTAAAATTTGATCGTTTTAGCATTCAGAATACTATTTTTCATTTTAACACTAGTGAAGAGATACAGTTTTAATTTTTGAAAATAAATTATCCACAAACCTTTACACCTTTTTTTAACAGCACAGGGGAGAGGTGCTGGTACTATCTGCCACATTTGAAGCAATTTCACAAATAATTGTGGTCATTAAAGTTTTCATCTTCTGGTTTTTGCCTGTTTTTTTTATTTGACCCAGCTCAGTATACAGTCCCTTGTACACTGAGTACCCAGCCTCAATGGAATCACTTTTAACTTGGTGAGTTATTTGTATTTTCTAAGGAAGGAAGGAATAACTACAGTGACATAAAGTAGTCAGACTGCTTCGAGCACTGACAGTTCCACATACAGCAGTGAATTTTGTACTTCTGTCAATTAATCCTCATGTTTATTAGCTGAAAAAAATGATAGAGTTAGGATGGAGGAGACAGTTTATCACTCAGGCCAGTCTGGTTTGTCTTTTATCATCTGTGCTTCATGTTCTGCAGAACCCCAGAATTTACCCGGAATATGTCCCACCTCAGTTTCTTCCACCCTCATCTCAGTCATTGCAACAAGCAGGAGATCTTTTATGAGTTGAGCATTTCACCTCATTGGTTTCAGTTTCTGGATCTGGTTCTGCCAGAGTCAAAACCCATGACAGACAACAATTTCTCTTCTTGACATTCAGACTGCTGCAGAATCCTGCACTGGCTTATGTCTCCTCTCTCACCGCTTCCTTACTGCTCGAGCCTCGTATTGTTTTGGACCTTGCCAGTGATTTCTGATCTGATCATCAGCTCCTGTCACCTATCTACTACTTCCACACTCATACCATGCACATCAGATTTTTGACCCTTAACCCCCATGCTTGTAGCTGCATTAAACAATAGCTACCAACAGTGAAAAGGGAAAATTGTTCTTTGTTACCATGACTGAAAACATACTTCCAAATTTGATAAATAAATGATAGTGTCAAGGTCTCCTTTTAAAATACTGTTTCATTGTCCCGTAGGAATGAAGCAAGTAAAAGCCTTCACCTCCGATTCTGGCTTATCTGCGCTTTCTTGCAGAGGTTTTCACATTTCAGATTTCCACACCCTCACAAATGGCACCTGTTTCTGGTAGGTCTCTAATCTTAGCTGTACTAGAGGGACCATATACAGGGGAGAGCAGACTCCAGCAAATTGCAAAGCAATGCTTCACTGTATTCCAGATCTGGGTTTCTCTTGAAACAGAGTGAAACCCCTGCTGTCCTCATCAAACACTAAAAATAATTTGTGTGTGCAAATGGTGGTGGGCAGCTCTGTACACACATTAGCCTCTTCCTTGCAATTCTTGGACCAAATAGAACATATCTGAAACTTGCAGTTTCTATTGTAGGATCTAATAGCATGAGCAAAAGATGAAGAAAAAACATTTCCAGTGACACTATTTCTTAGACCTAGAATGACTTTGAAGGGTTGATGTTCTTGTGTTTGGGTGTTTAGCTGAGCGCTGGAAGATGTTGGTCAAAGATGGTTCAATAGACATATACATGTCTTGTATGATACTCCATATCATAAATTTTTTGTGCTACCTTCATTAAGGGAGATGACACTTTCATGGCACGCAGAGGCAGAAAACTACTTTCTTAAGCTTAGTGGTTCAGAGCTCACACAATGTTGTCTTGCAGTTTTACAGTTCTGTAAAGTCAGTTAATCATTTTTGTTCTCACGGATGCTTAAAAACAAGGATATCACTTCTCTATAAATCTACCTGTGCTACATCCCCTCTCTGAGAATCCCTAAGTAAGTATTTCTCATTGCCACATACATTTGAAATACCAAGACACTGTTACTCTTTGTGGAAGCTGGGGAAGCCAGGTACAGAAATTGTAATCTCCTCAAGATTGTACAGGTATTCTGGGAGAACAAAAATTCAAGATTTCTGCAACTTGAGAGAAAACACTAACTACTGGTCCCTATTTCTAACGTTTTCATGTACATCTGCCACAAAAGAATGGCAAAAATTGGTATTTCTTGTTGGAAAGAGAAGCCATGGAACAAAGGGACAGAGTTCGAGTTTATCCGTGTATGGAATTGAACTGTCTCCTTTGTGTTAGAGAGAAGCCAGCTAGGTTTGACAGTTGCACTGCTGATGCCACTCTATAGGCAGTCATCATACAAAAGTATCACAGTATATGAATAGCTTGAGTTAAACCTTCTGGCAAGAGGCCTGATGGGTACTTATTTCTGTCTCCACAAAAGAAACAATTTGAAATGTGAGTTATAAACAGGCTGCATGTTCTGCACCTCCTGCTGCTTAATTAATATTTTGCATTGGCTACAAAGAGTTGCTAACTCCCCACCCTTAACAAATCAGGTACAACTACAAAATCTTGTAAAAGAGGGAGTTTTGCTCATGATTACAGTACTTTTTACAGCTTGTCAGGAACTGGAATTTCTGCTTTGTGAGATCTGCTGCTCTTTCCATGTTTGTTTTCTGCTCATGCTAAATCAAAAATACCCTTCTTCCCCCCACCTTTTCACAGAAACAGGACAATCTGGTGTCTCTGTCCTGTTTCTCTGAAACATTGAAGCTTTCTTTGACATTGAGCAACACATGCCTTTATGACTTTGGTGTCTGTTAGGATTGTCATCCAGATGCCTCATGTCTTCCAGGACCTGGGCTGGATTAGCCTACATTTCCTGGGCATTTCCTGTGGCATTTGATGCTGAGAAGGGAACTTGTGCTCTTTTCTAAAAGTGGTTCAACATCAGTGGTGAACACAAAAGAGACTAATAGTAGAAGGCATGCACTTTCCAAAGGGCAACGCGCTGATCCAAGTAGTTGCTAATTTAAGCAAAGCTGAACTGAAAGAAAAAGAGGAAAATAAAATGCATCTTTTTGGTTTGGCCCAGCCAACCATGTCAACTAAGATCTTGTATTATCCGCAAAGGAATTTTTTCTTTTGGAAAATGTCAAATTTAAACCCCTTCTCCACTGCACACTTTCACTGTTTTTCAGGGGAAGAACTACAGTGGCATGCACCTTCGTCAAGACACATTAATTTTTCCTCCCAACCCACAGTATCAGTAGCTCAGCTCTCCCCAGGATTCAGTGAGTCCTTCGAGCAGAAGTGAGAGTTTCAGAGGCATCTCATTCCATTTCCTATAATATTATTTTTCCTTCCTTAAAGCTTGTCTAGCTATACCCTGCTGCTATCTTTGGTGGAAATAAAACTTACCATTTTTAACAATATTGGCAGTAATGCAGGCTGGAACTAGGACCTCCTTTTCTTTGAAAGGTTTGAGCATCATGGAATGCCAGTCAAACTGATTGTACAACAGCTCAATAGTCATTCATTCAGTCTGGCAGCAAGTGGCTCCTAGTGCCCCATTTGATACAGGCACACCAAGGGAAGAGGCTGCCTCTGGGGAAACTGTAAAGAACAGCAGCATCTTATAGCAATTAGAATCATAGGGCTAGGATCTCAGATCAGGCTGAGACAAGCTAGCCATTAAATAGTGCCTGATTCTCTCTCTAAATGCAAAACCCACTAAGTCAGGCATCCTCCTCAAATTATGATCTGTATATTTGTATTAGGACTGGGTAATGCTTGCCTTCCCATGGTGATCATTTATTGCTTGAGAAACTTGACAAGGACTGTCCTAGAATCTACCTGTGTTAGGAAATCTCAGCTTTTCTACCTGTGACAGCTACTGGAATGTCTGTGTGAGCTGATTTTTCCAACATCTCAAATATCCATGTTTTTCCTGAAAAGCCAAAGCAAGAAATCTGTGGGCTTAACATGAAACTTCTATGTTGCTTCCTTCATTCTGGCACATCAATCCCTAGACTTACTAACCTGCTGTTGCGATTCAGGGACCCTAACCCTTATTCCCTACAACCGTACCTATTCTGTAAGGAAACTTGATGTGTTCCATCATAAAGGGAACAAATAAAGGAAGTCTCTCACTTCTGGTTTCTGTCCACCCAAGCAATCTCAGCTTTTCTGAGGAGGAAAAAAAAAAAAAAAAGGTTGGAAATCAAGAGGACAAGTTAATAAAGCTGTCAGGCAGAGAGTGGGAGAAATAATGAAAGCTCAATGTACTTCTTTTAAAAGGTGGCCTTCTACCAACAACGACTTTCTGAATAACCCCCCACTCACAGAGTATAAGCTATAATGCCTTCTACTTACCGGTACCTGTCCTCCTCCACTTTTGTGGTATCTGTGCAAAAATCAGGACAACTTGAAGTCTCTTCCCTGAACTAACAAGGTTATGAATACTGAAATCAATAGGAGAGCCCTCAGCTCAGCCATTAGAGTTCTAGCAGGTAATGTTCTAGCAATTAAAAATTAACTATCCCTATTTCTTGCTTATGTCCTTACTGTCATCTTTGAGTTTTTGAAGGCCTAATGGGCATGTTTATATTTCTGAAGATAAAATGTAATGGTACCAGAGAGCTTCACTCTGCCCAGCATTACAAACGCATTGGCTGTAGTTCTCATAATGAGCGAATGATCAGCAATGGCTGAGATTATTTTCCCCACTGAACTGTCCCTGCTGACACTTATGACTCTGATGGGTAGTACTAACTTTTCTTTTGGTGTTGTTAGGTAAACCAAAACTTCAGCATTCATGAGACAGCAGTAATTTTTGTCAGGAGAGATCATGTTCCATTGTCGTGTCCTACCACGTCCAGTCAACACCAAGCAGGGTTAAGAGTTGGTTTGAAGGCAGAAGTGTGGATGAATGATAATCACTGGAAAATGTCTGTGAAGATAAGTTTGCCTGTGTTCTGCCATTACTAATAATGGATAATTCTGGTTCTAACTAAGCAGGCTAATTAAAGTCTTGGTGATTGCCTTGGGATGTAGACCTTTGGAAAGGGAAAATCCTTCTGTCAGAAGTCAGAATTGCTGTTTGGATTTGTGCTTCTGAGGCACTCCTATATCTCCCATTAATAGTAGAGCTGAATATGACACAATTTTTGAAGTATTCATCTTCGTAATGCACCTGTAAAGTAATGCTCCTTGTTTTAAAAGAGGATGGGAAGACAGGACCTAGGTTTCTCATAAAACTTGTAGATATTTTGCATTTTATCTTTTCCAGCAGTCCTCCCTGTCCTATCTTGAGGTTTCTGTATCACTAGCAGTTTACTACAATTTCCCCTCTTTTGCTGCAGCTCAGAGGCTGATGTATGTTCCAAAATGTACTAAAATACTGAACAGTCAACAAGAGCAGACGTGCATTTCCTTACACAGATGTTATGACCAGAACTCCTGGCACGGACCTGTTAATCCCTGGCTTTATTTAAATGGAGGAACAATCTGTGGAGATTGGAACAATGACTGGCCTTAGTAACTTGCCTGAAACTATATGAAAGAATTGGAGCAAAATAAGACATTTCAGTAGGCTGTCTTAAATTCCACTAAATCCACGGGGCATGTGTGTAGCTGGCTAGGAGATGGCAAAACTACATGTCTCTGAAGTGGTGGCAGGAGTAGTCCTGACCCTTTCATTTCCCTCATAAATTCATGCTGCTCACCTGTAAGATGACCTTTCTTTACCTTCAGGAGTATATCTAAATTTAAGTATCATAACAGTAGCTGAATATCATTATTGTCTCTGTCTTGCCAAACCTCTTCTCTCATCCATGTTTACAGAAACACCAGTGTATGTGTGTGTGTGCGCACACATATGCAATACATATTTTAGCTTCACAATAAATCTATACTTCTCTATTCTTTTCAGTAAATAGACAAGCAGATTTTTCTTTCCGATCTGTTCAGTATTAAAACACCTGTTGAGTTGTTGTTGGCTTTTGGGGGGTTTTAAGCAAAACTTTGCTCTGTGTTGGTGAATGAGAGAATGCTTGTGTCTGGAGGGGTTTAAGCAGTTTAGAATTTATATATTTCAAGAAGCAAGGAGGAAAAAAAAAAGAGCAGGACTGGATTTAACTACAACCACTATTGATTTGCATCCTAAAACACGTCTGACAATTGTAGTACTGATTTGAACAGAGTCAAATCTCACTAAAGGGTTCCTCCTTTCTTTGCCTACTCAAAATGACAAAATCACCACGAAGAGAGGCGTTCAGAGACATCAGAGCTGAAGCTGTTACCAAGCGCACAAAAATCTTTAGAAGGATAAGTATTCTTTCTCCTGTCACCTTTAATAGTCAGTATATCAGCCTAGTGTCACAAACCATATATAAGGTCAGTGCACAGGACTCTCCTCAAGAAAAAAGGCTTGAAAAGATATCTGCCATGAAGGTCACTGTTCCTTTTTCGATTGTGTTGTGCTGGGTTTTTGTGCAGATTCCCCGAGTACAGAACAAGTCCTGTTTCCATTGGCAGAAATCCCCTAGCTGCAGGTTTTTACTCCCTTCTGAAAATCTGCAATATTTCAGTCCTGGAAGAGTTAGCATAAGGACAGGGGGAGCAAGACAGTCCACTCTCAATCAATTTTGATCATATTGAAAAATTTGTGTATCATGTTTGACCAGAAATGTCAGGTTTTAATGAAAGGTGCATGAATTAGGTGAAAGTAAATCAAATATATCTCTGTAAGTCAGGCAAAGTTACCTGTGCAGAGCAGCTGGGAGTTCCAGGGACAAGCAGGAAGACCCTCACCCTGTCGTGAAAGCTCTGTAGTGCTAGTCACAGGCTGGATTATGCAACATATGTATGTAGAAGCATACATGAATAGAATAGAATAATTTCAGTTGTAAGGTACCTAGAACAATCATCTAGTCCAGCTGCCTGCCCAATTCAGGGCTGACCAAAAGTTAAAGCGTGTTATTAAGGACATCGTCCAAATGCCTCTTAAACACTGACAGGCATGGGACATCGAACACCTCTATAGGAAGCCTGTTCTAGTATTTTTCTATCTTTCTGGTAAAGAAAAGTTTCTGAATATCAAGTTTCAACCTCCCCTGGCACAGCTTTGAATCATCCCATGCACCCTGTCGCTGGATACCAGGGAGAAGAGATCAGTACCTCCCTCTCCACTTCCCTTACTCAGGGAGCTGTAGAGAGCAATGAGGGCATCCCTTACCTTTCTTTTCTCCAAACTAGACAAACCCAGTGCCTTCAGCTTGTATATATACAAGCAATATAATGGGGGGGGGGAGGAAAGGAAGATGCAATAATATGATTCATTTATGAAAATTCCCTTTAATGCCCAGGAGACTGAGTATATTCACCTTGCAGTCCTTGTAGTGGTAATGAAGAGATAGGTACCTCCAGAGGCTAATTCAGTCCATTGCTCTGTTATGTTATAAAGTAATTAGGCTTCATCAGGTAAGGAGAAATCTGGGCCCTTAAGTTGTCAATAATCTTTAAATAAGCACCTGAACTCCCTCTGCAGCTTGAGATCCACAAAATGTTTCTTCAGCTCCTATCCAAAATGTTTGCATGTTGTGTTACCCAGCTTTCTGGAAGAATATTCCTGCCACTGTTTCTGGCAAAAAGAATTGGACAAAAATAACGTTCAGACTGTTAACTTATTTTGGGGCTTTTTACATTTTCTGGAGGACCAAAAATCATGGCAACTCCTACATTCAGAATTTTGGTGAGCTTTGAAATATACTTAGATTCTATTTCAAAATGTATTTAATCCACCAGGACTCAAACTTAAACACAGTGGGCTGCTCTGCCTAGATTTTGTTTTTCATTTCTGACTTAAAACTAAAACAAATATCACTTTAGATTAACCTCAGATTCAATAGATTCTATTCTGACCCAGGAACAAAGCAAAATATAGATATTTAAAAAAAAACAAAATAAAAACAAACAAACAAAAAAAACCAAAATCCATCTCCCCAATTCTTTATATAGTTTAAATGCCACATGTTCTTCTAGCTGCTAAATCCCTTTCTTCCACCTCGAAAAAGCTGCCTTGATAAGCTGTGGTGTTCATAACTTACACTGCAGCAGAAAGAAACTCTGTGCACCCGAACCAGTACAGTACGTGTGGGAAGTTGGAAACGGCTTGCAAGTGATGTTCAAAGTACAGCATTTCTATTCTGAAAAATCCCACATCTGGCATAGTTTCACCTGGAAGATGCTGAGCCAAATCCTGGACCTGGCAGCAGCCAGGCATTAAGGACCTAATCTGTTTAGGTGCTTTAGAAAATCTCTAGGCATCTACCTGTAACATTACATAGCTAAATAGCTCTAAAAACCTGGGCTTTGGAAGCTACCGAAGCAACTATGCAGGGTCCAGTGGTATTAATTGTTCTTTGAGGAATGAGGACTGTAGGATTTGGCTTGCACACAACAAGCAATTGCCAGTGATGTGCATCATTGCTTCTCTTCTGGCCACCGTGACCTTCTTCTACCAATTTGCCTGTGAAATATATGTTGAAAATATTTTTTCATACAAAACATATATCTTCAGTAGCTATTAAGAGTAAATCATCTCTTTTAACTGAAAAGTTTTTAGGAGAAGAAATCATGGGACTGTGACATTATAGCCATGGTTCCATGAAAAGAGAGGGAAACGCATTACATTTTAGAGGCTTACAAGTGTTTGGACGTTCATTGATTAACAAGTGACCTGGAGCTGTACTCAGATGCCCATGGAGATAAGTGCAGCATAAATGGCAATGAAAGGAGAGCTCCACACTGTATGAAGTCAGGCTTTTGCTGTGCTTTGTGCTCATTATTGCAGTTGCATGCATATGTATGTATGTCTGATGGTACTGCTGAACATTGCTGAGGACAAGCAAATGTTAAAGGAATAGAAACAATTTCCTAAGTGAATCTGGGACAGGGGTAGTGAGGGAGCCACCTCCTGCTTTCACAGCCATTGCTCAAAAAGTAAGGAAGAGCCTTTTAGAATGAAAGTGCATGTGAGAAACCTTCCTAAGACTAGTAAGGCTAAGAAGTCTAAGTGGATGCCTTTTTTTTAGAATAATTCTATTTTTTGCCTGGAAATTTAGATTGAAGCAAAAAGTAGAGGTTAGCAGATTCATATTTCAGTAAATTGCTTCATTAAAAAAGTAAACTCTTTAAAAGGGACATTTAAAAAAGTCAAAACATTTCAGTGATCATTTAATAACATTTTCCTTTATTTTTTTCTGTTTAGATTGTCATTTTTTAACTTTATATTTTCATTTTGTTTCCTTTGAATTTAATATCAAAAAGAGGAAAAAAGAGAGAACTATCTCTGGTCTAAGAAAGCACTTAGCCCAACTCTGTATGAAGGTATGTGTGTATATATATATATAACCTTTTCATTCAAGGTAAATTTAAATAAAAAAAACAAAACACATCAGAAATAGTGTTTCTAGTTGACCAGCAAAAAATAAATCTTTCTTTTCTTCAATTTTATTCATCTTCTGAATCTGAAAGTCAGTTATTTGTACAGGTATTATTTTCACTGAGAAGATGGGAAGCTGTTCTCTAAAATCTGAGTCCATTGTCAGAAATTAAGGCTAAGAGATATGTGAATTTATTTAGCTGGAAACTAAATGAAACACTTTTCCTGCAACAATAACGGCTATGAAATTTATCCATCCCACTCTTACATCTGCTTTCCCTCTTTAAACTACTGACAATGACCTTTGGAATCGAATCTCTGCTTGATTTAGGAGGACTGAATTGAACCGAATAGCAATTTTCCTTTACTCCCAAGCACGTTGATCATAGCCACTGTAATGTTCTGAGCAGCAACTTGTTCTTCTTGTCAGGGTAAATTCCCCTGTAATTCCGTACCACAGCAGTATTTCAGGTACATGGTGAGCTCATTCCAGATCTTCATCCATTAAAGTCAATAGATATACTTAATACTGAGATCAGATCCCGAATCTCAGTCCCTATATTAGCTGTCTTTCTTGCTAGTGAAAGGATTGGATATTACTTCTTATATCCTGAGTACACCAGCTCTAGTCCTGTAAATAGGAACACATTTGACTGTATCCCCTCTGGTATAAAACACACACCATCATTACCCTGTAGCAGGCACAATGAAGCCTAATTTGAAAGTAATGGCCAAAAGTAACAAACTGCCATCAAAACACATAACCACATGCTGCTTCCTAAGTAGCACAACCCTCTGAAGTGAACAAAAGATCAGCAAAACTGGTCATAATAGTTGAAATAGTTGAATAGTTGAAATGCCAAGTGCTGGGTCCTGCATTTTGGTCACAACAACCCCGGGCAGCGTTACAGGCTTGGGGCAGAGTGGCTGGAAAGCTGCCTGGCAGAAAAGGACCTGGGAGTGTTAGTGGACAGCCGGCTTAA
>JAOTQQ010000002.1:26581532-26615016 GCA_026546715.1 Gallinago undulata | reverse complement strand
GTTTGTTTGTTGTTTTTTTTTAATGTGGTTGGACTCGATGATCTCAAAGGTCCCTTCCAACCACTAAGATTCTGTGAAATTTGAATGATAATTTAAGGCTTATATTCTTAATTTATTTGTTCAGTTAAAACAAAAAAAGCTTTGTCACAATTCATTAGTACCATAATCTAGATTGTGCTTGTTCTAACATGAGAAATACTGGGATGAGAAATCATAAATGGACATAATTTTTCTTTCTGTGGAGTTCAGAATGTTAATTTATATCCAAGGAAGCTGATTTAGGAATAGATATTCCCTCTCAGTTTTTCTACAGGAATATAAATAAAAAGAGACTAAATTCCTTGCTTAGTTGACTCAAAGCAAATGCACTTTTGTGGCACAAGCAAATACCTATGACACTTGGGGGTGTTTGGGCGTCTTTCTGGAGGCACATGAACATCCTAATAAGTCACATAATCCTTCAGGTGCCAGGTATATAGAGTACCTACTCCAAAAGGGAGCACACAGATGTGCTACACTTGATAAAGTCAGAGGAAAAAGATATGTTACAGCATTCAAGCAGGAGACTGAATAAACCAGGTTACGTCTTTTGCTGGTTAGAGTCTGGTGTGAAATGGAGGATGGAGGGAACTAACCTATGGAATGGCACATCTCCTGTCAAGCCAAGTTTTTCCACAAGTGTAGACGCTTCAAACAGATTATTTGGCCAGGATGGATAGCTCGGTGGCAGGCTCTAAAATCTTCCTGTCTTTTTTTTTTCATATGTCTAAAGAGGTATACTCAGAATAGAAAAAGTATCACTACTCATGACGTTCCATTTTACACCATGTAGGACCGAATCTGACCCAGCCAATGCTCTAAGTACTGTGTCAATTCAAGCTGGGAGAAGCCAGAACTTCCACTGGAAAAGACGGTTCCCACCTTTTTCCCAACTCAGGCTTCTCACTCCAACTCCACTACTGTCCTCGTCCCTATACCTCCGCAAGTATTTGGGTGACTGCTGTGAATCACTGAGGCAGGATCAGGTGAAAAATTATTTTAGAAAAAGCTAATTTCCCTGTCTTCAGCTTAGTTTTCTGCCAATTTCTTAAGCTGAATTTATTCACAAGGAGTTAGAGTTTGTGTAATCATATATTAGGAAATTCAGTGAAAGAAACAGCAAAAAGGGGAGAAGCATCACTTCTGAAGAAAGTTAAGATCCCTCTCAATATTCCTATCTTTCAGATCTGTAATTCAGTCATCCTAGTTTGTTCTGATGAATCTGAACTTCAGTATCCATACAAAACCACTTTTTTCTCCTGGTACAGTTGTAAAGGCTACAAAAGCCATCATCCATGCCTATGGATGGGCAGTTTGTATAGACAGAACATAGCTTATATGCACACAAACACAGGCATAAATGTTATACGACGAACAACACTGAATATCTTGTTCTCTTCAGCTCTCCATTTGGCCCAATCAACAATTATTTTCTTTTCACCAGGTGCACACCTTGTCACACTGCAATTGGCAGTTCATCCTAATGAATCGGTACCAGAGGATGAGACAAACACGATGTGAATGTCACAAATGCTCTATGCCACTTACATGTAGCCATCAGATTGCATGATGCTGGTGGGAAGGAGGGGCTACCAACTCCATGCTTTCCTAATTAAATTAATGAAATTCACTGCCTACTTGGAGCCTAAAATAGGTCAAACATAAGTTTTATTCCGACTGAAGATTTATTCAATAGGATATAAATGTAAGCAGGTAACCCTTCCTTCTGAGCATTTCATATACTGTCTGTGTATGCAGGAGTTGGAGAAGCAAGAGGAAAAAAAACATCTTGCTGCTTCACAGGAAACATTTGTGTTCTTTGACTTTGCTTTTACTTCTTGTCTTTCTTCTTTTTTTTCTTGAACATCTAAAGTCTTTCACCATCTGTTTTGCACATTTACATGCTAGAGGGGCATGGAACTCAATATAAAGTAAAATCTTACCTTTGTTTTTAAGAGAAATGATCAGTGAGTGATACACTTAAGCATGTAAAAGCACCCTTAATGTTACATATTTATGATTTTAACATATGCATGCCACTAATGCAATATAAGCTTAGTATTCCTTCAGGAATATAGGATATGTTATGCATCCTGCTTCCATCACTTCTGCAATCAAAGGAAAGTAACACACTTTTGTGCCCACATTCCTACCCAATTAGTGAATGAACAGTGAAATTCTTTCCTTTCTGATTTATGCATTAATCATCTAATACTCTGAAGCATGGGATTTGATTCACCAGGTCTCTCAGTGCAGATAAAACCTGTCTGCCATATACAAGTCTATTTAAGCAAAATCCCCTACTCTCTCCAAGATCATAACTTCATTGCTGAAGTTTTTTCCCAGCAAGAAATCTCTTGTTCACAATCTGTATGAACAAACATTTCTAAGAAGACTGAACATACCTGTTTGATACTCTGAGAGGTGTCTGTGTGGCCTATCAGCCCACAGGTTTTTCACTGTTAGGTTGGAAACTGTTGGAAGCATGACACCATAGAATGGGGATAGAGAATAATCCTGACTATGGAAGAGAGTCAGATTCTTTGAAGGTATTAGATACGGTGCTGGGAGGAAGCTAGTACTTCTTACAGTTTTCCTATACAAATATTGATTAATACAGGAATCCGTTTATGCAATTTACACATGCAACAAAAATTGTTGCTTCTCTGATCATGGAACCTTCATTCTTCTGTTAAAATCTTCTGTGTTCAGGATCCTGTGCTATAATGGGAATTTTTCCATTCACATCATACTTGCATCCAGACTTAACTTTATCTCAAAGATTTTACAGTTAAAAGTGATAATGAACAGGTGGGGAAAGGAAGTATCTTTGTCCCCATTTTACAGACAGAACTGAGAGTAAACCCACCTCATCTGCAGTAACTCAAGTCAGTCTTGCAGTCAGTAAGTGGTTAGGTTTCAGTCCTGAAACATATTAAAGAACTTTACTAAGGTCATGCAGAAAGTCTCTGGAAGACCCTCAGCCTTCTGGACCCCCTCATAGTGCTCCAGTGAAATAACACCCTCCCTTTCCCCTGCTAATATCATTCAATGGGCGAAACCATCTTTAGACAAGTCACCATGTCCTCTAGGCATCACCAGGACTTGTAAGTGTGTGCTGACCCAGACCTATCTCACAGCAGCACAAAAAAAATGCTTACTAGTTTTACCCACTTCTTCATTGATATGTCAGGGCAGTGATACAAATTCATTGCTGCTTGTCAGCTGTCTGGCATCTGCTGACAATGTCTGCAGGAAAAATGCGTGGTTATATTTAAATATCTGTCAGCAAATATGACAAAAGACATGAATACTTCTCTGGGATTCGCAATGACCTTTTCATTTGCCTTGAAGATTTGGCTTCCTCTGATCAAGAAACTAATTAGATTGCTGAAACTTGCTGTACATCTCTATCACCGCACCGTGGAAATCCATTTCTCCATTTGACAGTGACTCTGCAGGATATCTCCATTCTTCCTAGAAGCCTGTAGATACAAATAGTTACACTTTCTCCATAGCCGAGGCCTGGGGTTCACACTGTGAAGGTGATAGCAGACTGACAAACCTCTGTTGTAAACCGCTGCGTTGTCTGGCAAAGCTGAATTACCTTGGAAGCTCATCAGCCCTGAGTTTCCACGGTTCACTGGTAAAGTCCTGTAACGGTCCTCAAACTGATAATCCTTTAAAGTAGGCTGAAGGTTAACTCCTTCAGCAGTCATAGATTTCCGTGTACCAAAAAGATAATGTTTTCTGGCACTACCACAGGGCATCTGAATTTTCATAAGATGGGAAGGGCACATCTAGAAACAAGCTGGTAAAATGGAACTTTCGATGACCCCAGCGACCAGAAGTGGTGGTGAGGATGAGGCTATTGTCTTCACAGCCTCACAGAGATGAACAATAGGACTATGACATGGCCTATTTTTTCAGTGGATTATTTGCTATTCAGTTTCATGATTTGCTGAAGACAATTGGGAAATTAAGGGGGTGCCAGGAGCCCACTCACAGAAGCATCAGGTGGAGTAATCTCACTTAGATTGGAAAAGAGACGTAGATTCACACTCTATCTGTTCACCAGGGCATGTGCCTGGGAGGAGCCCTTTCTTGTGGAATAACCTGCCTCCAGTAATAGTCAGTCATCTGACAACAGATACGCTAGATAAAAATGCCTCCAGATCAAGAATAAGTTTTTCCTGGAAGTTCTTCTTTGCTTCAGATTTCACAGTCAAGGAACCCACTAAGGTCTTCAGTTTGTGCTCCTCCATAGCACAGACCCTTCAACTTCATGCTGTTACTCTCTCCCCCAGCAGCTGTGGCCAACTAAACTTCCCAGGACAGGGTTGTTGGAGAGCAAGTGGCTACTTCCAGGGCAGATAAATTGTGAGCCAACTCTTCTCTTCCAGGACATGTGGCATTGCTGTGAGGACTCCTTACAAATAATCACCAAGATCCCACTCCTGGGAGGCCACCATGTTTCATGCAGTTTGGTTCCTTGCAATCTAGGGAAAAGGCAAGTTTCTTACACATGCACCTTCTCTGTTAAGAGTTAAAATTCTTTACTTTTTTTTTTTTTTAGACACTTTTCACCTATTTTGCAGGCTTCCCACTTCCAAAAGACAAATACACAACTGCGTAGGTCATACTGTCCTGAACCCTGCTGCTATTCCAGGCAGGCAGTAATTCAGAAAACCATTTCTAAATGCAGCTTAGATTGTTTAAGCTTTAAATTTTTAAATGAAACCCTGTACCTGAATGCCAGTTTGTTAGTGTTCCCAGTGATGCTACTGGTGGATTTCCATTAGCCCCATCGGGCCATATGACTCCTTCGTATGACTGGGGTTTCGGGATCCTCACATTATGGTGAGGGAATAAAGGTGTCTCCCCACACCGTGTGCTCAGGGTCTGTCTGCCAGCCCTCCTCCCGTTGTGTCACACCCACGTGTGAGTGTGATGGAGACTTAGACTGGTGGATCGATAGATATACAGACAGACAGACTGATGCTCAGATACTCTCTCTCATGCTTCAGAAACCTTCATCTTAGACGAGATGTCTAAAAGGAGGGGGGAAAGTACTTTCCAAAAGACTTTAAAAGGAGATCTGTGTTTCAAGAATGTCTTCCTTTAATCCTTCATTGTTTTATCACTTAGCCCTAGATTTAAACAAGTCAAAATTATGATTCCATGGGAAATTAAGCCTAAATTATATATCGGTGGAAACCAGCATGCAACCAGCCTTAACTATAATGCTTCTTATGTACTTCAATATTGTTCACACTGCATATAGATACTTAATATAGTCCTTATCCTTTTTATTGTGCCCACTGTTAGCCAGTATTGTAAACAGGAAAAAAAAACCCAAAAAACTTATCATTAAAATGTTTTGGGTTTGGCTTAGTTTAATTTTGTATGTTTTTTTTTTCTTTTCACTGTGAAGTATGCTCTGGTTTAGGAGAAAAAAGTCAACTTTCTGAAGTCGAGGTACTCTTTATATGCCTAAATTTTATTATTCTGAACTTCTTTTACTCTCCACTCCCTTTACTTGGCAGATGGAAAGGAGGGAACTGAAGAGAAGTAAAAATACTCCAAAATATCCCCAGGAAACAAATATGATTATTCTCTGAAACTTTAAATCCTTCAAAAATATTTTTGGTAATAATTTCTAATGCACAAAAGCTGTTTTCATTATCACCTATCAAAACACCTCATCAATTTAAGAAGCCATTGACTATTTTCCAGGGCATCTTTGATTCAGAAGTTCCCAAGCCATCAATTCTAAGGGCTGTAGGATGCTTTCATGCTATTATATACCTCAGAGCCCTCACATTTTCTGAGGTCATTACATTGGTTTTGTAAATACAAAAACATCCCCACATGGGCATTTCTAATCTGTACCTGCCCAATGGCCCAGTCCTCTCTCTCCAACCACGAACAGAACCAGCTGCTCCCAATAGCAAAAGCAAAAACTCAGCTTCTGAAATAACCTACCCAGGATGAGTGCTCCTGTCTAGCCATCATTAGTTAGTTAATCTACTATAACGATTTTAAAAGGCACATAATGAAGAACAGCCCAAATGACTTTAAGAATGCTGCATCACTGAAAGGTCTCATTTAGTCAGCTGCAACTGAGCAATGCAGGTGATCAGCGAAAGCACCACAAATGAATGAATTCACAGTACAACACAGCATTGTAGTTAATTTCCTTTCCTATAAAGTCTTGCTGAACCACTTTGACAAGCAAGACGTGGCAGACCAGAAAATGGCCATGGTGTCATTGCCCAAAGGAGTAGGCATGTCTATTTAGTTATGATCATATTCTAATAATTTCCCAATAGTCATAAAACTGAGCGTAGGGATCTCTGACAGAGGGGTTTAATGGACTGACACTGATCAAAGAGAGAATGTCAGTTATGTACTGTGAGCGTGGGTCTAACTAAATTCATGACAGGATGCAATAGTCTCACGAGTTAGACACTCCATCAAATGAGTGGCTTAAAACCAGGCTGGAGAGAAGCACTGAACTGTTCAAATGCTCTACTGATGAGAGAATAAATGCACAGGAATAGAAGGAAATATCCACGTTATTCAGTGTATCCAACACTTCATTTGCGAGCAACAGGTATTTAGGATGGGAATCAACTCCAGATGAAAACCTTTAAGTGGAGATATCTACATCTGTGTGCCTACACTGGGGCCAGATGTTTAAATAGCTGCTGCACTCAGTGGAGACTCAGGTGTCCCTAAAGCAGACAGTGGCTGATGAGCTGAATGAGCAGCTCTCCAACTTCCATGACGTGTTTTTTACTGACTATCCCGGCAGGTAACACATCAGCTCACACTTAATATGTAGGATAAAGTTCTTAATCCTCAACTGAATTCCAACTCTTTCCTAAAAGGAGCTGTCATTCTGTGAACATCATTGAACAACCAGTAAAACAAACACCATATGCTCCCATAAATCTGTAAAAGACATGTACTTTACACAGAGAGTAATGGTTCGATTTAATGTTCTGAATGAATGCATGCAGAACCATTTGAGATGTCCTGGGCTATCCAATGCATACACATAAGTTTGGCAGATATGACACAGGACTCAAAGAAGAGCAGTAACATGCTAGAACAATTAGCTGGGGACCAGGCATGATACCCTAGGATATTTTAAGTGGCACCAGATTCCTATGCTTAGACAACAACATTGAATTCTTAGTGACCTCCTGAGCAAGATCTGTGCTCTAAACTTCTTTATATGGCATCTAGCACAGCAGTATTCTCTGAGCACTGTAACTTACAACAGTTATTGGCAGAAGTGCCTTTTCTGGAAAAGTCACTGGACAAACCATATAGACTTATGTCAGGTTTACCAGAAATCTCATTGCCATTGGACTACAGATACAGAAGAGAGGTGGTAATGAGCAGAGGAAGGCAGAAGTCATTATAAGAGAGCAGATTATAAAGACAGTGGAGAGACTAAGTTCACTTTGCTTCATCTGGTGGAACAAAGTCCAACAGGAGGTTAGAATAATTCCTCTGAGATGAACAACTGGGAACAGTCATAGACTCACTTGTTGGAAGGCATCACTAGGGGGTCCTCTTGTCCAGCCCAGCCTTAAGTCAGTAGTGTCACCATCAGTAGCTCAGGTAAATCATGGATCTGTACAAAAAAGTCTTAATAAGCTTTTAGATGAGGAAGCCATACCTCTGGTGGTCATTGCCAATACAGTCAGGAAAATACTTGCCTAATGTCCAGCCTGAACTTCTCCATCTGCAGAAAAAGAAGTATTTCCTCTAAAGAAGATGTGGTCCTAAACAGATGGATATAAATCTGTCTTGAGTAACTCAAAATTAGAGAAACTTTTTCTCCATGATTGGACTGGGGCTCTGGAGCAGATTTTGATGAGGGAGAATGTGAATCAGAGGAAGATAAGACAGTCAGTTAACTTTAAGGTGAAATTTTAACAAATTTCTAAATGGGAATCAATTACCTCTTGGTTAAGATTCTTGGATTCTGTGATGTCTTTCCAGCTCTCTGTTCTGCAGTCACAAGTTTCTTCTCTAATTTTCTCCATCTAATAGAGCAAGGACTTTGCAAATGTTTGCACGTTTCCAATTAGGTACAACAGGAAATGGTTATATCATCAATTATTGCTTGGAATTTTCACACAGTCCAAGTACTGTTTGCTAGAAACCCCACCATTCAATCACTGTTTTTTAGAAATCCCACCAGCCAAATACTGTTTGCTAGAAGTCCCACTAACCAACTCGACCATGAGTCTGCCAGGGTTACACAGAAGTATAAAAGTAAGTCAGATTCAGGGGGTCAGACTGCATCGGTAACTCGCAGTAAATAGTCCCCTGGAGTTCCTCACAAACCCTTTGTGGAGCTAAACACTCATTGTAAGAACAGATTCTTTTGCAAGGATATTTTCTATAAAGCTGAGAAGTTTCTTAATATCAGTCATAAAATGCACACAGAATTCCTTCTACAGACAGGGATGTGATTGTTTCTAGGAATTATTTTTTTCATGGGTGACCTTATACAGTATTATTCAAGCCAAATTTTTTTCAGCACTGAAATAGAGGTACAAACACATCTGAGCTTCATATATATATAGGTATTACAAAAAAAAGTAATTCTGATGATGACTTTGAATGGAAAGAAAATCAACTTTGATTACTTGCCAAATGCTACTGCAGTATTATAAGCCATGGAAGTTATTTCCTCATTTTATTTGCTCTCAGGAAAGAAATTCATGTTTTTAGGCACTTTCCTTTTCCTACTTCTCTTTCTTTTCAGTCTTCTCTTTATCTCTGGCACCAAAACGTTCCCTTTTCAGGGCTATTATTTTATTAATGCATGATTATGCATTTGCAACACTACTTTCCTCAGCTTCTGTTTGAATACCTTTATTCAAGTCTCTTTTTCACATTTTGAAATTACAATACAGAACTGAAAAAGAACAGTTCTTGCATTTTTCCCCTTCAAGAAATAAAATAAATAAATAAATAGGTCAGACAACACAGTGCGCAGGTGTTCCTGTATGAAACAATTGATATTATTATATAAAAGGAAATGGAATGAGATGAGTTTTACTGAATCCCTTCGGGAAATCATTCAATATGCACTCTTATCAAACTCTAATAATGGCCCGGCTGCTGCTTGTTTGCTTTGATGAAGCTGATAATAACAGAAATCTACATTTATTTGCATTTTTTCTGCTAGAATTTACTGAGGCATCTCCAAATGTAATTTTAAAGTACTAATCTAACACATGTAGATTTTCGAGTTGCATTAAGTAGAAAGACATCAGATACAAACTCAAGAGACAAAGTTCTTCTGGGGATGTGATTGACCACCAGGAACATACTGTACATTATTTCTGAGAGTCACCAAAGATGAGTATTGCCTCACTTTTAAAAGTAACTAGTCAGACATAGTCAATGCACCAAGGGTGCACCAAGTGTAGGGACAAAGAGTGAAGCTGTTGAGAGAAATTCTTTTGTAGCCTTAGTGAGGCAAGCTATGAAGATGTAGTAAGGAAGTACAGAGACCTAGGAGTTCACTAGGAATCTATCATAACTCTCTCCTCCAGGATCATGTCTCTGTCTAAAGATATAATTACTTCACTAATACCTAAACCTCAGAATCAAGGTATGGTCCCAGAACTTAAGTTTCCCAAGTTCTGAGGAAGGAGGCAGAAGACTGTATTAGACAACAAGTTCTGGTTCAAGCCCTGTCATCAATTAACGACTGATATGACTACTGCCAAAATCTGAAAGAATTGGAAGAAAATGTTTATGTCCTATTTTTTTTCTACTTTCCAAATCCTCATTCTCTGTTTGAGAAACATAACTTTCTGAAAAATAAAGGCTGCTTTCTTTTTACAATGGATGAGACAAAAATTATCTAAATATTCTGGTTTGGAAAACCCCTGTTCTCACCAGAATGCCAAGGGGTTTGTAGCCCCGGTAAAGTCTGCTCAGACTTTAAGGTGTCTTCAAAGACAGAGCCTTAAAGAAACTAGTCTGACCACTCTGCAACTGGCACAATCACATCTTTCTTACCAAGAGTTCGGGATATTTTTGATAATCTGTGTCATCAGTTCTTTTTTCTAATACTTTCGTTTATTTACTATAAATCTTTCCTTGTCATGCAGTTAGTGACTGGCTGCAACAAAGCAATAGCTGCTCATACTAACTCCACATGCTTCACTACGTTACTCCAGCGAGGACCCTGTATTGACTCAGTTCTCTCCCTCTCAAGAGCCTGACAAACTTAGTGGCTTCCAAAAACTTCCACAATCAATACCTCCTAAGGGCTCTGAAGGGCTATAATCTGAATCAAGGTCTGTGAAGCAAAACTGAAAATGAGCTTAGCAGGGTTTAGCTGCAGCCTGTTATCTGTCACAGGAGGGTTTGGTTTTTTTCTGCATTTGTTGTTGTTGTTGCTCTTTGCTTGTTAGTTTTTTACTAACTTTCTCTGCTCAGAAGTCAGCTCCTGTTTCTGTGAGATGTAGCTGTGCACCAGGAAGGCACCACTCAAACTTTGAGTTGAATAATCGAATAGTTCTGATTTCTTCACTTCTTCCAGAAACAAAAGATGCATCTAGGCTGAAAGGATCTCATTTTATTTGTTTAACTTGATTATTCTCCTTTGTCGCAATTTGAAATAATTTTTGGAGCAGAGACATAGTCAGGGGGAGAGTGACACAGCTTTCCAGGGCAAAGACAAATTTCAAGTGAGTTTTTCTGTTTCCCTCAAGGAATGATTCATTTGTTTTAAGGCTTGATCAAGGAGCTTCCCTGTAGCATTATATTATTTGCATCCAATCCACTAGTCACACCTGACAAAATCAATTAAATATTAACAAAGGCAAAAAAATTTCCAGTTGAAAGCCACTCTGCTAGTATATGTTTTTATTAACACAAGTACAACTTGAGAATATATTCACAGTGGAATTATTTTTTTATTTTTACACACATAGTTAAGAGAGAACCACTGGGCTCATGAACATTCATGCTCAATATTATTATTGGTGACATCATCATATATATATTTTGGCATTGCTTTGATCCCTGGGAAATGCATTGTGGATATTGCTGAATTGTCTCTGGAGCACACAAAGAACCACTGGGAGATTCTCCTATATCATCTCTAAAGCTTGTCTTTATTCCCTGGGTACGTGAAATGTGGATTCTGCAGCTTTAATAGGAAAAGAGTCACGGACATTCATCCAGGGCTCAACAGATACGTTGCCATCTCCTTTGAGAGCTAGGAAAGAATAATATGGTCAATATTTTCTTTTCTTGAAAAATCTCAATTAAGTGAAAAATAAATTTTTCAAAGCAAAAATCCATTTGAACTCAGGCTTTCAAGGATGGTTATGAAGTTACAACTTGCTATTTTTACATTTCAGAAATGAGAATTTCTAGGGATTCTTCTGTCCGAAGTTATTTTGATTTTGCTAATTACTTGCATTTTTTTATGCAGTAAGTTGGAAAAAGAATTTCAGACTGAAATAATTAGAACAAAACTTTTATTGAGCTGAAATATTTTTTTTAAAAATAGATTTATAAACAAAAAAATGAACAAGCCCACTTTTGTGGTCCAGTTCAGTACCAGGTCAGGACATAACCATTGTCATAAGCAAAAAGATGAATTGTCACATAACTTGAATTGTCAGAAAGCTTTTTCTCTCTCTACCTCTGTCCTTCAGAATAAAATGAAACATGATGAAAAAAATAAGAAAGAATCTTGTAAAATTATTGCTGGGTACCGGCTGTAATGAAATCTAAAATTTGACCATCGCTTTGGTTTGTTTGTTGTTTGTTTTTCGTCTTGGTTTTGATTTTTTTTAATTGAACAGTTTCTAAAGTTAGGCTGTTTCTGGAAGCTTCCTTTTCTGAACCGGGGTTCAAAAATAACAACCAACTTGTAGCAAATTCATTAAGAGCAACAAGAAGGAGTTTATAACAAGTGATACCAGTGCAGTCAGAAGGGCTTAAACAAAGCTGAGTGAAGGTGGTGCTATTTCAGTACTGCAGCCTACCCGTCTTCCTCTCCTATGAATAGTTTTAATGAGAAAAAAAATCACGTTTAGATTTGTATCTGTATCTTCGTGTGCGGTGTCTGTATTTTGTACATCTGTAGGTGTCACTGGAAATAGTTAATTTGTGTGCTGTCTGCCTGAAACCTACTGCAACAAATGTAAGTGTGCTGAAACAAATGCTGTGGCTGTAATATAAATCCTGGTTGATGGGGTTTAGTAATAGAAACACATAACAGGGAGGGTGTTGCCAGCTGGAAGCCCAGCTTCTGATGAAAACTTCAATGGCTGACTTTATTCATGTTCGAAGTGAAGAGATTTAACAGCAACCAGAATGAGCCACATGGAACTCATCTTTGGGTTCAGTCTAGGTGAAATATAAAGGAAGACGCGCTCTGAGTCTAGTTTTGGTGATATGGAACAGCAGGAGCTAACAGCGTTACCTAAGGTGTTACCCCAGGCAGAAGATCAGGGAATGTATAGGGTGGGTCTCACCACCAGCTTATCTTTCTCTTGCCCTCCCAGGTGCCCCATCTCCTCTTTCCGCTTTCTTCTCCCCCTTCCCCATGCAGACACCTCAGGAAAGCTTTAACAGAGATTTATAAACACCCGGTTTGTTATAGGCACAATTGTGAACATAATGAAACCATTCCTTTACAACATCAGCTAATATATCTGCATGGACTTAACAGGGAAGATCTGTGAAAGGGGATATTATTCTTTTTTGTAAATGTACAGCAAGGACAACATTTCTTAAGCATGGAAAGCTAGGGAGATGGATGTGGAAGGAGCCACAGCAATCAAATAGGCTCTGACTTTTATTCAAGTCTGTACTTCACAATCCAGAAGGATGTGATAATAGCTAAAAAATACTGGTACATTATAGGCTGGACCCATCCTTAGTACTAAAGCAGGTAATATTTTGTTGCCTTTGTTATGGATTACAAAAGCTGAGCTGAGGATTCCTATTCTCACCCCAGACACTTAAAATCAAAGCTGCCTATTTCTCACTAAAATCAGTCTGTACCGAAGGACTGCTGGGGAATGTTTTTCCTTGCTTGTTTGAGTGTTGAGGCACCGAAGAGTCTCAAGTTGAGAATTCATATCCCAAGTCCCAAGTTGCCTTCACTGGCCATAGTGTGGGAGCATGCAGAAGGGGAATAGGGGCAGTAGGGTGGACTACAAAGGATTTTCTGCTGAGGAAAACTGCCTGCTCCAGTACCTAGTGAGAGAAAGGAGAAGAGCACTGGTCGTCCAGTGCATATCTTTTGTCTCTCCCAATTTGGGGTTGAGTCCTGTAGGTCCCTCACCTTAGAGTCTCTCATTTCCCATGGATATTTGATAACTATCCCTTGGCTGCCATGAATAGTGAAACTGTGGATTGTAGGCATATACAGGGAAATTCTTACACTGGTTTCTACACAGTATGCATGAGTTTCATTTCCCTTTAGCTAAAAGTTAGATGCTTAGGCTGCACTGTTATTCACAGCAAAACACAGGTATCTCCAGAGAGCCATTTCTCCCATTTGTTTTAAGTATCTATTGTAGGGTGGAATCAATCTCTTTCTGGTGGTGCTATTCACTTTATTGACTCTGTATGATGGTACGTACAAGGCTTCCTTGAGCTCGACATCTAACCTTTAGGCAGATAGCTCCAGCTCAATGTCATTGTTATTTTTCTAAATGCTCCAATAGAGATTGTGAAGCAGTTTCATATATCTATCATCTCCCACCACATTTACAGAAAAGGTTAGTGCTGCATTTTGAAGAGAATTCCGTCCTCATTTCCCAAGAATGGCAAAAGTCCCCTTAAGGTAGCCAGTAAAAAAGTACAGATAAAGGACAGAGAAAGTGTGTGAGTTGATTCAGTGCAAAATAGAAACATATTTTATTCATTTCTTCTAGTGTTTCCAAGGTCCCCATAGGATTTTCTTTTCATACTGTCTTTGGTGAAGGCTTAGAAATCTATTTAGCCACTGTCAGATACCATGGACTAAAAAAGATACATACTTGTGGTATGATTAATTCCTTCCATATAATCAACCATCTTCCCCTGTTTGCTCAGAGGAATGGACTATTGTACATGACTGAAAAAGCACATTGTAATTTTTTTTTTTAGTTGCTGCTTTGATTTGTGTTGATTTCTGTTCTCTAAGCTCAATATATATATTGTGTATGAGTGCACATAACCTGACAGCCTTTGTCTGCTTTGGAAACAAATGTTTGATTGTAGCTCCACAGTTTGTGGGACAGAAATTCAACTGGCATAAATCAGTTTAGCTTCACAGACCACAAAAAACCCCAATTCTGTTACATAGAATTAAAATACATAAAGTTGTACTTCTTGGACCTTGATCTTTTCTCCCTTTTTTTGGTCTTTTTTAAGAAAAGCAACACAATTCAGCACAGGCAGAGTTATTCTTCTGAATACCTGTTTACAAGGACACACTCGACAGCAGCAACTGACTTGTTCCAACTGAATCACTGGCTGGAGTAGATAAGATATATTGAATTTTTAATTGTATTTCATCATGAATACAGCTGTTTTGCATCCTTCACTATAGAAGCCCCATTTAACTATTCTCTGCTGGTTTCTGGACAAGAGGAACCTCAAATTTAATTACAAGTGTGAGAGACAGCCAAGAATTTGATAACTAACAACAATTCTGATGGAACTAAAACCCCCAAAAGGATGAACAGTTAGAGATAAGATTACTTTTAAATAGAGGTAGTAAATGTATTTTTGCTTTTGGGGTTGAGAGATGCAAAGGTAAATTTCATTTCCACATACAATTCCCAAGTTAGTCTGCATGGTGGCAACATCATTTCAGCCACCTTGAGACATCTTCTCATCAAATTCCTGCCACATCATGAACTGAAATACAAATTTCTTTGGATAGCTGATAAAATATTAGGGATCAGATCTCACTTGATATGGTGATTCAGTGATCATGGCATTCAAATATTAAATTTCTGACATGCTGCAGAAATGTGCACAAGGAAGATTTTAGCTATTTAGCAGTTGTTAAATTTGGTAGAGAATGGAAGAGTGGAAGGTGAAGAACTTATGGGAAAGAGACTGTCAAAACTTGAGGGAGAACAGGCTTTTCCAGAAAAATCAAACTTTATAAATAAATTTTAAAAAATATTTCTTGTAAGCATCATAAAGATCAGTGATAATAGCTAGCTGAAATAGTGATCTTAATCTTAGAGACAATTTTGCCTCACACACAAAGGAACTTGCTGTGTACCATCTAGCTTGGGAGTTGCTGAACACCGAGTCACACCACCAGCACACAAGCAGACACCTTACAAACCCTTTGGGGCTCCTTGATGTGGAGTTGGAAATCTTCTCCACCATGCAGCCCATGTTGTCATGGCTACTGGTACCTTGGTAGTCAGATTAACTTGGGCATGTAAAGGACTAAACTGCTGTAAAATTAAGGTTTCCACAGTAGGCACAGCCTTCAAACTCCTCAAAATAAAACCTCTCTCTTTCCTGGAAATCAGCTGTTTTTTTCTGGTGATATCCACATCCAGGGGGGTGTCTAGAATCCATTCATCCTCCCTTTGAAAAAGACTTCATGCTGTTGATGTAATTAGGAGTGTTGTCCCGGCTGCTGGAGGGAGGGGAACAAAATGGAAAGATTGCCTGTGATTCAATATGTGGTTTCTAAATAAACACTAACACCATTGGCATTAGGGAACCCATCTGTTTCTTTATTTCTTTACCACTACAAAATCTATGATATGTGATTGTAACAGATGTTTCATGTCTACAAACAATGATATGCTACATTATTAAACCAAGAGGGTCATTAAACTGAATTGTATGCATTTTTTTCAGTCTATAACTGCAAGATCATCAACATATAACCTTAGGGTTATAGAAAAACCTCTCATCTCTCTCCTGACTCAATGTGTAACTTATACTGCAAACGCTCAGCAAATATCATGAACATCTCCATTAAAGCTTGGTTACGCAGAAGTGCCTGTAGGCATCTCTACAACTGTCGGAGTTAAGATGTCTTAATGGGTTTTTTTGCCAGAAGCACTTCTTACATTTAGCTTCAACTTGAACTAGTCAAATGCCAGTTGCCTTCCTAGACAAGAATATGAATTCTCTTGTTTTAGGTAATAATACTCGATTGGTTTATTCTGTGGCAACTGAGAAATAAACCAGAGCCTCTATTTGAGCAAGGTGTCTTCATTCTTAATTATAATTATTATTTCTATTTTCTTTTTCTCTTTACCTTTAGTCAACACCTCAGGACAAAGGGTTGTAGTTCCCTTCATTGCACTTCTATTCTTTCATACTGGAACTGCATACAAACACATTATAGTAATATAGATTTCCAAATTTACATATATTTTTGGCTCCCATTTAGTTGAGAGATGCCTATTTTCAATTTCCAAATATCGTGTAAGAACCTGAACATTTTTTTTTGTCTCTGAAGAATGACTGACAGAGTAATATGAGCCCCAGAGTGAAGCAGTTTTTATTGAAGGGTAATATCTCTTTATTGAAAATTTTAACACAAAAAAAAGGGGAAAAAATAATGGCTTGAGCATTTCAGAGATCAATTTAAAGTCTTTAATTAAAATGTATTTCCTTATTTATTAGGATCCTAGGGATTTCTAACCAAAAATCTTCATTATAAATTTTCATAAATGCAACAATATTATAGGCAAGGTTGTTGGGAAGTCTAAGGAGAATGGAAAAATAATATTTGAGGACACTGTATTCAGTCCAAGCAAGTGGTGTTAAATTAATCTGGAAAGTATGAACACTCTTGAGTTAAAGATGGGTCCCAGTCAAATATGCGAATGAAACATTCACTTGTATGTATATTAGTAGGTCTGTGTGCATGTTTATACTGGACATGGCAGTATTGCTAAAGAGGAAAGAGAAGAAATAACTGTCCTTTTACCCTCAGCTACTCAAAACTATCATAGAATGACAGAATGACAGGGGTTGGAAGGGATGTCTGGACATCATCTCTGTTAAAGCATGTACATCTAGATCAGGTTGCACAGGATGGCATGCAAGTGGGTTTTGAATATCTGCAGAGAAGAAGACTCCATAACCTCTCTGTTCCACTGTGCTGTCACCCTCAAAGTAAAGATTTTCCTAATGTCCTGATGGAATTTTCTGTGTTCTTGCCTGTGCCTGCTGCCCCTTGTCCTGTCACTGGGCACCATAGAAAAGAGTTTGGCCCCTTGACATCCGCCCTTTAAATATTTGTAAGCATTGATAAGATCACCTCTGTCTTCTCTTCTTCAGGCTAAAGAGACTCAGGTCTCTCAGCCCATTGGTGCCCTGTTGCATTGAAGCAGGTTTATACTACAGCCTTGAACATCAAGAAAGTGAATTCAAATTTGTGTCCAGCCAATCCTGATTCAAAAACAACATATTTTCAATTCAACAGAGCATTCAGTCCTTTACTTAAGTATTTTCTTGACTCAGAGCACACAACATAATACCTCTTCAAAACTTCACTGTGTACAAAGTTGCTGTTTTATAGCCAATTGCCTGGGTCACAACATCATCTTGTCCTCCACTGGTACATCTTTTTGCATATATTTCCTTTCCAAATACCTGGATAATTCATTCTAGGTGGCAGTCTGGTTTGTCAGAATGGCCAGAGGAAGGAAGGATTGAATCTAACCAATCTTCTTTGCTTTATAGTAGCTCATCCTTCAGAAGAAAGGAAAAGATAGGTTATTGAAAAGTGTGGGGAAAGGACAATTTACATCTCGATTTGTGTTATTCTGAAGATGCTTCCACCTGGTTATGAAAAAGGACTTCTAAATAGCAGATCTGAAAGCTGTTTGTCAAAAAGAGATAGTACCCTGGGGGGAAATTAAGACATTAGAAAAATAAAGAAAATGATCTCAAGATGGAAGAGCAGGGAGTTCTCCAAAATCTCCACCTAATGTATTGTCTTCTAGATTACACTGTCCCCTCAAAGAACATCAAGCAGATGAATCTGTCATCATGGCTGATGGGCAGAGATCAAATAAACAGTGCTATTGTTTCACTGCAAAATATTTTTGAATTATTATTTCTATTTTCCCATCTTCGTTCCCTTGTGATGCACAGAAGCAAATGTTTCTTCAGCGGGTTTATTCCTGTACAATGCCTTGGTCTCTACTATCTTTCTTGTTATCTCCTCCTATTCAAGCAGGTCTCTTCGGAAGGGTCCCGTCCCTGTTGCAGACATAGAATTTTCAGGTGCTGTAAACACAGGTATGATTTCCTCATCCTGATGCACAAATTTCTCCCTATTTATGTGTCCTGTAGTCATACAATCCCGTTTCATGGGAAAATAAAGAAATCAGCAACAATTCTGTGATTTTGTGTAAGACCCATTGCCTAGTCAGTATATAATGTTGGAGCTCTACTGGAGACATTTTACCTACCAGTACCAAGTATGTTATTCTGGACTAGTACAACTGGATCTTGTGTCTTTTATACCTTCCTCCATAAGGAAAAATAGTAATATCTCTGACCATGAAAAGATGGCCAAGACATTGACTATGAATACATTCAATAAGCATGAGAGTTCAAAGTTACATGGGCCTAGTGTTCAAAAGACTGCTCTATGGAGGATGAATTTGTAAAGGAAAGTTTCTCAGCCTTGGAAATTCGGCCAGCATGTGGGCAGCAAGCCTCTAACTTCAAAGTCTCAGTTTCATCTTTACCTGATCTTGGTAAAAGGGGAGTCAAATCCATCTTACTGAGAATTTTCTAGAGCTGTAGAGTCAAGGTAGACGTATCTTTCAAATATTCCATCTAGTAAATATCCTTATTATATGAAACACTGGGTATTACTGTAGCTGACCAGATTGGAGACATTTCTATTTACCTGAACTTTTGAAAAGATGCTGGCTGATGAAAAACTTTGATTCAAAGTCTATTTAGATGCAAAATCATGGGCAGCATTTCTCTCATGTCCCTTGTAAGAACTGAAATAAGATGCTTCCATTTTCTTTACAGTTGTCATGTTGTGATTTGCTTTTGAGTGAGGGGTTTTTCTCCTTTTTTATTGTTATTTTTCTTTTTGAAGTTGCTGTCTGTCTAAGCAGAGATTGTATTTAAGATCAATAGCATTGGACTAAATGAACCCCTCTGCTTTGATATTGAAGCTAATCGGCTCTTGTTTGGCTTTTGAAACCTTTCAGGAATCTTCTCTGCAGCATTATAGTGACAGACTCCTTAATATTAAACTTCTAATCTGTTAGAAAGTGGATTTCTTAGGTTTTGTGTGACTAACTGGAAAGTTTGTTTGTATATTGCACCAAACTTAGTTATTCACTATCCTTTCTCTACATATTCTCGCTGTAGAAAACAATTCCATTTCAATGTCCAGATATCTGCACAAACACTGCAAATTCACCAGTGCAGAGGTGCCCAGGTGATATGCCTGCCTTGTAATACCAAGACCTTTCTTTTGCTGCTCAGGTGCTGTAGCTCCCCGAGTATTGCAACAACCCCATAACCAAGCCTTCTGTCCTGTAACCCAGAGTACAGAAAACTCCGTATCACTGCAGTTTTCAAACAGAAAGATGGTTACACACTGGGCACTTCACATTTGGGACCATTTTTTCTCAGTCAGACTTGTCCAATATCATGCTGTGAGTCTATAGCAGAGGAAGGCACAGACCCCAAGAGACCTGACTTATGTTCTGCCTCACCTTAATGTCTCGTGTCTTTACAGTGAGACCTCTCTTGAGGAGCTCAAAAAGTACTGGTGTGTCCACAAGGGTGACTGCTTTTCCCTTTTTTAATTAGCTTTCTTTCCCTAGACAGAAACTTTTACAAGCCGTAGGATTCCCTGAGGTCCTCTCCAAAGTGTTTCCTATTATCAGGAGTTTTTCCTGGGCTTCAGGGTAAAGCCCTTCATTTTCCAGTGCTACATATTGCTTCGCTCTCCAGAGACGTCTGTAGAGTTGCAGGTCAGAAAGATCAGCCTCCAGTGGGGATTCTCACCATCCCGTACCCAAAATAAGAGAGAATTCAGGGTCAGTTTTCAGGTGGTGGAGGTGTACCAAATTTGATTTATACCCTATAAACATGATTTGTAATTCAGGTCTTGTTTTTCAGTAGAAAAAGGAAATGAGACTGGGCTGGCTTTTGTTAGGAGAGAGAAACACAAGGATAATGTGGCCTTTCAGGGACTGTGAAAGTTTCCTTTCCATCAGTTTTACATTTTCTCTCCAACCTTTGTCCTGACAAAAGTTTTGCCCTTTGCCGGCCAAGGCATAAAACCAGTACAGAAACGTGGTTGAAGAGAAATTCATTCTGCAGGAAAGAGTTAAATCATAGTGCCCGGGATTTATTCAGACATCAATGTTTTATATTCCTTGGAGTCTCATGTCTAAATTTGGAGAGGAAATCACTGAGCTGATGAAAGGTCATACCTGTGCTTTCCATTTCTACTTTTGGAGATGAAAGTCCTACTTTTGTGGGGTGAGAGCACAGTGTGGTATTAGAGACCTCTGAAATTTCAACCTGTCTCCTTGTTCACACCAGTCACATGCGAACAGGAGCTGCAGGTGAATTTAGGTCCCCTTTCCCAAAGGATATGGGTTTCCAGTTAAACTTACAGGAGAGTTTGCAAATGACCTGAGAAATCTAATTATCCAGTGAAAACTAAATTGTGAATGCTCGAGGCTAACAACTGGAGAGTGGCAGTGACCGTCCTTTCTCTGCTTTAGTTCATATATAACTGATCTGCTTGGAAGTGGTGTAAGCTTGGACCTTGACACTTCCAAGGCTGTAAGATTGGAACGTCATGATGTTGCTGGATCAGAAGGCCTGGAAGCTTCCCTTGACTCCTAGTCTCCACTTACAGAGGTACAGGTTTCCACAGCATGGGTTTTGCAAAGATTTCTCAAAGGCAACACCACTACTGATTTGTTTATCAAGTTGGCATGCAGCCATGAAAGGATTTTATTAAATATATGTATACGTATAGTTGTGCAATTAGCTGTTACAAGAGAATTACTGTGTTTACAACAGAATGCTTAGCTCTGGAAGAATGCAGTTGCATCCAAAAGTAGCATCACACCAGAAGTCAGATTCTTATCCAAATGAAGCGAAAAAGAGACTGCTTTGCCTCTCGTTATCTGATGTTGCTTGTCCAGTGCACCTTAAGGTTCAAAAATTAGGGGGTTTTGAGGAGCAAAAAGAGAAATAAAATTGTAACAGTTTCTAAGTTGTCAGTTTCCTTACACACTGTATAATTCAGATGCTTGGAGTTAATCCCTGAGAAAATCTGAGCTATCTTTGACACACAGCATTTAATTCTTTCTAGGGTCATTCTTGTGCCTCTCGACTGCAGGATTTGTCTTTGTTTCTGAAATGTGGTTGCCAGAATTCTTCTCCAATGGAGCTGTCAGTCCAAAGTGGCACTGTGCTATTGATCTGACACCAGAAAGCCACTGACAGCAGTGACCATGTGTTGGGCAGTTCTGCCTGACGTGAGAAGTGGTTGATATATCCAGAATGAGGGGCAGAAAGCCCCCTTGGCTGCTGGGGTTGGCAGATGCTGCTCCATTGTGACTTTTGTGCCAAGAAGAAGCAGAAGATTTAAGAGGTTGGGTTCTCTGTCCTGCTTCATCTTGAGCACTGCTTCATGTTAAAAAGTCATGCGATTTCCCTGTGCTTTCACTGTCAAATTTCATGGACAATTTATCTCTGTAGAGTCACACATTTTTGGCCCAAAGGACACTGAAAATCACATCAAGTGAAGTTACCCCAATGATGGCAGCAAAGATCACTGTAGTATCTAATATTCTCATTCCCTTCTTCATTCTGGGATGTCAGGGCTGGACCTTAACGACAGATGTGGTGCCACCATAACGAATGCTTTGGAGATCGTTTTAATTTCTTAGGTAGTGGAACTCTTTGTAGTTCTTGAAAGTCAGTCCTGAAGAATTAAGTAGTTTCAGGAAATTAGTATGTCATTTTAGGAAGGCTTTTTTAATGCTGGATTTTATTTTACTTAGAGTTTTGGATCAATCCTACTTTCCTCTTAAAATACTTATGGAGCTTCTTGCACAAGGATTCCTTGGGAAGTCTTTTTTCTGCCTGCCATTCTCCATTGCTTACATGTGGTTATTCTGTGCCTTTTGCAAAGAATGCAATGCTGTTGTTGCTGTTTTATTTTTTTTTACCTGAGATTCTTTTTAGGAAAAAGATATAATCAATATTTCTAATAACACGTATTTCCTATTTTCCATTGTATTTCCTGTTTTCCCCCTTATTTCTAAGGGAATAACTCTGGATAATTTGATCCCTTCTGATTTGTGATGATTCCTGAGAACAGATGCAGGCCAAGTTTTTTGACAACTGTAAAAATTAATCAGACAGAACAAAGCTGTAACACATCCTGGTAATGTCTTAGCAAGTAAGACAAATCTTTTCATTTCTGAGCTGTGTTTTGTCCTGTTTCTCTGTATTTCACATGAATCATAAAATCACTAATGAAAAGGATGTTAATAGGCACAGGCATTTCCTTGCAGGATGGCAGAGTAACTTGGACAATAAATGAAATGAGTTTGGTTAGTGTCGTTGAGAATTACTCTAACCAACATCAGCAGTGACTATTAATATTGAAGCCATGACATTTACAGATACTTTCAATCAAAGCTTCTGGGAAAGGTGTTTATTGCATTTAAAAAGACCTTGCTTAATCTGTATATGGGTGATGATTTCTTAAGCCAGAGGCTAATGGACATCTGAAGCCTGAAAAGACTATTAAATTATTTACTATAACTCCGTTGGCTGGGCAGACTTCCTAAACGGACTTTTTGCTAGAGGCTTGAGAGAAACCCTTATTGCAGAATATTGCATATGAGCTCACTAAATGTTGGAATAGGGTTCTGTGTCTCTGATACCCCATATTGTTAGCCAACCTATCCTAACCTTCAGAAATCACCACGGACTCATTCTCTCCAAATCCAGGGTTGGCAATGCTGAATTTGTCAGGCAGTCAGAGCTGTTATACTCACCAGGCATATAAAATATCACTGAGTAGGAGCAGCAGGCATCTCTTCTTATGTTCCCCTTTACCGCACTCCTGGCCGAAATGTCAATGTGTAAGACAACTCAAAAAAATACAGAGGTATTAGGTGATATTATGTCTACACTCCAATTAATATCAATGTTTTCTCTTTTTGCTAGCTAACTGTCCAAGAAATTGATTTCATTGCTTTCAAAACTTTCAACAAACTCAGATGATCTGTCAAAGAGATGTATGAGCCATTAAAATCCACAATTACATTACTTCAAGCCATAATTAAAAAGTTGGGTCTCTTCTCCAGTCCTCAGCCATTGATTTCTAAGGGAAAAACATTTCAGTGGTGATGTAAACCCCAATGAATCATCAGACTTCAAGCAGAAAAAAAAATTAGCTCCTCCCAAACAATCTATATAATGAGCTTTGCTGAGAAAAAAGGGGGAGAGGGCGGGGAAAAAAAGGCTAAATGATTGTAAATTTGGATTGCATTTTTATAGCCATTTAGGACTGAAGTAAAGTATAATTTGACATTTTATTGACACTTCCAGTATTTAAAGTCCTTTATTAAATTTTACCATGTAAATCTGATATGACAATAAAAACCCTCTTGCACTTTGCTTAAGAACTGTTGCAACAAAATGCAAGTAGAAACACCATGTAAAAAAATATTTGTCTACCTCTCTCTGCTAATCCTTCCAACACGTCTAAAGCTTTTTTCAGTTACCTAAAGAGGATTTGCTACTTTCTCTTTCCGATTTCCTCCCCATGACAGGAATTTTATTAATAAAACAGGGATGAAGCCAACCAATTCTTGTTGCTCATTTCATTTTTCTTTTCAATACCTGTTGTATTTGACCTGATGGAAATGAAACTGCAAGGCTCCCCCTCTGCTTCATATTGTGGCTCTTCCCTGAGATAACTGCGAAGGTGTCACCCTTGTTTGAGCACTACTTATATCTTCCCATATCTTTATCACATGTTGACCCTCCTGAACAAGAGGAGCATCAGAGGAGTAGGACGGCAATGATAGTGTGCTTGCTGTCCTTTGTGTTAAGCTTCAGTGCCATGTGTTCTTCATGGTTGTTTTTTTCTGCTGTTCCTTACTACAGAGAAACCAAGCTGCCAGCAGGTTAAGACCTTTGTTAAAAGAACAGATTTGCCTTCCACAGGACTAAATCAATCAATCAATCAATAAATCATGCATCGTAATTTTGACAATTCAGATGTCTCCTTAAGAAACAAATATCAGTTGAAAGTATTAACTTGCTAGGAGGCTAAACACTCAGGAGATCAAAAGGTCAAGTACAATACAGAACGTAACAGGTTAAAAAACTAACTCTCTTAAACAAATAGATTTCTTCACTGAAGTGAAGATACCAAGTGGTATTTCATTAAATGACATTTCAAAAGAAGGATCTTAAAAGATGTAGAGAAATAAACCTGACAAGAGGACTGATGTGCCCAGGGAAAGACTGTTTTTTGTTATTGTTTATCTAAAAAGAAGCATTGCATGGATATCTGGGGAAAAAAAATTCTAGAGAGCAAGGTTCACAAACAGAGATCAAAAAGAACGTATGAGGTTCAGCAAAGGCCACCTCTGTCCTTAAGCCACTATTTATCTGTGTTATAGGGCTGTTAAGAAAATGACATTTCCGTACACCAGTGCAATCTATTTAACAGGCTTCTACTGCATTGGAAAATCTTTTCTGCTGTTCATTGGATTTGTTGTAGAGTTTCTGACTAATGGATGAATGGATCACTCTCTTCATCATTTTCCAGTCTAAGTGCTGATGTTGCTGGTAATATAGCAGACTTTTAAACCTGATCTTAAAGCCTTAGGGTGGGATTATGAAGGTTTTTAAGATATTTGGGCATCTGAAAGCCAGATTTCGTAGACCTCCTTCCACTTGATGTTTCCTGCTCATCCTACCACCATCAGCCTACAGTCATTCTGCCTAGGGGCAGCACAGAAATGCCTAAGAAATATTTGTCCCCAGCGGGTGCCACCTTCCCTCAGACCCTCAGAATGTTGTTTTCATTACCATCCTATGGTTTCCCTATCTTCTTCTAGCTCAAGAGGAACAAGGTAAGGTCCCCTTTTTCTAAGTAGTAGGAAGCTGGAGACTGCTAGTTTAACTCAAATGGGATTGCCAAGATCAAGCATGCTAGATAGGGAAACATGTTCTACAGCTGATAGGAAATACTGAGTAGCAGGATGAATGGGATGTGGACTCTACCCCACTGAAGATCTTGGGGACCTAAACCCAGGAGAAGACAAGATAATTCTGCCTAATGCCTTAAGGCTCAGTGATTAAACCAGGAAATTTCAATTTTGATTTGAGAATGGGTATCCAGACATTCCAGAACATTCACCACTGCACTTTTTCACACCCAAAAGAGCAGCATTTCATGGACAGTGAGGATACTGCGGACTTACTTTATAAGAAGCGTCACTTCATATGTGGCTGCAAGAATTTGATTTTCAGTCAGTCTTACCTTAAAGCTCTTAAGGAGATCTTGCAATGAAAGTTACAATAAAAACTAATTTTAAATTCCACAAAATTTAACTCCTCCTTTTCACCCAAGTGTGAAAATAACAGTGATTTGTTTGGGTTTGGGGTCTTTTTTTACAATCTCTAGTAAATGACTGGAGAGAAAATTCAGAAGTATGTCAGAACAGCTGAAAGTATAAATAAAATGCAAACCAACATCCAAATATCAGTCATGACTGTAAAATAGCCCACTTAAATGAGCACCATGATATATACAGTATAAACACAATGACTGTACCCATTCCTCATTTTAATTCACTTTGAACATTGACAGAGTTTCTCCAGAAATGGCTACATATGTGAAGGTACCTGAGTAGGAAAACTGAAGTTTATTCATTCTGAGATCTATCACCTCTGCTTATTCCTCCTTCTAGAATTATATATATATAGCATGTTTCTTTTCCATTCAACATCAGGCATTGAAATATTCAAATTAGATCTGGTGGGGTGAATTTGCCTGATCATGGGAGCTGAGAGAACATGGTACACAGACTGAGAAATTGATTTTGAGATGTTTTTCTTTGTTAATAATAAAGTTATACAGAAAGGGCAAATTCAAAGATGGCATGAAGCAACTCTCCCCTAGACATTAAAAAGATGGGATTCAGAAACTGTGATACTTTTTATTACACTATTGTTGTCTCTGACTTACATTCAACAAATCAAGGCAAATCTTACTGAGGCATACATAATGCTCTCAGCAACAGATGCTGACAAGTGCATTAATAAATCATGATCATCATTAGAATTCTTAAACCAATATTTTGCTGCCAGACATGCTATTTATTAAAATTTCTTATTTTTTAACTTACTTAACAATTCAGATTGTACTAATTTTTGCATAAGACATTAATTAATCAAATGGATGTAGCAGATTAGTTTACAAGTTCATGACCAACACAATTAGGGTCTGGAACAGGCAGTAGATGCTTTGACATGCAAAATGAGAGTCAGGGCTCTGGAGACAGCAGTAATAAGAGTTAATTGTGAAATGTTGTATATTGGCAGTTGAGAGTCAAGTTCAGACAGCCCTGGATTGTGGTAATAATGAGTCTTGGGTAACGGAAAGAATAGACTTTGGAGTAAATGCATTTGAAAATAAGACTGGTGTAGTAGGTTTTGCTCTATCCTCTATTTCTAGTTAGAAATTTCTCCTTCCTCTGTGTTAAATGATGGACCTTAAATGATGGACCTTAATAGTAGCTTCCCTTGTGGATTTTTACCCAAAGCTGCTTGTAATAATTTTGCACTAAGCATCTATCTAGTTAACAGTCTTACTGGTGGCTAGGTCACAGTGGGCCCTCAGTGTTCTCATCACCTTCAGAGCATCTTCAGTTAATGCAGGTTTCTTCTCATTTTACCTTTCCACAGATCCTACACAACCAAGAAATTGGACAAGTTGAAATCACCACCTCATAGAAAACATTATTCTCTGATATTTAGGAACAGATTTGGCTTTATAAACTTGAAAAGAGCTGCAGGTGTGTGTACTCCACATTTTATACCTAATATCTATGGAAAAGGAAGATACAACATCTTATGTCCACTATCCGGGTGACTACAGAAAAGGCTGGAAGAAGAAATCTAACCTAGTTAACTTCTGAGATTAGATCACTTCCTGCAACAACAGTAATGAATTTCATTTCAGCATCCACCATGTGGCTTCTTTAGAGTTTCCTCAGGGAAGGTCCACAGTCACTGGTGCCTCCTATTCTGTATCAGTGACCTGAGTGATAAAGCCAGTCACCTCCTCCAACTCCCATGCCCAGCCAGAGGAGGGAGAGAACACATTGCAAAGCTGTTGTATCTCAGAGCCCACAAGGGAAACAAGTACTTAATTGTGATTCTTGTTCAAGTGCATAAGCCATCTACAGTCTTTGTATATTTTGTCTTTGTATATTTTCATCCAGCAGAATCATCCTCAGGCAGTCCTATCGTCCTTAATAGATGCAGACCCCAGAACAAGTAGACTTGTATCAGTCTTTCCTCTTTCTTCTTGTTCAACAAACAAGACAAAATTCAAGTGCCTCGGATAGCGTCAGCTGCTCTGAAATGATACTGAGGGGACAGGTTGGATCCTGTGAGAACTCTTCCTGTTCTGCAGAAGTCAGGCTTAAAATGAGTGATTCTCAGACACTGACTTCAGCTTACTCAGTTGTATTTTAAGTATTTCTGCTGATCAGGGCTCTGAGGACTCCAGTAAAAAAGAGTCAAGAGAGAAGAAGGTTCCTTCCATGTAAGTGCTATATATGGGCAGCAATGCTCCTTTACTTCTAATAATTATTAAAAAACTTATCTAAATACTGATTTATGTGTCAAAGCTGAGAGCACTCCATTGATCCAGTAAATATACAGCTAAGGATTGCTTAGCACAACAGACTTGGTGGCTGTTACGGTCTATCAGACAAATGTATATTTAGCCCAAAGTTGAAGTATGCATTATTTACTTGGTTGGCATTAGCAGCTTGATGAAGCTGCTGTGGGAGCTGTTACGAGACACCAAGGCAATCCAGAGCGTTGGAAATGCTGGCAAATGAAGGCCTGACATAATGCCTCGTAGCAGCTGTGTAGCATCAGCTCGTGGCTTGGTTCTGAGATGAGTGTGGATGCGCGGGCAGAAAGCAGGTGCAGGTTTTCCTGGGAGAGCTCACCAGCCGTTCCGCTGCTCGGCGTTCTTCCTTCCCGCTTGAAGACTGCGTGAAGCTGCCACACGAGCGGAAAGCTAAATAGCTTGTGATGGAGAAAAAAGAGTCCCTTCCAAAAACCAAGCTGTGTTTTGTGTGTTTTGTAATTGGTCTAGAAGGCAGCTTTTCAGAAAGGCTCAACTCAAAAGCAAAAGAGTGACTGTCAGGCAGTTAGATATGAATAGGGACTGCTTTCCATAATGTCTCCTTAATTGGGGTTTAGCAAGTGACCAAAGAAACCAATGAAATGTATGAATGAAACCAACCAATGTATGAAAGAAAGCAATCCCAAGACAAAAAGGCTCTGGCTGTGTAGTTAATGTGATGCATTATTTGCTCCACAAATTCAGTTTGTCCCTTCCTGATCCACACTTCACAATTTTCCATTTTGGCCATACCTGAGTACGAGATCTCCTTTTCTTTCTTCCCTCTCTCAGTCTCTACTGTGAGACAGGATACTCAGCCAAGGATGTTTATTATGCATCATCAATTTAGATACACCTGTAGGCCATACACCTTTTCTAGTGAATCCGTGGTGGCTTGCCAGCACCAGTTGCATACACTAGGAGCAAAGGGGACTTCAGTCCAAAGGAAAGATCCTGTTCCAAGTCATTATTGTTAATCAGGCTCGTAGCCCATGGTTTTTCACTGCGTAACCTCCAGAGTAAGTCACTCTGCAGGGTTTTCTGGCTTTCCTATTACTACCCATAAAGGTGCCCTTTAAGGTAGTGCAGCTACTTCCATGTGGTTCTGATTGCACTGAAAGCCTGATGATATCCATCTTTTTTCCTTCCCTCCCACGAGCAGTGCACTGCTAGCAGCATCCAGCTCCGCAACACACAGACTCGGGCGCTTCTCTCTCCCAGCTTTTGTGAAGCATTAACCAATTCAGGGAGAAGTACAGGAAACGAAGTGCTCTGAGTATCATACATCTGTCTGCTATAATCAGTGGACCAGCACGCACACTGCCAAACTCAGACAAAGATAAATCCCAAGTCAAAGCCTTGCCAGACAGTTCGTGATATTGGCTCAGTAGTCAGAAGGCTTTAAAAAGTCATGTTGTGATCTTTTCACTTCTTTTCTATTGCTTTTCATGGGAAGATGAAGGAGTGGAAAGGAAGATTAGTAATTTTGAAAGTTTTTGCTGAAATGTTGCAAACTAGAGGAGTGTATGTAAATGAAAGTCTGAGAGTATCACAAAATCAGAGATCTCTAAGATCCTGAGCTTTTTTTTTGGAGGGGGGGAGGAGGGAGGGTTGGGGGGAAACTTGCAAATATCCTACATTGCAAATGTGGCAGTACTATTCAATATTCTCTTTTCCCTATAAAAGATGGAGCTAAAATATACAATGTAAGCAACAAGTACTATTTTTATAGCTTTATGAAAGATCAAAGAGACTTAACAGTTTAAAAAAATATCTGTCCTTTGAATCTTATGTGGAAGGTTTTCAGGACCCTTGTTGATTGCTTGAAAGGGGTCACTACAAGTCTGTGCTTATTTCAAATCCCCCATGGTACCTCAGATAAACCACCAGCCATATTCTGATCAGTATGGTGGCACTAAAACAGAGTCCAATTTATCTCAATTCTACATGCTGTAGAGAAAAAAGAAGTTGTAGTCAGATAGGTCTATAGCTTGGCATGTTTTTCCTCATTGGCAGTACAGGGAACCATGTTCAGTGTTATGCACTGTAAAATATGATTTTGGGTAAGGGGAAACGTGAGTTGTCCATAGACTGCATGAATTTACCTACACTGGACTGATTTCCAGCAGTGTTTTGGTATGAGCGTGGCCCTTGGCTTCTCCCATTGCATCTGCCTTTCTTCCTCACAGCAGCGCTGAGTTTCTTGGCAACTGAAAGAATAGAATTAATGTAAGAGCTGTAGATAGTCTCTGCAAATATTTTAACGTGCTTTAACTATCTTCAGAGACAGACATTTGCCTGGCACTGTGCACAGTTTGTTGTGGTAAAACAAGGGTGTTTCTGTATTTCCTTAGAGGAGAAAGCAGCAGAAGAACTGGTCCTGAGGCTGCCTCTACTGTGGCCAACTTGCTGGTGTCAGTCAGGGCAGTAGATAGTCCCCCCAGAAGAAAGGAGGACAATCCTGATGCTGGAATGTGGCTCTGAGGCACAAATCTCCTCCACAGAGGATCTTTACTGTAGAGCTTTAGTGGCTAATGAAGAAAGCATCAAAGACCAAAATTAATGGGGAATTTTATGACCAAAGAAGTAGGAGGACTTTTTGCCTTTGCTTTTGTTCTCTCTCTAAACCCTATTTCACCTTTTAAACTTTCATTTTTCTTTAGATAACTAGACAGTCAGTACACAAGTTTGGTGACAAGCTGAATGATCTGACTGGCTGAGCTTGGTCTGCCGGGCAGCGTGGCTGAGAGCAAAGGGGAGGCTTGAGGACTGTTTTGGGAGACAGAGATTGTGGTTTTTATGTTTTATCAATTTCTACTCATCCTGATGAATATCTGATTCAAGCTAAGTTCTCTCTTGCAAACTGCCTTCTTATGTTATGATATTTACAGCATTTTAAAAGGCTTCTGAAAGGATAGGAGCTATATTGATTATCTTGTATCTCTCCTAATGTGAGTGTCTTTATCCAAACATTTTTCTCTTTTTTAACCTCAGACGAATTATGAGTAGATGAATGTTGAAAATCAGCTGGCTGAAGGGGATTGCTCTAAGGCTTGCACTCTTACAGACTCATGCCCCATTTTAGATAAATAGGCTCAGTGTCAGTAGGTTATTACTCACAGGCTGAGCTCCTGCAGACCCTGCCACAGACCATGGCCACCCAGACAGATGTAGGTATGCTGATCCCACCAAACAGATGGGCCCTGTAGAGTGTCTGAACAAAACTCGTAATGTAGATAAGGAGAGTGTTTCATATCATTGCTATGATTGGCATATGTGTTCTGTAGATGGACTGTGAATTTCCATCCCTTAATGTACCCCAAAGACAGAAATTTTTTTCTGTATCAACTGAGGTCCTCCATGGAAATTACTTGGATTTCAGCAACAAGGTAGCACGTATGAGATGGAAGAAGATTGAGTCTCCTTCCACTTTCAGTGTTGAGACTCTTTAATACAAATGAGACCCTAAAACTGAAAATAATTATTCACTTGTGTTGTTTCTCCTATTCTGCCCACATACTATGAAACGGTAAAATATTTCCAGTGTCCACAGAAACCTCAAGCGTGATAAGAAATGAGATTTCTATAGGGCGATATTTTCCCTCTGATTATGTAGTATATTAGCTCCTGTACCCAGCTGAGAAAAAGTATTAAGCCTATACAGAGAAAACAAATAGGAGGGCGATACTTAGCCTTAGGGCTGGAGGAGTTCTTAATTTCTTTTATTTCCTCAGCTCTTATTTATACCAGAGTCAGTTATGTTGCACAGTCATGGTTGGCTTGGGAGACCTGAAAGTGGGGTGAAGGGCAGCAGGAAGAAATGAACTTTTCAAGTGATGGATGAAGAAGTGTTTCCATGTACATAGCATATTAAAAAAGACTCAGTAAACAGTGGTTCTGTCTCACCTTGTGGTGGAGTCTGTCAAGTTTAGAGGGAATGGGCATTTTTCTAGTGTCTGTTATAAAATGAAATGGAGTTGGAGGAGGAATTGATTTCCCTGTAAAACAAAAGCTTTCATCAAATCAACTATGAGATTTTATTTCTCAAAATAAGAGAAAGAAAAAAAGCACTTTTTATTTCAACGTTGAACTGGTTTCATATTCAGCTGCTGAAAAAAGGGAGAGAAACTAGGGCAGAGGGGCACAGAGAAAGAAAATTATTTCAGGGGAATTTTTTGATGGAGGCAATCCTACAGGAAAATTACAATTTTCAAAGGATGTGAACGTGGGCAAGCAATTTGCTTTCCCTCCTCCCATCCAGGCAGCAAAGCAGATGGTGAAACCAAGACCCATCTTGTTCCTGAGCAGTGCAGCTGCTGTGCCAGAAGAGGGAGAGGTTTTCATGATATGCTTGTTATACTGTGAGGTTTGGCAACTCTTCTATGGAGTTCCTCAACCAGGGGATGGTGGGCAGTAGCTAGAAGTACCATTATTTTCAACCAGAAGGGAAATTCTTCCTTTTTTTCAGGTTTAAATGCTCTGACCTTTATTGCCACTATCACTCTCACCAAGGCAGACCTTCATTCCTGCTGCTTTCTCTATGTCATTTCTCTCCAGAAGGGACTTCTGAAAGCCAAGAGTGGAGGCCGTTGCTCTAGCACCAACTTAGAAGTGGACACATACTCTCTGCAGCCTGTTCAGCTGGGTACAGTCCTCGCAGCAGTACAGCTATATGGCTACCCAAAGTGAGAAGAAGGGGAGGTGGCCGTGAGGTTGCTGTGAGCCTGCCAGGCCCTGAGGCAGGTTTGCTGCAGAGGTGCACATGGCACCATTGAAGGGAAAGCAACCCATTTGAATGGAGACCACCTCAGGCAGGGAGCTCCTCTCTTCTGCTGCAGTTGCCACTGACCAGCTGTTTGGAGATGGTTGCGTTATTTCACTTCCCAGAAGCAGCTGGCCCAACCTTTTTCCAGTTGGACAGCTTTTTGTCAGAAAATGCAATATTTTACAAATAGTTTCAAGTGAATTTTATTTTTGAATGGAGCTTTTTCTTAAATGGTCAGTGTTTCCCCCAAACAGAAGGTTTTCTTTGTGCTTTGACTGTCATTTCTTCTTTTACCCACCTGTCTCCAAAACTCTGGGGTCAGAGGTGCTTCTTACTCTATAAGATGACTGTAGTATTTACAGCAGAGCCCGGATGCCCTGGGGCAAATATGGATGCTATTGTAGTATGAACAGCAGCGATAACTCTCATGGAAAGCAATACTGTGTCTGTGCAAACAGAGTCCATTTTACTGAGATGTTCTTTTGATCCAGACCGTCTTATCATTTTTGAAAGGATATATCAACATTACCTGTGACATGGCTCTCTCCTGTCAGAGCCGTAAACATCAGGAAGCTCTCATTCCTTTCTAAGGTGATGGGCTGTGTAGTAGCAAAATCTCTGCACACTCTCAGCCAGTTTACAAATCTCTGAGAGAAGTAACTCTCAGTCTCTAATAAGTGAAATGTTTGAAAATATAAACCCATGTACCATCCTGTGCCAGAATAGATTTC
>JAOTQQ010000002.1:26558831-26581432 GCA_026546715.1 Gallinago undulata | reverse complement strand
AAGTAACTCTCAGTCTCTAATAAGTGAAATGTTTGAAAATATAAACCCATGTACCATCCTGTGCCAGAATAGATTTCGTTTTCAACCAAGTAAAACTTAGTTGTAGACTTCATGTCTTCATTTAATTTCCTTTATTTTGATTTTTGCATTTTTATGCATAGACATATTTTGGGATGGTTAAAAGGGGCTTGCAGTCATTCTGTGGAACACCTCAGGCTGCACCACAGATCACTATTGATCTAGTGACCACTGGAAAAGAAATGTGGCTTGAAAATCTTTCTGCCAGCATCAATCAGTTAAGGCTAATGGAGAGACCAGGTCTTTCAGTCCCTGAAACATTGTTGAGGCTTCTAGCATAACGAGGACATGAAAGAGTATTGGACATGAGCTTAGTTTCAGAAATAAGAATATTTCACTGGAGTAGTAACCACAGTTGTTTTAGACTGTAATTTTGCCACAGGCCAAAGTCAGGCAGCACTTTCTGGACAGGCCACTGCACTACGCTTAAGAAGTCTTAAATCTTATTGCAGCTGTGGCACTGTTGTCCTGGACAAGATTCTGTGTTCGTCTCTGCCTCCATTTCCCTGCCTGTGAAATAATGTAATCCAAAGCATACTGAAGGAATGTGCTCCAAAAGAGCTGGATATATTAGTAACTAACGAAAAACCTAAACACTGCTAGTTTTAATATGACTATTAGATTCTCACACTGCACTCATCTACATCTGCATGCAGTCACAGATTCATATGTCATGAAAAAAAAGAAAATGGACCTTGAAAGAAACCAGTAATTCTTGTGATCAGAGCAATCCAGCAAGACAGTAGTCAACCAAATTCCTCCAAGGGGGGCTGAGCCAGCGTGGAAGCTCTCAGATTTGCCACACATAGATTGAAGAGGCATAAAAGACACAATTCCAGGCAAACAGGGCAGGCTGGCTTGTTGATATGGTTGCTCTGATAATTAAGGCTTAAAAAGAGTGCACATCCATGTTCAAATAATGCCCCAAAGGAGTCAACCAGAACGCAGCCTGCCTCTGGAAGGGTTTGACTCCCATGCTGCTGAGTTACTCATGGCATGTGAGCTGTGTAGAAGGGATCTTTTTATTTTGTTTTGGTTTAATGTTGATGGGAGAATCTTTTCTTTTGAAAACAGCCTCCTAATGCATCAGGACAGCTGCCTGGGATACACCTCATTTAGCGGCAATTGTCTCTGTAATGTTTATAACCCTCCCACCACCATCCAATATATAGTCATCATTTATCCTCTCATTTGCCTAACACAGTGTTAAAAAGCCCTTCCAGTGCTTTGTTTTGCTTACTTTTCCATTCCCTTGCTGTCCTCATGTCAGAAATGTTAAAACCTCTTTTGAACAACTGACATCTCGGTGTCAAGGATTTGTGACTGAGAGATGCTTTCTCTGCTCTTTACCCTGCAGCCTCTCCCTCCTTTTTAATTACAAGCTTGGGACCGTGAGACACCATCTATCATTCCTCGTTCATTATATTTAATAGATGCACATTTTGGGCTCTTCAACAAACTGCCCAGACATATGGAGCATGTTAATCTGCTTGTGAAGTCTGCCCTTTTAAAATCAACAACGCCACTGTCTCCTCAGCTGAAATCACAGGAAATTAGGGGGAAAATATAAATAAATAAAAATAATTTTAAAAAAAAAGAAACCAAAACACAACCAAACTACAAAGTTACTATTATCATTCTTAAGGATAATCTGTGCAGTAGTTTGTGGCAGTCCAAACATGACTGCTGTGTTGTAATAGCCTTTGCACACACATGACACAACCTTACATCTTTGTAACTGGCAAATTATTCTGTGACTTTTGTTCCTATTAGAAGAGGAAGTAATTCCATATATGAGTGAGTTGCTCATAGTCATGAAGTTCCTGGGGCTGGAATTCTGTGCTGAAGTATTTTGTCTCTCCATACTACCTCACACCCTGCCCTCATCATCTACACCATTTAACGCAGTGGTCTTCTTAAGGATCAGGTGTCACCACACCGTTTTAATGATGATGTTCAGTTAGGTCTCTGCTTACTCACTTGACAAGCCATTGGATCTGTGTACTGCATTTACTGCATCTTTCTAGCTTGGCGTGTGTAGTGTTTATTGTAGTGTTTCCAGCCAGACCCCGTGCTAGGGTCTTAGGATGCTCTGCCATCTGGAAAAAAAAAAAAAACAACAACAAAAACCAGGCAATTGTGGTGATCAAATACACAAACTACAGTTTATTTGAGAATTTTTGTGTGATGAGAGTTGGGTGGGGACATAGCCAGAAATTCATGCAATGATACATAAAATCCTAAGCCTCCAAGAGCTAAATCAAGAATCCAGAAGGCTGCCGAGACAACTTTCCACAAGACGATGATCCTGAAACAAAATATGAGCATAAGCCTGCTTTTTTTCTAGCCACAGCTGACACGTGTAGCATTGATACCTTCAACACAGATAAATCTGAAAACAACAGCTTTTCCCCTCATGCAAGTGGTTCAGGGACCCGAGTAAAAATTGGTCTTGATGAACAGGCCCCCAGCTATGCTTGGCTTGAGAGCAGGCAGGTCTGTTACATTAATGCTTCATCTGAATCTCATATCCAGGGTTCATCACAGACAACACAGATAATAAGGAGAAAAAAAAATTCTAGGAGACATTGCTGAAGTTCAGTAAACTCAGCTCAGGTTGAATGATCCAGAACAAAATGTTTAGTTTCCATTTTCCCTGCTCCTTAACTTTCCATGGAATAAAACAGATGCACAGTCAGCTCAATGATTTTGAGTAGTTCCTTGAGATTTAGAGTTTACTTGAGCAATAATATTACTCTGGGGTACTGAGAACACACAAGACTGAGGAAGATAAACTTGTGGAAAGCATGCAAGCATGAAAAGTGGAATAAGAACTATGCTGGTAGTGGATTTATACTGTTTACCTCTCACTAATCATAGAGATAACTTGGATAGTTCTCTGTCCTTTGGGTATGTTTTTTTAGTGTGTCAACAACTGTGTCCTCTGACAAGTGAGAGCTTCACCTATAAGCATACTGGTGACGTTTGAAGTAGGTCCATGAGAAGCATGTGTCAGTATTGAAATCTGTGTGCACAGAGCTTTAGTCCTAGGAGAGACCCCGTGGGGGTTCCTGAAAACATCTTGAAGTTTTGACAAGACTAATCCTCCAAGAAAGCAATGCATGGTCCAAAAATGTAAAATGCAAGGCAATACAGCCAAGTATCCTCCCTGACCCAGCCTAGATTTTCAAGGCACTTTGAAAACCGGTCCTTTACAGTGTGCAGTTATGCAAATCCATCTGTTTCAAGGGTGTTCTTGCCTACGCTAAGAAAAAAAAAGGGCAAGGACAAAAATCAAAGACTTTGGACAATTTGTTATAGCTGCAGGGGATTGATAATTACTCTGGTATCAACTGCTGCTGAACAAACCTTTGTCTTCCATGTGAGTAACATTCGTACTTTGGTCAAAAGCTAGGCTTATGGAGGGCTTCAGCTACAGTCATTGTACCACCGTTCTACTGTAGGGCCTGCTTAGTTTATATGGTGTAAACCAATGCTTTCTACTACTTTCTTCCAGCTAGTTTGGCACTGTGTGTGTGTTGGCTGCTGGCCAAGCATTAATAGTACATCAGAACAGCTGTAGTGAATCAGACCAAAGGACCACCTGACCCAGGAACTAAAGAGTAACGGAGACAATAAGAGCTAGACAAACTTGTATGGTGTTCCCTTGAAATAACCACCCTGCAGCCTAGGGACCTCCTGAATCAGAGACTGTATCCACATCTCTGAGCTGAATAGCCCTCAAGAGACCTATCATCCTCTCCAAAAGCATCTAATTGCTTTCTGAATCCAGTTATATTTTGCTCCTTGGCATGTTCAAAAGCTTCATTTGTTACAGGCTAATGAGCTTAATAAGCTGAAGCTGTGTTTTTATTGAAAGGTTAATGATTGCAAACATTTAAATAGTTAAATCAGCTTCTTAGCTGGAAGTGGAGTTACACAGGAAGGGAACAACAATCCCAACTCTTCTGGGGATGCTGTTGAGGATCTTTTGAGGTATTGTGCCCTGATTGCTGAATCTTACGTTATCACTGAGATGTTCCAGCTCACACTGTTTCTGATTTCACTTCTGTTGTGCTGAGTTTAGGTGGCATTAAGTGCCAAACTGGGACCATTCTTTTTCACAGGCTGTTTGAGTCTCAAGCTACAGTCAGATTTCAGTTCTTTAACATCTGTTGCTTAACATTATGTGACTAATTTATCTGCGTGGATCATCACTTGAGTTCCTACTGCCTGTAACGTTGGTCAATCAATTTATTGACAACTTAACAGCTTTGTTTAGTTCTTACAGTGCGCTGTTGTGGGCACTTCTTAAGGTGTAGTGTTTTCATCGTTACAGGTAAAATAATTGCTTTGTAACTGCAAAATATGACTTTGTATTGTGGCACTTGAAGAAAAAATATAAAAAGCTAGAATGAGGGACCTGTTACGCATTGGATGGCAATTCAAAAAGCACTACGCTTTGGAAATAATGAAATATCATTGGTGATAATGTCACTTTTAGAGAATTAGTAGCTTTCCCTCTTCCAGGTGATTTAAAAAAACAAACAAACAAAAAAAACAAAGAAAGGAAAAGAACATGAAAAAGGTATTATTTGTGGTTTTCTTCCCAGGCATGTTGGTTTCACGCAGTGCCTATGTGAGCAGAGGAGTGAAATGAAAACTAATGGCAATAGAGTAATTCCAGAGGTGGCCTCACCATGATGTCTTCATAAGGAAGTGCTCTACTGCACTCGCTTTTAAGATTAGTGCCTTCCCTGTTGGCTGTTAGATCCCAGTTGTTATTGAAATGTTGATTATTCTGCTTCCCTGTCTTTCCTCCTTGAACTGGCCAACAAAAGCAGGAAAATGAAGGATTCTGTAGTCTGTAAACCACAATACAATTTTGTTAGGCATATTGTTTTATCAGCATGGCCCTTTTATATCCAGCTGACTACAGGGATAGCCCATAAAGGCCCACTTGGAAAGCAAACTGAACTCAATGGAGAGTCCCATTGACTTAAATGGGCTCTAGACCAGACCTGAAATAAAATCTGTCTCAAATTGCCAGTTGACAAAGATCCAGGACAGTGGTTTTATTTGGAAGAAGCTGTGAAACAGAGAAGTAAAACAGGCGAGAGTAAAGCGATGGCAAAATAAAGATAATAATTTAGGCTGGTAATTGGGAGAAAGCTGCTAACCAGCAGCAGAGCTGCTTTTAGAAAAAGCTCTGGAAAAGCCTCTAGGAAGGACTAGCAAAGGGAAGAAATCAAACTGGTTTCAGGATGAATATTGATAACATTATGGGAGAGTTTTCATATTTCTCCCACTTGCAACAGCAGAGGCCAGAAAGTCCTTTCTCTGATCCTACAACCATTCACTTGCATTAACCTTCCTCTGTGTGGTTTCAAAGGTCTGAGACTTTTCCTTATGTAAACTATGTAAACAGAGGGAAGGGAAGGACAGTTCGCTTTTCTAAAGTCTGTCTTTTTATTGGTCTTCTAAACAGTTCTGGAATCATTCCATTGGCTTCTGTTATATTCAGTGCTTGCCTCTGATAACATGATTTCCCAATCAGCTTTTGTTGGTTTCAGGATGTGCAGGAAGTTCAGGACACTAGATAGCACAAGTTCCTGGGATCTGATAAGCACAAGTTCAGTTTCCTGCTCTGCTCCAGTTTTTTCAATATGACTGTGAACAAGTCAGAGAAGTCTTGCCATATTTAGCACATACCCCATGAAAAAAACAGTAGACACGTTCACCCCCTCCAAGAAGGAGAGATGAGCAGGTCCAGGGACACTCTAAGTGTCTATAATCTATAGAAATTGAAATATTATGACTTAAATCATGAGAGTGCAGCTGCTTCTCATTTATTACTTGTATTCAGAGAACAGAAATCCAACTTCAATAACCATGGTTTCCTTATGACACAATGTTCCATCCCAAAGGCCTCTGGTTTGATTTTCGCTGCTAACCAGACTCTGAGGAATTTGTCTAATGGAAGTTGCAGAACTCCAGTAATGAGCACTATGTGGAATGGGAACCATTTCCTTGGGAAACCTGTAGAAGGATTTTGGAAAGGGAGCGGAGCTGGCCCTAAAAGCCAAGCTCTTTCAAATAAGGCAGCACGACTAGTAGTACACCAAGGCTCAACTGCTATTTTGAAGTCTAGATGAATGGTGTTAAACCTAATCATATTCTGAAAAAAAGAGCACTTAAAGTATTGCACTGAAAATGGGAGGGAAGAAATGAAGAAACAAGGGGGATATTAGTCCTTAAAAGGATGGAAAGGCTAAAAGGGTAGCGCTTTCTCCTCTGGCTGAGGAACAGAAAGGAGGCTGTCTAATCTTGCAAAGAAGAAAAGCCTGAAATATCCTGAGAGGCAATGCTGCCTTTTTAATGTACACAGCAAGCTGATAGCCAAAGGCAACAGAATAAACATTGAAGGGGAGCAGTAGAAAGCTGAGATTCAGTGTGAGCAGGTACCTAAAAGTTAGGGAGCCTGCGGGTATGTGGTTTAACCAGACCACTAAGCATTTTTTTTTCCATGGTAGAGCCTCAGATGCCAAATTAAATTAGCACATATAACATCAAGCTGTGGCCATTGTCCTTAGGCACTTATTTTGCCCACTGCAAATGCAAATTAAGATGACTAGTCTTAACCACTTCTGCTGTTGGCTAAGCTACGTAAAAACGCAAATTCATTGGCGTTTTCCGCGGGCACCCCACCACCCATCACAGGAGCGTGGCTATGTGAGCCATGAATCTCAGGCATGTGATAGAGCCATCAGTCACAGGGTCCCATAATCACTTTACTGCACTCCCTAGTTCTGGAGGAGTGCCTGGTACCACGTGGGGCCTAGCGAACGGTCAAGGCTCCGCATGCTTGGAAGAGATTCATTTCACTGCACGTCCAATTGGCTGTGCCTAACTACGGAAAAACATCACAGGCTTCCTCCTGGTTTCTGTCTGGGAAAGTCAGCCCTTAATGGAACAGTCCCCAGTATTACTGGGAGCAGCAAATTTGACGTGTACGTGGTTTGGCAAGTTCTCCTCCTGTATAATTGAGTCTGGGATTTACTTTAGCACCTGCTGCTCTTTTTACAGTGCCAGTTTATACCTCAGTGGGAATGTTTCCATATAATACAGTTGTTTAAGGAAGTATTTTAATTTTGCAGTGCTTATCTATCTACTGTGCAGATCGTGCAAATGTTTTGGATGCTGCTCTACTCAAATCTATACTATCCATTAAATTATTTTGATATGCAAGTATTTCATAACCTCAGTTTTGTTTCTTTTAATAACAACGTTATCCACAGCATTATCTGATGAGTCAAAAATCAAAACAAACCATACAAAAAGCCATTGAACAAGTTACTTCTTTTACTTTCATATATACCCCTGAGAGATCATTTAGCTGGGATTATTTTAAAAGATGATTTAAAAACATACAGATTAGGAGTATTTTGCCTGAAATAGTCTAACATAATTAAAAAGCAATTATGTAAATGCAGGTGCTGATCTTCCCACTAACCACATGCTATAGTCTGAATACATCAACTTGAATACTTTTGGCTGTCCTAGAAGTGGAAATTCTTGGCTGGATTGTAACCTTGTTTATTTAATGAAAATTGTGTACAAAATGAAGGTTTTCAGTGATAGGGCTTTAAAAGTGAATCAAAAATCTCTTAAGAAGCTGAGTTCCTGTAGATGCTGGAGACACAGAGGAAGCTACGGAACCCAGCAAGTGCTGATTTCATGTCTATACATGGAGAAGATAAGGAAATGGTAACAACGTATTGCTTCATTTTCCAGTTGCTGGGATTTAGTATGCAAGATCTTAAGGATCCATAGGATGTATTTCCTGGGCTTTAATGAAATCTTGTCAGTATTGAGGGAACTACAGGCTTAAATAGACAATTTTGTCTCTGGGATGATCCTGTATGCAAGGGACTTGTTTCTCATTCAGTTTTTCAGCATGAGTGACTGCTGGATGCCTATTATTTTTTCTTATTTTTTCCTCACAGTCAGAATTGTGCCATGTTCCCACAAGCTATTTGTATTGACCTTCAGCAAAAACTGGCAGCTGGAACTGAACAGTGGCCCTGAGAGGTGGCTCACAGAGTAGTGGAGTTGGAGCCAAAAGTCTAAATTCATCCTGCCTTTCTTTAGTGTTTAACTTAGGAGTTTCATTCCTCCTAGTGTCAGGAGGCACTTCAAGGGGTTGTGAGAGATTGGCCAGGTCTTGCAAGACCTTCCAGAGGTGCCTATCCTTTTTAATTAATAGCCAAGGGGACTTGGGCCAAAACTGTCTTCCAGTGCAGGAGATACTTCCACATGACTTCAGACACTTTCTTGTATCTGGAGTGATATGGAATGAACCTGGGGTGCAGACAGTAGCTGGGACACTTTGGTAGCTTGCACTTCTAAGGCAGTGTGTGTTGGACAGTGTGTTAGAGAAGAACTGTCCACTCATGTCGGACAAATCCTAGCACGGATTATTACAATCTTCACCAATACAAAACTGTCCGCAGGTCCAAAACAGTATCCTGCACCTTCAATAATCCCATTTCTAGGAGATTACCATGACTGAAGGTGGAGAACTCCTCCTACTATACAAGGGGTTTTTTGATGAAGATCTATTTGCAGTCTTTGCCAGCTTACTGCGATTTAGGCTCAAGTAGCGAGACTTCCAGTGAAAGTGCTAAATAAATATGAATGAAGATTCATAGTAAATCAGGCATTATTTTCAAAGACACCAGAACAAGGTAGTATTAGTTTCCTCAAGCTAGATTTTTATCAGTCACTCTTAGCTTCTCCCTTATCAAGTCATCACCAAGCAAACCTTAAAAACTGGAGGAAAAGTAGGTCAGAATGAAAATGTAATTTAAAGCTCTTCCAGGAATATTGCACTTTTCCTTATTCTCTGACATGACAGACCCCTTATCAGTGTAGACACTCAAGGTCTTTCCCATCTATCTGTCGCATCTACCAAGGAATTAACTTCATCCAATCATCTTTTTTACTCTAACTGCTCAAGTTCCATGCCATACAGCAGCTCTCTGGTGAAAAGCGTTATGCAAAAAAACTCTCTCAAATCAAAGACTGGAGTAAAATAAAAGCAACTGCTGTCACACATAAATACCTTTTCTGCAAAGAAATAAATATGTAGATATCAAACCAGGAGATCATATGGTCATTATTAGTGCTTATTTTAAATGAGCTCTTTTTTCCTGTTACTGGTTTTTTTGTTGTTGGTTTGGGGTTTTTTTCTTGGGAAGTAAAAGATCTGGCGCTGAAAAGCTGTAGGGAAACTTGTTTCTGCAATAAGGAAGAAAACAAGTGACCCTATTGTTTTAGAGGGTTCTAGGGGCTATATTTAAAGAGATGTCATTTTTAGGCAGTGAGAGCAAGATCCATAAATTCCTGAGCACAGAAAAAACCTGGAAGTGTCTCAAATATACTGTTTGGAACTTGTTTGTTGATTTCACTCTCTTATGTAGTTCTGTGCTGGGTAGAATTGAGGAATTTCTCAGGAAAACTGGGACTTACAGAGCTCTGAGATGGCTCCACATAGCTTTCTGTTTTGCTCTGCTTTTAATTAATGACCACATCAGGTTCCTGAACTAAGCCACTCCACCGAGTGTCATCTCCCACTTTTTTTTTCCCCTCCCACTTGTTTTGATGAGAGAAGGAGGGGACCATTTCTTGGCCCATCCACTTAACACATTGCTGGAATTGACCCAGATGTGGTACAGGCCCAGAATGAGTTTAAGATGGCTCTGTACAGCTGCCAACTGCTATCTCCTCTTTTTACATTTCCTTAGAGCAGCACTGGGGTATACAGACCACAAGGGCATCAGACATTCCAGATAGTGACTCAAAAAAGCAAATGCGTATAAACATATTCTATGTAAAAACCTATCAGGGGTTATATATTAATTTTTAAAAAGGGTTAACTTCTTCATAATGGAAGAGCATGTACTTTTTCTGAGGTTTGAGGAGGGGAAAGATTATGTTTTAACATGTAAGTAGGTTTGCAAGAAAAAAATTAAACCTTTGGATGCTTTTTTTTATATTATTATTATATGGAATTGGTAACCTAAATTCTCTACTTTCTCCTCTTCTGCTGTCCCATCTTAAGGGCCTCACATGCACAGCTTCCCTTGTAGGTTCTTTTGTCTGGAGTTCTCCATGCCATGTACTTGGGTCTCATATTTATGCCATAATAACTCCATCCCCCCACTTAATTAAAAAGGAACTAGCTATCTCATCTTCCAGGTTTTTTCTACTTAAGACACGTTAAGTGAGCATCCCAAATGACTCAAGATCATAACCAAAGATGGCACATCCTTTAGATCTGCAGTGGGTATCAGAGACTATAAGGTAAAAACATAAGAGTTAGCAGGATGCCACTGTCTGCAGCAGACAAAGGTAAGTGGATTATGAGCAAGTGAATGGATATGCAATCAGTAGTCCCTAAAACGCTTCAGGTAAGATGACATGTCATCATGCATCTTGCTTGACTTGCCAGGACTAAGGCCATTTTGTTAGAAATCCAGTGCAAAAGATAAGCAGACAAGCTGAACAAATTGTTTGCATTTATACAAAATAGAGAAAACAGAAAGAAAATAGAGAGCTAGAAACTGGATTATAATAAATAGATTTCTGTGTGTCCAGAGAGTTCCCATGGTATTAACAAACATTACCTTTTTTTGTTTGTTTTTCTTGTTTGCGTGGTTCCTTCTGATTTAGCAACAATGCTCCTCAAAGCTATCCTTCTATTGTGGAGACATAATTTAAAAAGTGTTCTTATCTAGCCTGCAACACACCATGTTTTTCACTTTTATTCCTACATCCAGAATACATGGTACATGTTGAGGTAGCCACATATGCAGTTCTTCTTCCCTCATCACCTGCTCCCAATCCCACTTGTCTCTCCAAACAAATGTGTAAAAAACAACCACACAAATCACTGAACTCCCTACACAGTGTGTTCAGGCACTCATTTATTCTGAAGTGATGCTACCCAAGCAAAGGATTTGAAACATGCAGTGCTATCCTTCACCAGATGTTGGGCTGGTTTAAATGCAAATAAACACCCAAAGGGAAAACAAGACAATGGAATATAATACCTGTGCTACATCTGTGCGTAACTCAAACTTCCTTGTGGTTTCAGAATTTTTTCAACTTTCTTTCCAGCACGATTTCATTCTTACCCCCTTGTGGTGGTGATGTCCTGCTGAGTACAATATTCTTGCAAAGTCCCCGTTTTCCCTTTTACTTCTTCATATGTACCCTCAGAGTAACAAGGATATATATTTATCTATAAATTTTTACTTTCTCTCCTGGAAATGTTTATACTCCCTGCACAGAGCAGAGCAGAAGCTCCTCACTGCCACAGTCTGCTGAGAACACGACAGAGTGCTGATGGCAGTGAGTCTTCTGCTGTCTACCATCAGTACCATCACTCGAGGTGAACCTCCAGATTTTTCACCCAGTATCTCTTCTCAGATGGCTGCCAAAAGCCTACATAAGAGTGATCAGTCCGAGAATACTAAAATTTGGACTGAAAATGGGGTGAATACCTGGACAGCCTTTACATGGGCCCATAGCCTTAGGGGATATGGGAGGAGAAGTCAAAAGATGATATTCTTTCACAGCAATTTTCTTTCATGCGACAGAAAGAAGGACAAAATGAGAAGAGGAGGTTTCCCTTTGTATCTCTTTATTTTACCCTCAGAAAATATCCCCCACCTCTTCATCCTAATGTGTCATAAATGCCCTTTTTCCATTTCTGAATTTTGTATGCTTTCTGGTCTTTTATGCTCTCTCTCTGCCGACTCCCAGCTGTGTACTCACATAGAATCCTGTTCTTCAGCTTTCCCCCCCTCCTCCTCATTCAGTCTCTCCCCAGATTCCATTTATACTTTCTTCATTCCCTTCACTAATCTTAGACCCTCCATCTGCAAAACGAATCTCCCTTCCATTGACTAAATACCTATCAGCAGGTTTACAACTGGGATTGAAGTTTGAGGAAGATGTCTGGCTTTCAAGACAATTCAGAGCAAAGAAAGGCATTGATCACTGTGAAACTTCATCTAAACACACACAGAACAACCTGAAAGTAAACTGAGATCATTCCACTTTTTTTGATGACTGAAAGGAAGTACGAAGCAGCGGATAATTTCCAATAGAAAGAAATGCTTAACGCTGCTTCTAATGTTGTGTTTCTGCAGGCAGCTCCAAGTAAACTCAACAAGCTACAAAAATAATTGCTTGAGGGAAAAGAAACTTTGCAAGAGTTTCTAGCCATGCCTAACAGAGGAATAGCATTTCACTTTTAAAATGCTTACTAGGTTTGCACTTAAAAGAATTCCATCACTCAGATGATCCCAGACACCCACAGAACATTATTCTAATGAGAAGGGAAATTAAAGCAGAAGTACCCCACTCCATCCTCTGGTCTAAAAGAAAATCCTCAATTCCTGCTGTGACACTGAGATGACTTATCTCAATTATGGAAACAAACTAAACTGTGGCGAAAGGATGAAAGCTCCTTCATAATGGCTGCTTATTGAAGACATCATGAAAGAAAGAGAAATCAGAAGAAAAATAACGTGATTTATTTTCTTTTAATTACTAGCATGAAATACAATACAATATAATGGTTTGCAAAGTTTTTAGATGGCCTCTTGCTGATGATAGTATTTTAAGCATTCTACAAAGTCTTAAACAAATGAACAGGATTATTGTATAAGCAGATATGCATAGATTTATAAAAATTATGAACTATGTTTTAGAGAGCCATGAGTAAATGAGAGTGTGACATCTTGATCTAATTCCTGAAAAAAAAAAAAAAAATCCTCTTTAGGCTTAATTTGCCTTTTGGGTTATATCCCCCACAAGACAGTGTGGTTTGTTCTCTTGAACAGGGTGATTAGGCAACAGAATGATGGTTTGTGAAAATCATCCTGTTCCAGAACATTTTGTAAGGGACAAAAGGAAAGCACAGGAACAGAATCACCTGTGAAACAGGGCAGAGCAAAATCACAAACTCAAACTCCAGTGCTTCTGGTTTTTTGAGGGGAGAATTATTTTACAGACTGCTTTACCAAAATAGTCATAGACAAAACCCCTGATCAAATTTTTTGCTAGACGTGTTTTCATTGTGTAGAAATTCCTTATTCTCTCTTTATAAAATATATGAACTTGTTGTTAAAAAAGCAGAAAATAATACAAATTAAAGCAATCATTGTCCATGGCTTGCAGAGCCACTGGGCACTCTGCCTTAGGGGTTTTGCCAGGAATGGAGCAAATTCTGGGTCATGATTAAGGTCTTAGAGGTGATGTGGAACAAAGAAGCCTAACAGACAAATACATGGACATACAATAAAAAAAGAAAAAGCAACCACATGACTAACTGTCCCTTCTGGATGTTAAAGTATCTCTGCTTGGGTTTCAAAGGGTTTTTCAGGTGGATGTGTCTGATCTTTGGCTACCTGCTGTGATCTAACACCCCTTGAAGGTGGAGTTATTTTTACCAGCTATTTTCACAAAGGAGTATACTTTATGAAAGGAAATTATAGTTATAAGGATGTTTCTGAAATGTTTTGGCCTGCTATGAATTTTGCATAAAAGTTAAAAGGGGTTAATTTTTTAAAGGGAAAAAAAAATTAATCACAGTTTCTGTTACAGTGCTGAGTTCTTTCTTCTTGACCAAACAAAGGCTCAGCAGAGAATGCATGTCAATACTGAGAAATTTCAACACTCGCTTCTCACCAGTCATTACTAAAATAAATCATCTCTCTGCATGTATTGCAAAAGCAAGTTTCATTCTCGTTTCATTGAATCTTGCATTATTACAACTGCCATGATCCGTTTTGATGCTAGGAAGTTGCTCACAGCACGACTGTGCTGTGGCCTCTCCTGGGTGATGCACAGCGCCAGGCACATCCTCCAAAGGGCATATTCTTTGTTTGCTACCAGAAAAAATGGGGACAAAAGGACTGAATAAGATACGCTCAGTCTGGGTTTCCTAAGCAATCTCCCAGCTCCTTGTGTTTCTCACCGAGGTTTAAACTCCCTCTAGTGAGATTTGAAGTCATCTGTGGGAATTAGTCACCCCATGCAAGGGTTTTCTCTTTGGGTTTTGTTAAAGAGGGGGAACCGAGCTGCAAATCACTTCTCTCTGTTCCGTTGTCTGGAAGTGGGAATTTCATACTGAGGCAAAGCAATTTAACTTGTGCTTACAGAAGGGATGGAGTGTGGGAGTGGGGACAGCACCTTTGGATGTCTTCATTTTGGCTCTTGCTGGAGGACTTGACGCTCTGCATCTGATCACTTCCCCACCTCAGGGCTTTTCTGTGTCCCACAGGGCTCTCTCTAGCTGCCACTGGGTTCCCACTGGCTCCCTGTGTCCATTTCCAGCCACTGAGACCACCCAGCCCAGTTCTGTCTGCAAATCAAGAAAATAGGAATAGGGTTTTATGCAGTTCTCACTAAAGTTTTCTCAATATCTTTCATGGCAACCTGATGAAGGATATGGTTCAAAAATATTCAGTGTATATATGGGGATGTCACACTTTAAAATGAAACTTAGCACCCTCTAGAAGTTAAAGGGAACAACAGAAATTTCAGTGACATTTTAAAAATTTGACAGGCTTGCCCTAAGTATTATTCTCCTTTTTTTTTTTCTTTTTTTTTTTGTTTTCAGTGGGGAAATGGTACCTTTACTGATCTTAAAATCACCTCCATACACCTTCTTGTAGAGCAAACTTTGCTATTTCTTCCTCCATGCCATTGGTGGTTGTAATCATGCAGCACCGTGGTAGGTAGTAAATTCATATGCCCAGGAAAAAAAAAAAGTGTAAGAGAAAGACAGAGATTAATTCATGGTCTCACTAAAGGAAACAGCCTCCGAAACAGCTTGCTAGGGGATGACTGCCATGGACTCCCAGCCTATGTCGTACATATTTCAGATCCATCAATATTTTCCTTTACAGAGGCACCAGCGTGGGAGTACTGAAAGAAAGAGGAAATAAACAGGCTGTGTTAGTTTGTCTGGCTTCCTGGAAAGTGCTAAATTGCTCAAATGCTGCTGGGGCCTTTGTCGAACACACAGCTCTGGGGAACCAGCTCAGCCTGTCTCACTGATGGAGTGTCTGTCTGTAGGTACAAAGCACCCATTTTAGAAATATAGCATAACAACCCACGAGCCAGGTGGCCCAGAACCTTTAGGTGTTTTTTCACATTACATGATGTTTCTTTACTTGAGATTAATTATGGAGTATTTCAAAGGTCTTCTAGTTTTATGTCTTTCAGATACAGTGACCAATTACTTTTTTTAATGTCTTTTTTCCCAAAACCATGAGAATTATTAAGTCTACACTTTGTAAAAGAGCGAATTACATGAAATTCACATGACCCTTGGAAGTGAGGTTTTATGAAAAGCATTGAGTTACTCTGAGATTCATTACCGATATGAGTTTTGAGAGGACCAGTCTCTGTAATCCTGTCAGTAACTTTAAGGCCAGGTCTAAGGACAAGGAAACTAAACCAGTCCCTCAGGCAGGTTCTAAAGCAGTTATTGCCTACTCAGATAATGTCAGTGCTGGGGAAAGCTGGGCTGACAGATGATGGCTGGGCAAGTGTTGGCCCTTGGAAAAGCCAGCAGTTGCCTTTGCATGAAGCACCTCCCAGTTGTGTTAAATGAGAATAGGGTTTGGCCAGCAGGTCCTCACCTGAACCTCCCTGAGAAATCTGAGCAAGACCATCTTCTGAGAACAGTCTTCTCTTAGTTCTGCTTCTGCTGCTCATTGAAAACAAACATCTTTCCCTGTGTCACTTTCTCCCCCCTAATTTAAAGTTCTTTTTGGCATATGTAAAGGAAATTCTTGTCCCACAACAACAGGTAGATTGAAGGTGTGTAAAACAAGTCGATGGTTTTTGTCCTGTTCATCCTGACAGGAAAACAGGAAAGATAATATATCTGTAAAGAGAGAAGCAGTACTAGTGGGTGTATTTCTGTCAGGATTAAGTTGCATGGAAACTAAAACTGTTTCTGTGAGAAATGTCTCAGTGCCTTCCTCTTGAGTAGCAAACAAGCAAAGTGACAGGCTGTGAAACACAAGGTACTGTTTGCTTTCATTAGGGTTTGTTTCTCATTACACCTTACTTGAGAACAACTTGCTAATTCAAAATGGCATGGGTAGAGCTGTAGACTGTTTCCTCATGTGTCTAAAATAAGGTTTGGAGTTTTCTTTTTTCTTAGCTCTTCTTCACAAATTTTGGACCTGTTAAATAGAGATTTACAAGGCATTATTATTGCTCTGTGGGTATCTATGAATCCTGCAGCCACTCCACGAACTGCACCTTGTCTTTCTCCCAGTTAATCTAAACTGCATAGACAACCCATATCAATCAAACCATGCTTTTAAACTGAATTGCTTCCAGCCACATGGCAAAGGGAAGGTATCGCCATCTTCCTGTGGTAATAAAGCCTCCCTGCTAGGGCACAGAGGATAAAACCAAAGCTTTTCAGTGTCTCTTTCCTTGCAGGTCAGCATTTGCTGTTTCAGTTTGGCCACATCCCAGGTCCTGTTGTCAGCTGAACATGGGTTCATGCTGAAAATGAACTGGCCATGGGTTCTAGTTCACACTGCTTGGCATGTGGCCCCAAATTCTCACACCTGTGACAGGCTGCCACAGAGGTGAAGACAGCAGACACCCAGGGCAGCACACCCTGGGCACAGCTCCCACCCATGCCTATGTGGGTGGGAAGCCTTGAGGTGGCTCTGCCTGGGAAAGGTGAAGGCAAGTCTAAAACATAACCGTGAAAAATCTAATAGACAATCTTTTTTGAAGTCATTCAAAATGGCATGGCAATAATTACCACTAACACTTCCTGAGGTTTTCCTTCGGACACCAGCACTGCGATGGATGCTTTTGTGATGCAAAAGTGGTGGTGACTGCAAAAATTGCAATATGCAGTGGTATTTCTATTAGCAGGTGCCCTAGGGATGTTGGAAGTTGGCAAGTTTTAATTAAAAGAGTCTTACAATCAACAGTGGCAAGCCTCCTATTTTGTTTAAAACTCTAAAAACATCTGGTTGCAAACTTGATTTTATTGAAAAGAAGAATCTATGATCAACAGAAATCAAAACTGATTTGATGAAAAAAATGCTGAGTTTATGCCAGAACACTAAACTGAATGCTTCTGAATTTCCATCCAATTTAAAATGGAAATGTCTGTTTAATCAAAAAATATTTGGAGAAAAAAATCTCAACCATCTGTATTTAAGTCTCCTTGATGACAGGTTCTTTTCTTTTTCTCAACATCAATTTGGAGAGTTTTTCTCAACATCAGGTTGTCTTGGAATAATTTATTCAGAACCAGCCACTTGCTTCTGGATAGCACCATGTGTAAATATTCGTACTCAGTAAGAGCCCTACACATGTCTGCACAGATCTTGTGTTAACTCCAGGATTTGTGTAGCAGGGACAGGAATAGAGGGGCCACTGATGTGATTTTCACAGGAGTTTCCTCCATGGCAAGTAAGAGAGCAAAATGAATTCTCTTTAATGATGAGGGGTTAAAACAAGATGGAACAAGAGGACTCCAGAAAGAATAGGGCAAGTTTTTTCTTCTCCTTGACATGAGAAAGCAAAGTTAACCTTTTCTCCCTTCCTTTTGATGAGACAGAGCTTTAGAGAGCATTTGGGCCCCTTGACAACTCTGTGGGCTCCTCTGGAAGAGCTCCCTTTCTGCAAAAATCTCTCTTTGGTCTCTATTCTGTGTTAGAAATGAAGATACCCTACTCTTTGCCATCCTCCCCCTTTCCTACACTGTTCCCTGTTCCCTGTGGCTTCATCCATTCCTGAAAGCAGTTGTTCTGGTACGGGCAGTGTAAGTGGGGGCAGCCCAAGGTGGCTCCTGCTGTGACAGCAAAGGCAAAGGTGTTATGTTCCAAACACGTGAACAGGTCTCTCTAATACGATCTACACTTTTCACTACCCAGGGAGAAGAATTGGGTGTGAAATCTGACGGCATCATCTGCTCCATGAAGTGCCAGCACGGCTCCAGTCTGGGAGCAGGTCAGGCTCCTTGATGGCTGACTGTCACACACTGCTGACTCTCCAGACCGTCAGTGCAAATAGTCGGTGATCATCTGCTCTACAGAGTCATCCCAATGATGAGGTGGGAGGTCCTGACTGTTTCGAGTGCTCTCCAGAAATGTCCAGGCCAGTTCTTCCAGGGACATCCAGACATGCAGAGAGGTAGGTTTTAGGATAAGTTCTCAAAGAGCTTCAGAAATGCAAATGGAGCTAAGCTCTCCACACCTAGTCTTCTGCACCACCATTTAACTCCTCCTGGTTAGAGAGCTCAGTTTTTCTGTTACAAACATGATGTGAAGGAGAAACATATGTTTTATGTTATTTACTTTTTTTTCATTAGATGTTGACCAGGACCAGAGCATCCTGCTATTTTGACATGCAAGCCTGTCACCTGCCCTTTAAACTTACCCCTCTCCCTCCCCGAAAAAGCTTCTCATAATCATGAAAACAAGAAATTATACACATATACTGTCTGTTAGCTTTCTGTCTAAGAACATTTTCTGCTCTGATTTTATTTTGTTAGTCTCTTTTTACATTTAATTTGGCATCTGACCAATTGAAATTATGCTCTATTTATGCCTTTTAGCAAATGATTTTGGCTTTGAATTCCTAACATTTCATTCATGGTTATTTGTTCTTGCATTTAGTACATACTCAGATTGCCTGCTTTGTAACTTCCAAATGAGTATATTATAAATGCCTGGAGGCTTATTAGATCTTGGGCTTTTTTTCTTTAATATAAATTCAAATATATTCAATTTTTGATGCATCTGAACCAGTGAATTACCAGGGTGTATTGTGGCTCATGTACTGAGGAGAGTATTTCCTCTGCCTGATGATCTCGGGTAGAGTGGGAAAGTGTGTGTGGGTCTATGTGTGTGTTTCTCTCTGCATGTTTGTGTGTATGTTTGTTACTCTTCAAGATCTGTCACTTCACATATGAACCTAGTATCGGTGTATCTACCCAATCTCTGTCTCTAAATAAAGGATCTGATACCCAGCAAAGAAGTTGCAGCTGTCCAAAGCCAAGTACATTCAAGAAATTCACGTAAAGCCCTAAAATAGGAGCATGGAGAAAGAATTACTGAGTGAAACAGCCCATTCCGAAACTAGATAGACATGAAGGTCTCTTCTGACATCAGACTATATGCATGTGGGAAATCTAGCACCCTGCTAATTGTGAATCATGCTTTTTGTAAAAGTGGTTTCATTAACCCCTGGAGCAAGCAAGAAAGCAGCATGCAGGAAAGCTCAGGCCTAAAATGTCAGAATTAAAGCTGTCTACTTTACTTATTGCGCTAATATTCCCTCTTGACAGTTCTAGGAACTTCTGAAATTTTCTTTGAAAGTTTGTCCTGATTTACCACATAGACAGCATGACTGTCAAGGCAGTGGTGTAAAAGCAAATAGCTTTCCTTTCTTGTGGGGTAATGTCAGAGATGGACTCTGCTTGTTAATCACATCCTCTCCTTAGATCTTGTGGTGGCTCTTCCTCATGTAATTTGTAGTTTAATGTCTTAAAATCCTCCCTTCCCACCCCCATCCCCCCCCCTAAGACTGCATGCAAAATTCCTCATTTTTGATCCTAAATTGTCATGTCCTACTAAGAAATGAAGTTGATTACATTGTGTCCTGCCACCTTCAAAAAAGAGCTAAGCTCTGCCTATGCCATTGAGAGCTTTTGATGGTGTAGAGAACTCCCATTATAGGCCTCTCTTACCTTCAATAGACCTCATTTCTATTGTCTTTCTCTATAGGTCATATTTCCTCAACCTCTTATTTCCCATGTTGCTTTCCTTTGGACTGTCTCCATTTTGTCTAAATGTCCACTAATGGAGGATGTCTAAAATTATACCCTATTGCAAGGCTTCATGAGGACATTGAAAGAAATACAACCCAGGTCTTGCAAATTCAGCAAAGTGGGGAAAGGTCCAGTGAAGGTTATTAAGAACAGAGAGACCACCTTCCCTGAGCTTCAAACTGATGTCAGCTAAGAGCTTATTTTGGAAAACGTTCTACCTTTTAAACAGCAGTATGCTACTGAACCCCATTCATCTTGTGGCCTACAAAAATCCTCAGAGCTTGATCTGCAGCCTGGCTGCACAGCCAGCTCCTCCTCGCTGCACTTCGCTGAATCTGCTTTTTTGTTCCTCACTGGGATATCTTGCATGTACCTGTTCTGAATTTAATCTGATTAATTATAATCCAGCTCCCCCCTATATAAATATCATCTACCAAAGACAGATAAATGAGCTTTTTCTTTCTATAGGGCAATTCCTCCCCTGTCACACATTTGAGACACCTTTATAAACCTCAGTTGTGCACATAGTGAAGGTCCTAAAACACAGAACCTTTCCAATGGGGTCAGTAAATATGCTGTGTAATTAAGATGTGTAAAACAAATATCTACAGATCTGGGCATCTGTTTTGATATGTCTGGCTAGGACAAGTGCCCCACAACAAGTCCATGTTTAATGCTCGGATGTGGTCTCTGGTTTGTCAATGCTCATGTCCATCTGTTTGGAGGGCACGGTGCCGATTAAATGTTGCTGAGGCACTTGGCACTGCTTTGGGCATGGAGAGTCTTGTGCAGGCAGTCCACACAGGCTTGCTGGGTTGCATCTGTTCTTCTGGATCTCCCACTGATGTGTTCTCTGGCTATGCCAGCACAGCTGCCACGTCTAGTGTTTGCCTCATGTCTGCTGAAAGGCCTGTGCCAAGGAAAACCAATCAGGACTAAGGAGAGACTTGGAAAGTGAGACAAGATCTTCTGGCAATTGGCTTTCTCGGGCTGAGCTACAGGGAGCTCAGCTGAGTTAAACTCAGAAGCATCCTACCCGAAAGCACTGATGTTGTACCAAGCTTGATAGAGGGACTAGGTGCTGGTAGAGAAGACATCAGAACCTTCAGAGCTGTCACTCCAGAGGGAACCTTGTCACTGTAGCAGAGACCCACAGAGTCCTGTTGGCTTTATACCTAGAAAACGTATCCCGAGGGCTTCTCTCCATATCCAACATCTACTCTAAGCAAACCTATTATTGGATTGATTTTGTGTTCCTAGATACCACCGAAGTTAGTCTAGTGCACTTGAAAATGTAAGAATGATCATAAGGGAACAATAAACAGGAAACAGAAATCAGAAAATCTTTTTTCTATCCCCATGTCTATGTGTGAATAACAGTGAGCTCAGAATACTGCTGGCCGGAAAGTCTTGCTTTCCAGTGACCAGCAGCTCAGGCACTCTGTGAGCCAGAAGTACTAACTTCATATTTCATAGCTCTCAGAGGATTTCTACACACAAATTTGTACAGTTTCTTTTGAACCTGAGTCAGGCTGAAAAAGCAGTTTTCCGTGACAAGGAGTTCCACCACTGAAGTACATGGTGCACGAAGAATGACTGCAGTCCACCTATATCCAAGAAGGCAGAAAGAATATCTATTTATTCATGTCTTGGTGCCTAACCACACCATTTGTTTCCCAGCGTGCTGGGACCTCAGCAGTGCCTGAAATGTACAGATGCCATAAACTCAGAATTCCTCCATTCCACAGAGGTTATTGCTCTTGCTTGACCTCCACCTTGGATATTCTTGGCTACACAGTGATTCAGCTTCAGAAGGAAGAAGAGCAAAGCTGCTTCCTTCACTCCTCCCTCTGTGTCCATTAAACCAGTGATCAAGCTCAGGTTAGGAAATAATTTAGTTCAAATCCAGACAGACTGAGGAGGGCTAATAACTCAAGTCTTATGATTCTTGGGCAGAACCTTAAGCCATTTGTTGGAAAGGTTGGGACTTCTCTCACTGCTTTCCCCCCCAAAACGTGAAAAAGATGTTTTCCTTTTGCAGTCAACATGAAGGTCTCAAGCCCAACATTATCAGGAACACAAATAAATGAAGGTATCTCTCCCTGTGCAATAATTAAAATAATAACTACAATGATTGTTTATATGTGTGTCAGTGCTGCTTTGCAGCCCCAGCTGTTCATCCAGTGAGACAAGAACTTACAAGTACAGAATAAGAAAGCAAAGAACACTTTAAAAAGTATATAATCACTACTGGTTTTCTTCCAGAAGCACTTCAAGTTTCCATCTGCAGCTACATAGCTGTTCTCCCAGAGATTGCTTATGCCTATCTGAAGAGCCATTCCTTTTTCTTGCACTCTACCTATATAGGAATTGAAGTAGGTCATAAAGGCTTATGCCAAACTCAGAAATTCACCCCAGGTTTGAATACTGACATTGTTGTGTCTGCTTATACAAGAGGAAGCTTGTGGTGGTTTCAGCCGAAATCACTGCAACCGGACTGACGGATGGCCCTCCCCACCCCCCCCGCCCAAAAAAAAAAAAAGAGAGGAGAGGAAGAGATAAGGAGATTCAGAAGTTTAGAATGAACTAAACTATTTTAATGAAGAATTAATATTAAAATAAAAAA
>JAOTQQ010000002.1:26529523-26558731 GCA_026546715.1 Gallinago undulata | reverse complement strand
AATACCCCAGTTGGTCAGGTTTGGGTCACCTCTCCTGTCTGTTCCTCCCCACAGGTGTGACCCCTCTATGCTTTTCCCTTTCTGACCCTCTAAGTGGCAAATAATGAAAATTGGCTGACCTTGGTGGTTATAGCAATAAGTACAAGCAAGATCCTCTCTGCACACCATTCCTTGGCACTTAGCACAAACGTTGGCCTTATCACCCTGAGAACGAGCAGTTTTCTCCACAATATGCCGTTAATTTCAGAGAGTTAGAGGAGGCCTAGGTAAAATGTAAAATTACAGAACACAAAATTGGTTCGGTTTTACTTCAAACCGGGATAAAGCTGCATTCAGAAGAAAAATTAATTTAGGTATGGGATTTGTCATTGCTGATAAAGAAAAAAGGAGAGATAACAAGATAAAAGCCTGTTTAGATATCAGATGCTATTAGACATTCTGTGTATTGTCCACAGACTATCTAGGCCAGAGAAGATATAATAGATGCATAAAAACGAGAGGATTTTGACAGTCTAGTTATAAAATTTCTTATCCTTATTTAAGTGTTTGTTTAAGGTAGAAATTACCAGCCTTGGAGACTGCTGCTAAAAAATCTGAGCAATCTTCAATAATTTGAAGGACTAGGGCAAAGGAGAAAACAAAACTCAGATGAAAGGAGAAACACGTTCCGGAAAACAGTCCCAGTGTAAAAATTTCAAATGTCAGCATCATCTGAATGGTACAAAGACCCTTTTTGTGTAAGACTGCATAGTTCAGTGCTTCTGGCCCAGTATTCTGTCTTTAGCAAATTCCTACCCCCCACCCTCGCTAGTCAGATCACAGCTTCATCACTTAGAGATTTATTTTGCGCTTCTTACCCCCCCACTTTGCTTTTCTTCATTTTGTCAGATCTTCTTGATTTAGCAAAAACTGTCTATTGATCCAAGATTGACAAAGAAATTTTCAAAAGAACCAAACCCTGCAAGCAATCAACATGGTTAGCTGCAAAAACAGTCTGAACAAAAGACAAGTATTTGTAGTTTGTGCGTTTCTTTTTTAAATTAGGGTAAATGTTTTCCATTAAAGTTTCCAAATAGGAATCCAGAAAACAAGGAGAGATAATAATAATAAAAAAAAAAAATAAAAAAATGCAATTACATTCTGTATTTCTTGGAATAAAAGCAATTTCAGTTATTGTACAGATTAAATTCCTTCCTGAGGTACACATAGAAATGCCAAAGATTTAGCAAAGGACAGTGCTGAGAAAGCTCATCACACCACTGTGTGTCTTCAACTTTTTGTCTTACCCTTCCCAGGTTACTGTCAACAGTCCAGGGAGAGACACTTGCTGGGGAAAAGCGAGTGCTGAACCAGATGTGAATACTGGGTTCCTATATACTATAAAATGTGTGTCTTCTATTCCTTGAACTGTCCATTGCAAAGGAGGTCCTTTTCTTACATTTAGCTGTCATTTACAGGTCTCTCCCATTTGATTTCTATGAATTATTCATCATCTGCAGGAGTCTAAACCATCCATCACAAATAGCAAGATATTGAAAGCCGGATCCTGGTCCAACAGTTACAAGTCTGTGTGCTCCAACTGGAGAGGCATCAAATGCCTGGTTAGAATAAGATGAATATGAAATCCTTGCTTGGAAATTTCAAATTTATTCATTCCCCTCATAAATTTATTTGATGAATGTATTCATGGAAAGCTGGAGATGAAATGGAGAAGCAGATAAAAAACCTTGTCCTCAAGCCTCTGACTGCCATAGATTGGGTACAGTTCCCACAAACTTCCTGTGTCCACATTAGGCAAACCAATTAAAATATTTTAACCATTCTATGATTCTATTTTGTGCCTCAACTCCCACTTCAAATAAGAAGGCTTAGAAGGCATAATAAGAAAAAAAAGATGTGGAATGAACGCTTCCTTGTAGTTCCTGCAAGTAAACTCAGCCAGCTGAGTAAACTTCCATCAATAAGAACTTTCAATTGAGAAACATTTTTTTAAGGTAAAAAAAAAAAAAAAAGAAAAAAAGGAAAAAAAAACCCACAAAACAAAAAACCAACCAAAACCCAAACCAAAATAAAACATGCTGATATTGCTCTCATGGTAGGATTTTAAACATTGTTTTGTAAGAAAAAGTCAGAATGAACTGGGGTATGCTTCAAAGAAGTTGATGTTCACTTGAAAGTGTACTGAGATGGGGAGGTATTCCAAGAAGACACTTTGAGAAGAGTGATGGAAGCTTCTCCATCTCTCATAACCTTGGTCAGTTAACAGTCAAAATACATGGAAGTGTCTGGTTCCTGCAAGATCCCACACCCAGCGGAGCCACCAAGGCTTCCTGATTGACTAGATCCAGCTTTCCCCATCACAGTCCTTCCCCCAACCAAGTGTTGTTTTACTTCTTGTCCTCTGAAGGGTAAGAATAAAACAAGAAGGTCTTGTGGTCAAGAGGGCAGTATATATGAAGGTGACATACTTATTTCACTGTCTTTATTCCATGACAGAGAGAGTAAAATAATAATAACAGCTTTTTCTTTAACTGGATTCTACTCGGGATTTATGGACATTCAGTGACACAATCAGCAAATGTCATTGTAGCACTAATCACCTGATCAATTAGCCAATACTGCTCCAAAGCACAGTTGAAAGCACAGAAGGGCATTGTCTAATCACAGTGCTCTAATGAGGGTTTCCTGGTCTAACCCCTTTCACATCCTCTACCCTTAAAACCCGTTGCTGATTGGGTTGTGGAGTCTCAGCCCTGTTTGCCCTCCCAGCACTTTGCACTAAGGGCACTGAACCTGCAAGGGTCATGTCCCAGCTGTCAAGTCAGGGCCCTGGGACCTTGTTTCTACCTGTTTGTTTTTTTTTTTTTTAATCCATTCTAAAGCGTCAGAAAAATGTTTCATTTTTTGAGTGATACATTTTCTCAGCAAATATGCTGGATCTTCCATGCTCTGCTTCATTTTCTGCCAACACCAAATTCTGAAAGAAGTGAGGTAATATGGATTTACATGGGAATCTAAGAGAAAAATTACCTCAGCATTCATTTCGTTCACTGTCCTTGTTCTGGGCAATGGGCTGGAGTAAGGATGGAGCTGTCACTGTGCAGCACAACCCCTCCTTTCCCCTTCTCTAACCTGCCAGCAGCACTATTGCATCAGGCCCTGGACCAAGCCCTGACATATATGACAGGTTTTTTGGAATCTCCAGGGACATACCAAAGGCAGCAAAATGGTAGGTGAAAGATAGAGGAGGAAGAGAAGAGGAACAGGTGAACTATAGAGCCATGGGAAAGCTCAGGAACAGGACTATGTGGAGAAATAGTTAGGATGAGCTGTCACAAGTGACAAAAAGAGCAGATGGAGCCGGAAGGCAGGGATTTGAATCCCAGACTTTACTCTCTCTGCCGTCTCTGGCATGCGACACAGTTAGATGAAGCTGGAGTTGTCAGATATATGGTTATTCTGCCCAGGGATGGTTGGGATTATCTCACTCACATTAGTCACCAAGGCTGTGAGTCAGACCCCCACTTCGTCTCCTGCAGCCCAGCCCTGGCAGCAGCCTGAATGCAGGGGTGTAGGGAGGGTGTACAGAAAAACAGGGAGGAGGGAGTTCAGAGAGGGTGCTGTAGGACTCTCATGAAACATCTAATCTACGTGTTTCCCCTTTTATTGCCACTATTATTCCTTCTGAATTGGCTAATGGCAGGATAAATTAAAAAGAATGAGGTGTTTTGAGAGGGGAATCATTATCAAAATCAAACTTTACTTGTTTAAAATACTGTGTAACAACTGTGAAAGTTTCCCCCACCCTTGTTTACACCCAGCAAAGATTTATTGGCAGTTCTTTTTTCATTGTTGAAGCTATATTCAATTTTACCAGCAACAATGTATTGTGATTGGAGTGAATTGAATTTCTTTTCCATTCAAAAATGATTAGATGTGCAATGTAGAACTGAATAATAACCACCAGTCCATAAATGTTTTGCCTGTGGTTATAGAGGATTATGTGCCTTCATCACTGCTGTACAAAGAAGATATCATGACAGGGACTCAATAGGGTTGAGCCAAATGGTCACTTCTGCTTAGTTGTGTCAGATACTGTACTAACATTACAACCTTGGAATAGAATTCCTACTCGGATCCCACATATGGGCTCCTAAGGAGAAATGTATCACTCTTCCTGCTAGCAAAATAAATGAAAATTAGGTTATGAAAATGAGGTGGATTCCATTTTCTACAGTTCTATAAATAGAATATGGTCCCACTGTTAAGTGAAAGTCTGCAAGTTGTTAGAGGCAGGGAGCAGGGGTGAGCTGAACCTCGTCAAATGCAATGAGACTCTTCAAAATATTTTTGAACTTTTTCTTGGAGAATGGTCCCGTTTCCAGAAAGGAAGGGTGTTTCTTGGGGTCAAGGCAATATTTCCAGGGTTGCACAGTCTTCAACATCATGTTACTTCCCATCCCAGGCTGTCAGAATGCACAGCTAAACAGATGAACAGTGTCAGAGCTGGGAAAAGGAAGGGAAAGAAAAAGAACAAGACCCAGAGTCCTGAGACCCCAGAATTTCTCTCTCCCCAACCCTCACTCCCCCATCACAGCATTACTTTGCCTTTTTCTTCCTCCTGCTGTCAAACCTCTGAGACATAAAACAACATTAAAGTCAGAGAAGTCTTGAAAGGAAATGAGGCTGCTCACTTTATTACTCTTGATTAGCAGCAAATTATTCTCCTAACATTTACTTTCCCTTCATTTATTTAAGAGTGATTACACGCAAATAGCAGTTAAAAACATCAGGTTTTTAATAATAGTTTTATTTACCATTGTAATTGTTTCTGTAGCATCTCTGAAGTCTGAAACACACTCCTCCTGACAAAAAAAAATCAAATGATCTTTTTCTCTTTCAAGCACACTCTCCAAAACAGTATAAAGAAAGATTTAGGAGTTCCTTAATTACTATGGTGGTGTGATGTGGTATGGCACCCATATTACCATACAGCAAAGCCTAAAGACCTATTTTAATTTCCTGTTCCCTCAGAAGCTTCTCAAGAGAACAAGTTTACTTAGCTAACCTGTAGATCCACTGTCCCCTTTGCTCTCCACAATCACGGTTGAAGTCCAGAAGCTCTGACCGGTAAGACTGTCCTGCAATTTGGACAGAGTAAGGAAGGCACTGAAGTGTTGGAGTTTTTGCTCAACTATGGCTTTAACCTTCCAAAATACAGCTCCCACAAAGCAACACCACAGGTAGAGTGGTGACTTGGCTGTTTATTGCTAAATGTTCTGTGAACATTTTTTTTTTTCTCCTTTACCTCTAATATTGAAAAATCCCACCCAAACCACAGACTCTTACTTTCCACTCCAGCTGGTGGTTTCTGTCCTCCTACACAATCCATGGCTGGGATAAAGATTGGGAGTCTGTTTCAGAAGGGGAGATGGAGCATCTGTCCCCAGAGCACATTCTTTGCACTCATTATTGCTGTGTCCTTGTCTTTTTTATTTTTCTTTCATAATTGCCATTTATGACGATTCCTTCTACATCTGAGGGCTAATCTAGACTAAGCTGTTCAGTAATAGAATGGTCATACTTTTCCAGAAGTACTGTATATCCAGGAAGAGCTCCCAGGATATCTATCAGCACAGATTCACTCTATTTCTTTCCAATAAAATCTAGCCCTGGTGGGAGCCTCAACAACATCATCTCAAAGTGAACATGACCTTCTGGTGAAGGAACTCGAGCAACCTTCCTCCTCTGGGATCAGAGCATGGTTTATGCCTCATTACTGTGAATAAATTTTCTACATGGGTTTCTGCATGCATGCACATTTGGGCAACTTTACAATATACGCAGATATAAATAAACAATTGCTTCCTTTAAGTAGAAACACAAGGTTGGGGAGTGAGGAAAGTATCCAACTTACTGCATTCTTAGTAAGAAGAGTTTAAAAGAGCAAAAAGTGACTTTCACAGCAAACCTGTAGGTCTCTGAGGAGTTACAAGGAGTAGATTTGTTAAAATTGGAATTGCCAATTTTGCACAGTTGCTTTTGGAATACCACCACATTTTTAAACAAACTTTATTAGAATTCATATCCCGTTATGGAGCTGTACAGAGCTCCCTTAACAAGCATAGTCTGGCTGGAAGCAATAAATCTGTCTTTGTCACTAATGATGTTTGTATTATTTTAACACTGTTGATACTGTGGATTGGGGGGGTTGGGGAGCTGTAAGCAACCGTCTTCCAACCACAGCTCACCCGACCTGCATCCTGAATAGAAAAACACTTTCCCCAGTGATGTGAGGAACACAGTGAGGCGCACCAGGGGATGTGTCCGAGAACATCAGCCACATAGTCTGGGAGCTGGAGAACCCCATTCCAATTCCAGTGACCTTTATCTATTCGATGTGGGGAGAGAAAGTCCCCTGGCAACAACATTTTTCAGTACTTTGCATCTTTTTCATGTGGTGAGTGTGGCACCCTGTCAGGAGGTTTTGTGATGTGGTCATTTGATAGACAGTAATTTTCTGAACAACTAAAGCAATTCTCATGCTTTCAAATGTGAAGGAATCCTGGAGCTGGGCCAGGCCCAAGCTGTTCAAGTGCTGGGAAATGTGTTTCCAAGGTGCAGTTCAATTCAATCCCTTAAATACGTTTCTTAAATTCATTCCTTTCAAGGGATTCAAGTCCTTGTCTAATGTTCCAGATTACAGTCCTTTATATCCTGAGTATGAGCACCAAAAAGAGGTGTTTTCCTCAAAAACAGCTTTGCAGATGGCCTGTGATGCAAAAGACCCATCTCTGAGAAGAGCGAGTCCATTTGCCCTCTGTGGAAGACATCAGGTTTGCAGGAGGACAGGGGAACCTACGGGAAATCCTAGCTGGGAAAGAAGACACTGGTGTCCCAGCCATCCTGTGTGGAATAAAGCAAAGATAATTACCTTCTTACCCCTTCCCCATGTGGGGACCTTCCTCACTGGAAAACCTTGAAGAGCATATGCATATCTATCTATCTATATGAGCATACTATCCCTTTAAAAAGTTTGTGGATGCTCAGGACCAGGGTGGGATGCCTTTGTTGACAAATTTGCTGATTAAGGGCAGGTGTGTGCAGTTTGCAGCAGCCCATGTGGCCAAGCAGATGTAGTGCAGAGCTCAGCCTTTAAAGGTGGCTGGCTCAACTGCCTGCAATGCTAATTGAACTGAGTGCCTTCATTATCAACAGTTTGCATTCCCTTGCTCTACTGGATAGGGACACAAATATATAGATAGCAATTAACCTGGGGTACAGAGAGGCTGAGAAACACAAATCTGCTCTTTGTTGGAGAGAGGATAAGTTTAGTTTTCCTCTGCTCTCTTCTAATGCTTTCTTTGCATCAATCTCTTGATGTTTCTTTCTTCTGTACCCAGTCTGCAACAAATTCTTTCTCACAGCCTACCCCTAGGAAAAGAAACTTCCTTTTTTGAGTTAATGTCAGGTAAAGATGGCTTACAAATTGATAGCACCTTGTCCCTCCCCCCTCCCAGGAGTAGAGGGGTGGGCAGTAGTGCATGTGAGGAGATCACAGAGTTGCACTGCCCAGCTCTTCTCTTCCACTGAAGAACAGAGCACGATGTGACAGATCAGAAAGTGAGGTAAGTAATATTCCAGGGTGGAGAAAAGAAGTCTTTTCCTCCTATTTAGAGGAAATTTGATAACGGTTGGTGCCATGTATTTAAGTTTTTCTTTCTGTCTTGTGATGCTACTATGTCTACGTGCCAGATGTTTTCTCCCAAATGCAGACTAGCTATGTCCTTTTGCTTGTAGGTGTGAAAGGGAGGCAACCATGCGTGTGTACCCCTTTGGAAGATTTGTTTCTTGTGCAAAAGTTTCTTTCAGTTTGCCTGCTTTGCTTTGAAACACTGGTATCAGATACAGGGCAGGGACATAATGGTGGTGTGGAAAGGGTATGCTGCTCCTTACCCTGGTTTGTGGGGCTGAGGGGGAGGTCCCTGGGTGAGAAGAGAGAGGGATTTAAGAGTCAGTTCTAGAAGAGGAAGGAGCAGGGAGAGTTTCTGCTCTATGATGAGCCTGCATCTCTGCTTCTGAGCCTGCGTGAGAAACTCTTTTTTTCACACTGGAGAGCCTTTGAACAGACTTGGACATACATCTCTGCACAAGCCATTACCAGATGAAAACTCAATGGAGAGACTACCTAGGGCTATCGACCCAAAACCCTAAAGCTCAGGTAACTGAGAATAGCCTGTCCAAACCCTACAGCTTGGTCCCAGCTGAATAATTTCATTGGCCTGTGCTAAGACATCACTTCACTCTGAAAAAGGGCCAGACCCTTGGTATGAAGAGCTGACTGTTGGCTCCTCTTCTCTCGAGCTGCTCATGATGCCTCGGTTCTTGTGGGTCCTGCAATTTTGAGGCAGTAGCAAATATATCTTTCTTCACAACAGGAAGTTATTTCATCCCTTTCATAGTGACCTTTGGACTTTGGGATTATCTCAAAAACTAATCACTGTAAGCTTGTGAACTAAAGTTTTGGAGAAACTAGTACTTAAAAATACTAGGAACGAGGGAAAACAGTGGTTTATAATGGGAGGGGGGAAAAGAGTGTTTGGCTCATGCTTTGTTAGCAGACTTAACCTTTTGAGCAATAATTTTTATGTACAATTATGGGATGCACTTTTTTGAGTGAATAATGTGATTATCTAAGATTGTTTTCAAGAATTACAGGACAGATATATTGATAACTGAACTATGAAATTAACAAATTATGCAGACATGTATAAAACATCATATTTTACACGTGATTTTGGCATCAAATCTGAGATATCATTAAGGTCCTGTTCATCAGGAATTTTAGATCATTCACTTTATTGATTTGTGGAGTTTCAAGCTGGGCACCCAGTACTGGGGAAAAACCACCCATGAAACCTTAGGACATGGTGGATGATTCTGCTAAAATTTCTAACCTGACAACAGCCTACATGACTGTGTAGCACCATTTGTGTGGAGAGTTGTGCTGATTTCATAAGGATTATTTGCTGGAATAAACTTATGAACTACATATATTCACAACTAAGCTTCCTGATGAATAGAGATTTCTTTTGTAGCTTCAAAGGCAAATTGAAGAATTCAAGCACATCCCTCCTTCTCACACTTGAAAAGATGATCTTTGCCATGATTTCATACTAATCAAAATACTAGGATGCCTTCTATAGTTACCTGCAAGATGTCTAAAATGGGAAGGCTTTCATCAGTGGATGGACACTTCCCCAGAAAGTTGTACTAACTCTAATGACAGAGCTTAGATGAAGTGACTAGTGTGTCTGCTGTGTGTTGTCTTGGACCAGCAATCACTGTGGGGTTCAACCATCAAGATGAATCATGAAACAGCAACACTGGCCTTTTAGCAGTTACCTTATTGATGGTGGTTTCTTCCAATCCAGTGGTTGGGTACTGACTTAGCGCTAAGAGGCAGGATGAGACAGAAGCAATATCCATGTCTCAAAAACAAATTAATGATACTTTCTGTTCAGTGTTTGTGTTCCTGGCCAGATCATCTGCTTTGTTTTCCCATACTTTCAAAACAGGATTCTTTAGTTGTGCCAACCTCTAAAGCTGAAGCCTGGGGGCAGCTCCCTCATGAGTTTTACCCACTGAATTAATCTTGTTTCATTGCTGCTTTCTTTTAAAAAAGATAATTTTTAAAGTAATAAATACCTGTTCTTTACTGTTGGCATGTGGGCTTCAAGAGCACATCCTAACATAGTTTTCGTACTTTTTTCCTGTAGGGCAGAAAAACTCTGTCTATGTTTTAAGCTGGAAACTGAGATTAATTTATTTTTGAAGCAAGCAGCTAGCACTTACACTGAAACCTCAAAGAGGATGGACTGACTGCAGTCATAAGCATGGGTTGTACAGCTGCTCGTTTTGCCATTGCTGTTTTAAATAACAGGATCTGATTCTAGTTCTCTCTTTTGGGTAAATCACTAGCAGCTGTTGCTTTTTTTTTTTATTTCCCCAACCTTTTTCCTTAACAAAATGGAACTGGAAACTCTTTTAAGACCTAGACTTTCTGGAAATGATGCTCTCCTGCACTGATCCCAAGTCTCCTATTTATAACATGGATGCTCCAGCTGAGCTGCTTCACAACAAGAGGAGCACCCTCGGGTCACTCTGACTACTTCTGCTATTATATGCAGTGCTTCGAGTGACTACTAGGTTTAGAATTTTATGTGCGAGATTTAGCCAAGGTTGCAGGCAGATAATATCAACAAGTGGCAAAGGCAAGGATTTACTGATTTAAAAATACGTATGATATCTCATATCATAGATATGTCCCAGCTGGGGACTTTCAGAGTTGTCACTGTTGATTAAGCAGTAATATCCTGTTTTGTGTACCAGAGTTGCATAAATCCATATTAGATCTCTGGCACATTTCCTCAGCTCTGAAATCAGGGACAAGAGGGCTTCTGACTGCCAGAGGAGCTGCACAGGATATTTAGGATGCTGTCATGCTTATATATTCATTGTCAGTTTTCTACCATGACACAGGAGTAAAAGGATGGCACACATTTCCCTGCTTACTTTCACCATCCCCCCTCTTTCTCCTGTGTTGTCTTGAACAGCAGGCAAAGATCAGTTTATGTACTGCATTGGACTGGGAACTATAGTGATAGGCACGTGTCCACTCCTGGTTTAGGGTACCAGCTTAAGGTTATTTACATAAATACATTTTTTCTTTGTCTTTGAAATCATTGGCTTCTTTGGGAACAAACTCAAGACTTTCCTCTCCCCAACCTATGTTGTGAGACCTACCACAAAATGCTACTCCTATGCACCAGCCCTAAAGAGATAAGCACTGTCACCTGAGAGAGCAGAGCCCTTTTCATGACCCTCCACAGAAAGTGGGAGGGGGTTGGCAGAATTTATTTTTATTCCAGTTATAAAAGCTACTTTTTTTGATGAGCAGATAAGACATTTTGTTGGCAAATGGTTCTCAGCAGACACGAGTCTGCCAGGTTCAGAGAGTGCGTTGGATGCCTACTTGCACTTGATACCCTAAAGAAATGAGAGAGTTGTATCCCACCTGCTGTTGTCAGAGTTTGGAACCCAAGAACCACGACAAATGTTGCACAATGAGAAAAATTCCACAATGAAAGAGAGAGGAGAAAAAAATGACCCACAGTAAATTGGAAAAGAAAAAGGTTAATTTTTCTTGGCAGCTATTCCTTAATTTGCTCTTTTTTTAGTGTGTAAATTTAACAGTATTTCCCAGGAATAGATTGAGAATTTAAGAGAAAACTCTACAGCTTTGGAAAAAATGAGAAAGGAGAAACCAAAACTCCTGGCACTAACAGACTACTAACTTGAGTCGGTATCAATTAATTAAATTTATCTTAATTAAATTTTGTCAGTACGGTCTGTAATTCTGCCATCTATGTTGTAAAAATATTAAGTATTCCCTTTGCATTTGTAAATATTCTTAACTGCTACTTTTAATCAAAGGTCCACCTGAGCTTAATTGTTACATAGGTTTGGTGTGGCTAAACACACAAATGTCAGAGATTACTTGCATGGATGATGATAATGTGATTAACTCTGCCTCTCTGAGCCCTTCTACATCACCATGTAGTAGTAGAGGTGGAAGAGTAGTTTGGAGCAATGTGCAGAAAATATAACCTTGTCCAATAACTCACATGCATGAAGTAAAGACAGGTTAATTGAAGCGTCATCAATATAACAAGGCGTTATTTTGTAAGTAGAAGTGAGACCTCTAGCAAGATATGACCTGACTTAAGTAGAAAGAAAATCCCTAAAAGTCCCTTCTTGATGATTTCGTTGAACACAAACTATATTTTTGCTTCCCATATCAGGCCAGAGAGAATAAAAGACTCAGTGGTGTGATCTCTCTCTGTTGTAATAGCTAAATTTTTCCTAAATCAAGCTACAAGGCCCTGTGTGACTCATTTGAGCCGGTGTACCTCCTAATGAAATCATCCACAGCCCAGATGGTAAATCCAGCTTCGAAGAGACCCATGTACTGAAATTCACATATCCCTAATTTTTTTTTTTTAATAATATTGAATGATTTTTCAGAGTGCTGCTGTGCTGGGTACCCTCCAGATGTGTCAAATGAAGTAGTCATTCACTTTGGAACTTGAAAGACAGAATCACTATTTTTATGCAAAGAGAGAAGACTGCAACTGTAGATGACTGTTTTACATTACTTGCACACTTTGCAAGCTTCAGTGTGAAACCTGTTTGTAGTGTTCCTCGTGGACCTTCAGTTATCAGTATTAATCAAGGGATTTGTGATGGAAAAGCTGCTTAAATTTCTTCAGCTGGCTTGGTATGACAACGTAACAGAATTTTGTATACAAGAATGAATTTTTCTTCTGCTATGATATATTTTTTTTTTTATTCCATGTTTTTAAAATGTGTCTACATCCCTCCTCTCTTAATAGTTGTAACTCATAAAAGAACACTTTATTTGAAATGAAAATATAAAGCAACCAGGTAGTTATTTTTCTCTTAACAGAAACAAATGCAAAAACTACTTACGCGTTTTCAGTTAATTATCTCTCTCAAAAAAAAAAATTGAAGTTGTTCTAGGGAGTTCAGTCTTTAATCACTCTACCATTTTTTAATGAGGCAGCAAGATTTCAGCTGATAGCTTTCTAGTATAACCAGTAGGGAGGCTGTAACAATTGCCAAATCGAAAGGCCGACCATCAAACAGCAGGAAAAGGTTTCCTGACAATTCTTCTCCAAACAAAGCTTGCTAAAAACGCCCAGAGCTTAGTTTTCAAGCCTGTCAGGAATTACTTTCCTGGCCTGAGCCTACAGCACCAGCTAGGATTGTCTTCTGCTGACATGTCCAGCCCTGAGCGTGGACAGGCATCTCAGGACACTGAAGTATGTTATGAAGTTCAGGACATATCTCTAATCTGTCCCCTTCTCAGCAGGATCAGATCAGCTGTGTTAGCAGGACCCTAGAGAGCCTTCCACTAGAGCCTTTCCAAACCCTTCTGTCTGGAAGACGTAATGATGGTGTTGAAGGTGGTCTGACCGCACAAAGGTGGTTTTGACATCAGGATTGTGAATTATTAGAAGAGAGATAATCAGCATTGTTTATTACTGTAAAACTTCTGAAGATTTCAGAGGAGGCATGATTGGTCCACCAAAAGATGGTCTTGCAGGATGTGCAGCTTGCATGAAAGGTTTGCCTACATTGGGGTCTGTCAGGGACAACTGGTTGCAGCCCATCCTGCTCCCACAGACCATCTGAAGTCCAGATTTGGCTCTCATGGAGGTTTTGTAGCTGTCTGAAGTCACATTTCCTTGCTTTTCCCAAACCACTTCTGCCCTTGCTCTCAAGGGGAACTCCCAACACTGAGGGTGATGAGGCTCCTCTGGGTTACAAGTCCATTAAATAGGTAGGAAGAGATAGCCATCTTGATTTCTAACAAAGTGAGTTTCTTTTTTATCCTACATTCTGGCATACATACAGAAATGCTGAATTAATATATTTGATACTGTCTGCTGCATTCTTAGTGGGTGATTTCACAGTGTGCTGGCAAAGGAAATTCAACTGGTTTGTGTTTACTTATCCTATCTAAGAGCAGAATATGCTGCAGTAACAAGCAGTGTATCAAAATGTCACATTTACATCCAAGCTCTTTGAAATTCTCAGTTTCCAAAACAAGGCAGTAGTTTTAAAAAACAGTGGAGTCCTACAGCCCATCATTGCAGCGCAGCCAAAGCTCGTAGGTAAGAAACACACTGCCTTCTCCAAGACATAAAAGCATTACAGACTATTAATTATGTTATGATTAGCTGAGACATCTTAACTGTAAATCATTGTTGCCTAAATACAGGCTACAAAGATTTAATTGGCAGCCTGCCAGTGCAGAGAAATGAAATCTAGCACTAGAAATAATATCAAAGCTAAGGCACCTGTGAAAGAGTCTGAGAGCAGCCTAGAGGTACACGCTAGGTGTTCTCATTGGATACCTACAGGCTCAGCTCCTCACAGCTCCTACAGTCCCGTGTGACAGATGGCATTGAGGAAAAGGTTTATCTGTCTTTTCTTCCTGGTGCTTTGCCTCCATGTGTCATTGTAAAGCATTGCAGATTGCATGTTGAAGGATAGCTACGGGCACCAAGTAGGTTCTTTATCCTATATTAAAGGCTACGTTTGGAACTATATTCAGGTGTAAGTAAGGCTTGGGGCTGCAGCTTTTTTCCAGCTTAGCTCAAAGCTGGTGTCTGCATCCAAACAGTGGATTTGAGTGAATTCGTATAAATTAAGATGTACAAGTAGATATATGGCCACAGTCTCTGATTCCAACCAGAGAAGTAAGAAAAGTTCCTCGAGACAGGTGTTTACATGTGCACAAGACTGATGTTAATAAATCAACACCATGTGACAAACTTCTAACAAACTGCCTTTGGATTTTGTAATAAGGATCTCAACCTTGTGGGTGAGATGTCACAGAATCACAGAATCATAGGGGTCAGAAGGGACCTCTGGAGATCATCTAGTCCAACCCCCCTGCCCACTCAGGTCCACCCAGAGCAGGTTACACAGGAACATGACTCCACCACTTCTCTGGGCAGCTTCTTCCAGGGCTCTGCCACCCTCACAGGAAAGAACTGCCTCCTCATGTTTAGATAGAACCTCCTGTGTTCCAGTTTCTGCCCGTTGCCCCTTGTCCTGTCACTGATCACCATTGAAAAAAAGACTGGCCCCATCCTCCTGACACCTACCCTTGAAATATTTACAGGTGTTGATCAGATCCCCCCTCAGTCTTCTCCAGACTAAAAAGACCAAAGTCCCTCGGCATTTCCTCGTAACTTCTAGTCCCCTAATCATCTTTGTAGCCCTTGGCTGTACTCCCTCCAGTAGTTCCTTGTCCTTCCTGAACTAGGAAGCCCAGAACTGGACACAGTACTCCAGATGGGGCCTCAGCAGGTCAGACTAGAGGGGCAGGATGACCTCCTTCAACTTGCTGGTCACATATTTCTTGATGCACCCTGGGATGCCATTGGTCTTCTTGGCCACATGGGCACATTCTGTTGTCCACCAGGACTCCCAGGTCTTTTTCCACAGAGCTGCTCTCCCGCAGGTCAGCCCCCAACCTGTACTGGTGCTTGGGGTCATTTCTCCCCAGGTGCAGCACCCTATGCTTACCCTTGTTGAATGTCTGTCGATGTAATCTTTCAAATAGGAGAAAAATAGAGACTGCTGAAAACCTGATATCTAAAATGAAATGCATTTAGCAGTCTTTGTAACTTATCAAACATGGAAATGTATTGACACTGCAGGAAATTCATTGCTGTAGTACGAACACAGCCAGCATCTGACAATAATCCTATTAAAGTAACAGTCTCTGCTCATGCTGCTATCATTCATATCATACTGCAATTGCATTTAGAAAGATTAAAAACAAAATAACTGCCACTTACTTTTTCATTTTTTCCCACCTGTCTTCCATGTGTTCAGGAAAGACATTGCTTTTCTCTTTTAAGGTCATCAAAGATGTCTGAGGTCTATATTCTAGCTACTCCCATTTTCTATACAGAGAAACCCCTTCTGACATCTTAAGAAATTAGGATGGACTGTGCTTCTGGGATCCAATCCAGATTTCCTTCCTACAGTAGGGCTTGCTTTCAAGCTAGTGAATCAAAACCATGGTGGCTCTACTCCAGCTGAAAACAGCTGCCCAGAAGCAAGGTGGACAACATCCAGTCACATCTATGAAAAAGTCCCTGTGCATATCTACCCCAAAACACTGAATTGTTGCCTTCAGCTTGAAGTCATGGCTAAACTGAGATCAGCAGAAGATAGTGCTTTATCTCACTTCCTTGACTGCACAACTCAACAGAATTTGGAGGAAGTTTTGCAGGAAATGACCTTCCTAAGTACCTTGTAGTAGTACTGGGTAGTTATGACCTCAGGGATCTCAGGGAGCATCAATAAGCATGGAATTTCTTTAATACCACCTCACTGTCTCTGATACTAGTTCACAAGAGACACAAACGGTGAGATTCATAAAGTAAACATCTCTAAGCCCTCCTCAATGCCCTTGACAGTCTATGGAGAGAAGCCCACATTTCTAAGATGTGATGTATCCAAGCTTTATGAGTTGTGCCTTGTTTTCCCCTCAGTAATTAGCATGAGAGCCTAAGGTAACTACCTCAGAGGTAGGTATCCAGAGCTGCAGCGGGTGATTTCCAAACACAATGAGCTCCTCCAGAGTAATAATAATCTTATTTATACTACAAAGTATTCTGTGCTTCCTCAGGGGGCAGGAAGCTTTCATCTGACGTAAGTGGACTGCCAAAACAGATATCCTTGGCTGCACAGTCTCTCCTACTCCCTTATGTTGGAGAGAAGTGTTGATGTGGCCATGTGGTAAATTGCACAAACTGTTGTGGCTGAAAACAAATTAATTTCAAGGCTTCATATGCCGGTAAATCTACCATATCCTTAGTCACCTTGCTCCGTGATTCCTTTCACTGTCACAAGACAGGTCATGCTTTATTTGTTGAAATCCGTGTCACTGATTTCTAATCAGCCTTTGCTTGCTAGATTATGGCAGTATCTACTGTCAGCAGTTTCTCTACACACATTTTCAAAAATCAAAGCCAACAATGTCATGGTGAAGCACTGTCTTTAAAGAGGCTGAAAGGGAATAACCAATGCAGTTTACCATCTGATACTCTGTAGTGGGTCTACCCTGATTTCTGATTAAACAAAAATTTTGCTTAGGTTTGGAGATCTAAAAGGGCCAGTCCATAAAATACTGAAATTCACATCATGTGACAAGTAGCTGTCACTCCATAAATTCTTTTCCAATTGGCACTGGAGCATATTTAACCACACATACACACACACACACACACACACACACACACTTGAAGGCAGACTGGTTCTTTTTTTAAAGCAAACCATCATTGTCTCATTAAGTAGACATTAATTGCAATTATTCAGCATATATTGTAACTTGTGAATGAGGCTTGTAAAGTCCATTCAGAAACAAGTTCTCCATAAATGCACAGATTAACGACACTAATGAAATGTGCCTTGCTTTAGAAAATGTTGCCCTTTTTTTCAGAGTTTTGTAGCAGTATGAATCTTGATAAATGATCCCCGTCTCTGCCACAGGGAGACAAAGGAAGCATTGTGCCATACACAGTGGGTTTGCAGAAGACTTGGACTCATGCTTACAGATGTGCCTTGCCCAAAACACAAAGACAGTATTTCTGTTCTTCTGGCACTCCAGAGCCTTGGAGCTTAGACACTTGACACTGCCATCCAGGCTAGGCTATCAATTATTACCACTTGGTGGATGTTGGTGGAGGCTTGTTCTAGACATGACAGCTCCACTTTACTGAAAAAGGCAGAGAACTAAATCAAGGTGGCAAAGGACTGCAGGGTTATGAGTTCTCCTTCCACAGCCTTGTGAATGAGCCCCTCCGATGTGTCTGTGAGCTACCCCTGGGCCTGCTGCCACCCTCTGGTCAGTTGGGGTGACTTGGTCACCCATGTAGCAAAGTCACCCACGCTGCTATTGACATCACGGTGTTTAGCAACAAACTGCAGCCCGTGATGACAGTGTTCCAGGAGATGGGAGGTGCAGTTGTGTGTGTGTGGTAGATTGATCAGCTATCATCCGAGTCCAAGAAGGAAAGCAGATTTTGGAGCCTTTACTTGGAGCCAGTTGCTTCTAAGGAGCACAGCCTAGATCAGAGACCTGGGTGTCAGGTGTCCATGGACGCTGACAGCCAATTCCTATAAGACTTTTCATAAATATGCATGTTTTCTTTTTCAGCCTCTTTTCTCCTCTGATAAAAGATACATTTTTATTCCTTAGCACACTGTCTGGAGGGTTACTCAATGCCTGTTTTGGGAAGTGCTTGGAGACTCACTAACACAAGGAGCTGGCAAGTGAAAAAGCATAGTTCAAAACTGAAATGGTTAAAAATGATCTTCAAATGTCAGGCTGCCTCAGGGAAACAAGAGCTCACCTCAGCCCCATTTAGAGTGATGTTGGGTAGAGGGAATTTTATTCTTTCAAATGTATGTGCATTTATAATGCATAAAAATGTAGTTAAATGCAGGCCGCTGTGTGACTGAAGAGCGAATATTAAACATAAACGGGTTGCTTCACATCTGGAAGGAAAGCAAATCAGCATTGCTTCTCCACAGGGTGAAACTGAAATGTGAGTCTTGCAATGCTGTTAGTAGGCCAGGGAGAAATAAAATGGAAAGTTGAGAATCACTATGAGGTAAAATATGCCATTAAACTATCAGATAAAATGGGGGCAGAAGAGGAGAAACGCGGGAACAGAGGAGAAAGAAGAATAATTGTTGTCTTTTGGACAGGATTGAGGATTTTTTTCTGTGATGGCCTAATGAATGCTTTTAGGAGCTGGTACGTCTCAGTGGGTAAAACACTAATTTGGGGGGAGGTTTGTATGATCTTCAACAATTTTCACCTCTTTCTTCCTTTCTCTGTTTTCTCTGAAAGTTTTTCGTGTGCTTTTTCACTTTAGATGAGGAATTATCAGAGGTAAGAAAAGGCTCTTCCATGAGCTGGTATGGTAGGACCCTAATCCAACGCAGGGTATCAAGCTGGATGGGAAAATCTTACATGAAGAACGTTAAGGCTTCACAAACAGATAAGGAATGTCTGTGTATAGGTGCATTTATTATAACCACAGCCTGCATGATCCTTTTCCAGCTTTTCCCTTTTCCACCAAACCATCCTGGGAACACTGTCTCATCCAGCAGAAAACATTAATGCATTCACTGAATAGGTCACAGCGCAGTGTTAGAGACCCCAGAGTCAGCTCTCATTAGCTGATGATTAATTCTGCTTCCAATGACAGGAATAGTGTAACTGGGTGAATCTGTTTAATCCTTCTTTCATTTTTCTCTTTCAGCTTGTGAAGCTTTTCCTTATACAATACATAATTTCCAAACATTGTCTACTCCACAAAGCATATTCATTAATTTAGGATTTTTCTGTGTAGTATGTTCCTGACAATGAATATGCAAATTCTCTGCCTAGAAATGTAGGGATAGATGGTTTATTTGGAAAAGCAAAACTGGCATCTGCCTTTCAAAATCAGAAGACAGAAGTACCAAAATAAATGCAAGAAGTGCCCCGAAGCTGCCCATATGTGTGCTTAACTCTCCATTTGCTGCTCCTTATTCATTGTCATGAGGTGCTAATCTCCAGTTCCTCCTCATTTCTGTCTCAGACAGCTACGAGGAAGAACCAGAAAACATTTTCTGCTATCCAGCCCACCAACTGAAGTGAACAGTGGAAAATCAAAAGAAGCATCCTCACCACAGGTTATTGTCAGCAGCATTTGTGGTGGCTCCACAAATACCAGGTAAATCTGGGATCACCATGCTCTGCCCACAGGGGGTGTTTTACTCTTCTGAAATTGAAGTGGCTGAGTGGGATTAGAAAGGACCTCAGTATGTGATGGCAAGCAGCAGGAATATAATCCAATGGCTGAAATTAATTTTCACATGCTTCTCAGAGGAAGCTTATAAGTGAATAATCTGTTGGACAACACTGGACTAATTAAAGTGAATTATTTGGAAGGAAGACAAAGTAGGAAATGTTTATCAAGGAATGCACTCAGAGCACATAATACCACCAGCATTTTTATTTTAAATCATCCAACACTGTTGCAGTTTGCACAAAACACTTTTAGGATTCTGTGGTGGCATTTGGCCATTAAATTTTTCCTGGAGAAGCAATAGAAGTTTGCGGAGAAGTTAAGCAGGATTAGGCTGCTGTACAGGTGTGCTGTGATTTTTTCTTTGAAACCTCTCAGCTCTTACTTGAAGCTTTAGTCCTGGAAAGATTGCACTTCTCAAAAATATGTTTTGCTTGGGTTCTCTATCACACTGCAATCATCTTTCCCCTCAGTCAAGCAAACAACACTGCATCTGTGCTTTCTCTATCATGAAGCTTTTGTTAACAGAAATTAAATGAGCCAGAAGGTAATGTCACAGTTCTGGTGTGGGCTCTGGGAATTCTTTCTTGCTACCCCAGCAATTGGCTGTACCAGTGGATTAAACAAGACTTAGGGATGTTCCCAGAGCTGGTCTTGGCATAGGTGATCTAGGACTCTCCAAAATTATTTCTAGTTCTGAGATGAGAAGTTGCAATAAGCAATTTTGGATACAGCCATCCTATTTCTGCAGAGTAAGAGAGTTGAGTAATATTGCTAGAAATGTTGTTCAATGCTGTCTGGCATTAATTCCACATAAGGGGTATGTTAATTTACTATTATAGATATTGCACCAGTGCCCACTCTTTTGCTTTTTCGTGCCATGAATGAGACTGCAGACCATCTGCTTTAATCTGTTCATTTTGTTACCCATCGTGTTAGAACTTCTTGCCACTCAGTTCTTCTTCATGCATCTAATAACAAGGTTGAACCCCACTTTGTGATTGGTCTCTCATTGGAGGCAGTCAAGAAAACACATGGATGTGATATTTCTCCATCATCCATAGTAACAAAGTTTAAATTCAGGCTCTTCCTGAATTTTGTCCTGCTTTTGATTAAAGATTGGAGTGAGAAGGATCTTTTCAGAAATAGAATAGCATCTACAGTTGTCAATGCATGATGATTTTGGTCACTGAGCACTTTTGGTGGAAAGACCCCTCTCCCATAACTAGATTTTTGAATGCATCTGTTTTTTCAATCACCTTTTCTTTTTGTAGTTGAACAATTTGCATTTCCTCCTCTTGCTAGGAATGGGCTATTTCTTGGACACTGATCATAAATTTCTGGGTCAGATAATAAACCCTTTTTTATTCCCTACCTAAATGCTGTGTATTAGAGAACTGTTGAGTAGGAAAATGTTAGCTTCATTTACTCATTGTTAAGTTTTGCTGAGAAAGGAGATGGCTACTTCATATATGGGGTCCATTTTGTGAAGCAAAGTTATTTAATTGGGCTAATTTTGCTACAAGTTCACAAAGTTTCTCCAGCACCGTCTCCAATTAAACAACTGAATCCGATATGAAGTAATTGAGACTGATCCAGCTGTCTTGTAGCACTACAATGAGTTGCTGCAGATGGCAAGAGGGATCAAAGTTCCCCCCGAAGTCCACTCACACCACATATAATAGAAGGTGCATATGCTGGGATCTCTCTAGAAGTTCCTCAAGAGGGCAGATTAGAGAAGAGAGTTAACCAATTCAAGCAAAACAATGTGAATACCTTCCACTACTAATAGCAATGTTTGTGAGATGAAGAACATTTAATGTGCTTTTTTGAGGCCAATAATTTCCAATATCTATCAAGGGTGTCTCCATTTTTGGGTTGAATGCACTTGTTGCTCTCCAGGTTTCACAGGAGCTGGTATCAGTGTACTATATAAACACTGATCCCACAAAGGAATCATCCAGAATTAGTGACTGATCTTAGCTCCCCTATTTCTCACTCCATCTCTGAGCTTTCATATCGAATAAAACTGATACAAATTAATCTCCAGTGTTCCGAGTCAAAAAAAAAAAAAAAGAAGCTTCTAGAAAGGTTGTTTACCTATAAATTTATAAGGCAACCCAAAGGAGAGAAGTTACTATTTGCTTCCCCTCCTAGAAGCCCTATAATGTAACAACAGGCAGTCCTGTCGATTCTAGTTGTGATAGATTCTGTTAGGAGTTCAGTTACATTGATGAAAGCAGTAAAACCACAAATAATTGCTAAAGCATAGCTGTTGCTGTTCTAGTGTGTGTGCCTTGGCATTCCTGAGCTGCTTTGGGATGTTTCTGTGGATGTAAACTATTGGGAAGGAGGATTTATTTCTGCTATTGGGAACGGGTGTGTTGTGAGGTGTGAATCTCCCCCTTCATCATGGTAATTAGTTGACTCTGCTCTATCATATACATTCCCAGTAAGCCTCTGAGGTTACAAAGAGCTCTCTTACTCAGATACATTGGTTATCCAACCAAATTCAGGCATCCTGAAACAGATATCATCAATAGATTATGTGAGATGCATACACCAAGAGAATCAATTTTCTCAACTTCAGGACACAGAAGTCTTCACTTGTGTCTACATCTGATCCATACCTCTTGTGGTCTGAACAATCCATTTGCCACAGGACCACCCTTACCTCAGAAAACAGTAAACCTTTCCTTGTTTCCCTGACAAGAGCCTACTAAAGCTTTGCTTACTTGATCTCAGACATATTATATACTAGTAACCTCTGCTACGATGCTGTTTGTGCAAGTTCAGATGCATTCTCCCAGCAGTCACTTGCTAGGTGAGACAAGGAAATAAGAGCCAAGTTGCTCTCGTTTCCATGAGCTGTGATGCCATTACATCCTCCTTAACAGTAGGCCATTTCAAGCGTACATTCAATACATCTTTTATTCTGTCAGTCCTTTTGGACACCGAAAGTGCTCACTTTCTGTATTCCCAACTTTGGTTGCCTGGGCAAGATTTGGAAGATCAATGATGCATTGTACCACCTTGCTGCAAAAGCCTAGTCTGAGCTCTGGAAGGTGGATGAAGAGCAATGGTTACTAATGCAGGCTGGAACTGCTTTATCATGGCTCTGGCTTTTGGCTATGGGGCATCTCTTCTAGTAGCCAAAAAGCTTTCCAAAAGTGTTTCACTTTTTCCTTCATTTAACTGCCTGTTTCAATTATTTGAGCTCCCTAGCAGCTAAGATTGGCCAGAAGATGTATTGTTGGGGGATCTGAACACCTCACCCTCAGCTGAGAGGAGAGCTTTGCTTCCTCTGCTGCCCCTGCAGCTTTGTTTTCCCCAGGGCAGGGGGAATTCCCACTCCACTTTCAATCTGCTTTCTCCACCAGTTGCAAGGCGTGCAGGTTTGATTTGAACTGTGAGTTCCTGAAGCTATCTTACAACAATATTACAGCTCTGCCCACTGCTAAACGAACCTCTATAATTTTCCAGATGCGGCAGCCTCTGCAGCATCCTTAGAATTGCCAGGTGTGATCACATCGCCAGTATATCTTACCCAGCACTTTTTTGGGGGGTCCTTTTTTTTTTCTTAGTAAAACCAGCAATACAGGAGCTGCAGAAAGGTATAAATCTCAGATAATACACAGTTTCATTGCCCATTGCTGAATTCCTGTTATATCTCCTGATCTCAGCTTGACTTAGCACATCCAGCTGTCTCTCTGAATATCATTCTTAGCACTGCAGTATCTCCTTCAATACCTCTAAAAAACACTTGTGGTCTTTATGAAATGGGATATATCAGCAGGAGACAGTCTTCCTTGCAAGACATTGCCAATACCTAAACAAGATGGAAGGCATGTCCCTTCAACATCCTGCAGCACCAAGATCTTGATGAGTGAATATTGGAGATTTCTAGAAAAGTCCGTGGAGGACATCTCTTTTACTAGCATTATGCAGTAAGTTGTGAACAGAGCTTTGAACTGCAGTCCTCTAAAACCTCTATTTCTTCAAGGATGCCCTGCACTTCCCTCTGCATTACGCATCACACAACCAAGGGGAACTTGTATTTTATAGAGGAATGTGCAAATAACCCAAGTCATACACAGAGGCAAGAAAATATTTATTCCCCAAAAAGTCTTTCTAATTTCACAAAACATAAAGATCCCACTGGGAAAGGAAGCAAAATATAAATGCATGTGAGAGATGCCAAGAGAAAGGTACAAAGAGAGAGTACTGTCATTAACTTCTGTCTGTCTTTGAGATGAGATGAAATCTCCGCCATCCCATATGTCCCCCAGTCACACTTTCAGTTTTTATTAGTTCCTTGAAGGCAGACCACTTTGCTTTTTCATTTTCCCTGTAGAAATAGGATTTTGATCATAAAATGGAATTAGAACAATATTTTTTTTTTAGATTTTTCACATGTGGAAAAAGACTTAACAATTGGTTGTGTAAGTTGGGAGGGTAGAAGAGCCTCGTTCATAGATCTCTACATAAAAGTCACTTTCCTCAAGAACAGTTTAATATAAGGTGTCCTTTCTCCCTTTATTCCGTCCTCTCCTCCAGTACAGTTGTGTTAAATATTGCAGCAGGAAAACTGATGAGGGCTGAAGAGATTTAAAAGTCATTAAATCTTTACAGTAATGGGTGCAGCGAGTGTGTTCAGTAGAAGAGTCAGAAAAACAGAAAGATGATTGGATTAAGTCAATTTAAAGTGAGAAAGTACCTTCATGCCAGGAGAAATAGAAGATGCTGGAAATAGCAAGCAGTTGGGGAATATATGGCTCCAGGAAATAAAGAGGTTTTTTCTCTCTAGAGGCCTGACTGTGCTCTATCTTACAAAATTGCATGAATAAGTGTGCTGGTGTCAACAGAGAGGCTAGATTAATTGTGAACAGAATTGGGAACTACTGTGTAAATAAGGATAGCTGTTCTGGAGTCATGAACTCAAGCAAGAAGGTGTCGTTCAAGAACTGATTTAGTTTCAGAAGTCATTACTCTGCTATGGATAGAGTCCACTGCAGGAGGATTAGATTAAGTCATTCAAACATCTATTTACATCTGAAATCCTGCCGCCTTCCTTGTTTGTCATTACATCAGCGAATCCATTAAAGATATCGGAGAAATCAGACTGTAGGAATCAAACTTCTCTTTGATGGCTCTAAGCTATTACAACAGCCTGTACAAGGTGTTGACTGTGGTTTTCACCCAATGGTGGCCAATGTGAATTTAAAAAGTTTCAGTTAGTCTCCTAGCAATATTCACTGACAGAACATTTCTTCTTAATTTTAAGCTATTTTCCTCTTAACGAGCCAACTTGCCTTTCTAACTTAATCCTATAATGATTATAATTTCATAATCTTATAATGCAGCCATACAATATTTATGCTACATGGCAATAGACAAGAATGATCACAGCCTCCTCGAGTGCCAGCACAGAGCGTGCAACCTCTAGGCAAAAGCTGCAGGTTTGACAGCTCTTCTCACTGAAGTCTGCCACCTTCAGAAACACTGCCAACTACTTCCACCCACAAACTATTCCCCCAGCCCTCCCACGTTTGCCAGTGCTACCTTATTCTCTGTTCTTTAAGGTGCAGTTACAGTGAGACAGAATTAATCTTGGTGACACCAAAAAATGACAGAGCAGTTCTACGGTCCCTTTGCTTACTTGCATAGGCTTTGGATCTCGCCTGATCTTTTGGTGGATTAATTCTGCTCAATAGGTGATCAGAAAAGGCACAAGCAGTGAAAAGTAAGGTGCTTTCTGCCTCCTTTGAGAGCTGAATCGGTTCAACAGGGGTCACATTAATTGGCACAGGGAAAGAGAAAGAATCAGAAGCAGGAGGAGAAGGAAAAAGAAGACCACCTTCTTCCATAGCAGCAAACTCTCCACTTAAAGCAGGTCATCACACCTTTAGTTTGATTCCTACAACTAGGAACCTAAAAGTTCCTACAACTTGATAGGATGCCCCAAGTATTCCCAGTGAGTTCAGAGGGAGATGGGATCACACATCAGAGTAGTAGAGTGTGATGTGAAGAGTCAGGACAAGACCTATCTCTACTCTTCAGTCCTCACAGATACCCGTTCCCTTTTCCCTAACGCTTCTTGCTTCTGAGAAGGGTAAATCCTTAGAAATTTATCATAATTAATCAGAAATCCTCATAATTAGCTCAGAAAATAAGCTAGATACCAACCTAACCAACCACCTTTTCCCACTCCCCTAGTGGCTCATCTCAGCTAAACAACCAATAACTGGTGCTGACTGGTGCTAACTAATTGTGGCTGCAAGAACTCATTCGATTATACCCTTCATTACAATTGCAAGAAAATTGTTTCTGTTTCTTTAATAATGTGTGAATAATAAATTCATCCCTAAAATCAATATATTTTCCCCCCCATTGTTAGTCTTGAAGGGGGCTGGTATTTATTTTTCTACTCTACTAGTAACTCTCTACATAGTAATTCTAGTACTTTAAATTCTCTTTTCTTGGATACTTGTTATATTAGAAATTTATAATTAATTTATTTTTAAAAGTAAGATTTTTGGGCTCTTCATTTTTAAGAAATTTGAATTCTAATGCTTGAGAGCCTGGCTCAACCTCTATACTGATTTTAAAAATTATCTCATTATCCACTTTACTGTTTTTCAGGGTATGTGAAAGGTTTCCAGTACTTTTGGAATCACTGGGATGGGCAGTAAAATCTGTATTTGTCTTCAGTTCTCACTGTCAGAAAAAGTCTCCTAGCCTTTCTATCTGCTAGTGGAATTCTCTTCTGCACAGCCCTGGTTGAAGTGTCTTTAAAGCAAAGAGAGAGAGAGACAAAGCTGTATACAAACACAGGCACACGCAGACACACATATTTCTGTTATTCATACTAGTCTGGCAGCTAGACCTGCACAATGACAGCTCTAGCATGGTGATAATCCAGTTAGCAGGGATTTTACGAGATGTTTAAATATTGATAAGAGAAATACTCCTGCTTTCTTTAGCTACTTATGTCAGCAGATACTGAATACCTTGTTAGACATGTGATTACCGATAAGTAACATGTAATTCCACTGCTCTTAAAAATCCCCACAAGGTACATTATGCAACAGGGATGAATTTTTTTTTTTCCTTTTTCTTTTTTATTCCCTTTCCCTACTTTCCTTTTTCCTCCCACTTTCCTAATGCTGAGGTAATTTTGTTGCATACAAAAACTTCACCTCCTTTCCAATGTACTAATTTCCTAAGTTCTAATACATTTTCCCCCACACATATGCATTTGGTCAAAAAAAGTAAGTCTTCTGTTTTTTAGCTGGAGGAAGAGAACAGGTGAATCTTGCTCACAGGGGAGACCTTTGGACCAGATCTGTAAATATCTACTGGGAGTTGTGAGTCTTACCTCATTTATACTAGCTGATGATCTGGCTGATACATGAGGAGTTACCAATGTCTGATTTAAATAATGCTTTAGGAACCTATATTTCCTATATAGCCAGTAAGCAGACACCCTATTCCAGGCACAGTCTGTTTAAAGACTCGTTCAAAAAATAAATTTATTGAAACTCATGGAGTACCACCCTTAATACTGAAAAGTGTTTATGGCTCAGCTACTAAAATTCAGCAAAAAGATGAGAATTCACCTCATGTAGGACACGTTTATAATGGGTGGCCTCAAAGCCTTATTTCCCCATTGCTTCCTGAGCCTAGGATTTGGTGATTTCAGGAGGCTGTTTATCCACCTGAGCCAAGAGGCACATAAGTTTCTGCTCCAAAAACATGACGAAAAAAGAATGAAATAACTCTTGCTGCAGTAGCTAGGTATGGCATGATGGAGAGGGAAGCAGTGCGTAACTGATGGGAAAAAGGTGAGATGTTCCCTTGTACCATATGAGGAGTAACAGCTGAGCTGTGCACTGTGAGCACAAATTAAAAACAGCCTCTTTCTTAGTCAATTGCTTATCCAAATGAGGACAGCAGGCTGTAAAGAGAATTCATTACTTGTTGGCTTGGTTGATCAGTCTCGTAAGTAGCCCAATCTAAGAGCCGTGTAATAATCAGCAACTTGCATTGCTGGGTGCATGAGAAAAATTCTTCACACATCAAATAAAGTTTAAGTATAACCAGGTTGAGCAATAACTGAAGGGTAATCAGCAGATACACAGTCCAGTGCAACGTATCAATAAGCAATGATGACAGCTCTTTAGTTTCACGAACAGGCTATCCTGAAGCAAGGCCAAAGACTGGTTTATTCCACTTGAGGGGGCACACTGAATGCTCTCCAGTGCCTCTGAACTCTGGGGTTAAGGTATAACATCAGAACAACTACCAGTACATGGTGATGACATGCTGCAAACGTTACTTTTCCTATTTTTAAAATAACAGAATATTTCAATGAAGAGAAAATTGCAGAAGTCCAGCCCAACATAGAATCATAGAATCATATGGGGTTGGAAGGGAACCTCTGGAGATCATCTAGACCAACCCCCTGACAGGAGCGGGTCTACCTAGAGCACATTACACAGTAACGTGTCCAGGTGGATTTTGAATGTCTCCAGAGAAGGAGACTCCACCACCTCTTTGGGCAGAAAGAAAATTACTTTGTTCTTGCTGAATTACTCCCAAAAAAAGATGCACCATACAAACAGGAAAAAAATATCACATCTGCAGATTCTAAAGAGTAGCGTAGATCTTTACTTCAATTTTCATTACTTATTTCTAGAGATACTAAGAAAGTGATGTCTTTTTGTATTAACAATAAGTACATTGCATATATCATTGATTTGTTAAGCTCTTAGGGGCTGTGTAATCACATATCACTGTCTGACACTGATGGACTGAAAGAAACACCAAAGGTTCAGTGGAAGTTGCTTTGCTAACGGTAATATATGAGACATGAAAGAACCTACAGCAGATCCCACTGAAGTCCTTCACTAGACCCTGTCGGAGGGCTCCCCTGGGCAACTGGTCTGGGCAAACTAGCTAGTAATAAACAGCACCAAAAAAAAAATTAAGGCAAAAAATGCTGTATGGGCTACACAATCCCTTCCCTGTTTTATTCTGCAGGAGGGGCTAGCATAGTCCCGGGAGATAAGCAAAGATCAGAGAGGTTAAAGCATAAAAAGTTAGCCAGTTTGCAAATTAAAATGTAGAGCCCCTTCCTACTCACCTCCTTGCCTATCCACACCTCCCAGCTGAAAACAAATAGGACTGACTAAAACCAGGTTTTTTTACTTATTTAAAGAATATTGTAATGCATGCTCTGAGGAAAAGGGAAAGCTGTGCTCATGCATACATCTCTGCTTGCTCCAGCCGTCCTGAATATGCATCACTGCCTGCTACTTATGGCAGTGCTCCAGCTCCCCTTCTCTCCTCTCTTTGCCTTTTTTAAGGGTTCAGTTGGAATGAGCAGGGGACACAGAACCGCCGCCCCCCTCTCGTTTTCCCCTTCTGCCCCCTCTCTAACAAAAATGTGTCAGCAGCCCACCCTGGCATGGAGAGCTGCCAGCAGGGGAGGGCACTGCTTTCTGTGCCTGAGCAGAAGAATCACAGAATCACCTAGGTTGGAAGGGACCTTTTAAGATCATCTAGTCCAACCAATGAAAAAAAACAAACAAAAACCAAAAACCACACACCACACCCAAAACAACACCAACCCAACACTAATCCATATCCCCGAGCATCATGTCAACTCGTCTCTTGAATACCTCCAGGGATGGTGCCTCAACCCCCTCCCTGGGCAGCCCATTCCAATGCCTGA
>JAOTQQ010000002.1:26504269-26529423 GCA_026546715.1 Gallinago undulata | reverse complement strand
CTTGAGGTGGGGTCTCACCAGTGCCCAGTACAGGGGGACGATCACCTCTCAGGTCCTACTCACCACACTGTTCCTGATCCAGGCCAGAATCTGTTGGCCGTTTTGGCCACCTGGGCACACTGCTGGCTCATGTTCAGCCGACAGTCGACCAACACCCCCAGGTCCTTTCCCACCAGGCAGCTCCCCAGCCATTCTTCCCCAAGCCTGAAGCTCTCCCGTTGGGGACTGCATTCTCCCTGTTGCAGAGCCGGGGCTCCCGGTGAGCTGAGGTGAAGGTGAAAAGCACAGGGACAACACAACAGAGTCCAGGACCCAAACTTGGGAATGAGGTGCTTGACTAACTGTGTCACGAGCCGCTGCTGAGCTTTGTCCCTAACAGGGAACATGGCCCTGGAGGTTAAATGACCTCTTGGGTTTTGAAAAGACCAAGCAGCCACACAGGCAGGATCAGGGAATCACACAGCCAAGTGTAACCAGAGGGCTTGCTGTCTGAAGCAAAATCTCTGTGAGACTTGCATGCTTAAGAAAAGGCAAAAAGAAGTGTTAAAAAGCCAGAAGCATATCACAGAATCTGCTCGCTTTAAAAAAAGGATGAATTTATTAAAGAAATATGACTGCAGTAAAGAGTTCACATTAAAATCCACCTCCTGTATCTTTATGTAACACCTTCCAGACAATCATTTTCCGGATGTCTTCTCGCACTGACAGACCGAGGTTACTTCTCATGATGGAAATGCTTAGGTCTAGATCATCATGTTAGGTGTTACACAAATACATAGAAGAGCAGAAATCCAACAGTCTAAATAAAAACACAGATGGGAAGGGAGGACTTGTAAAGTGACTTTTGCCATGTGGTACATCGTGTTAACTGATTTATCAGAAAAAGAAGATCAGATTTTTGAATCCAAACCTGGCATCTTGGCTAGTGACATGGACTCCTACTATCTGCCTCTCATTCTGTTGTCGTTGCAAGCCCTACCCCCAGAATATGACCCACAAAATGTTATACATTTCCTTTTTTCTTTTTTATTGGGGAAAGGATGAGTGTCTTCTCTTTTGTGTAGCGCCACATCTTTACTGGTGTCCATATGCACTGACAGGCTTACATTCCAAGTGCTGCTCCATCAGAAGTTTGTGGCTGACATCAGATGACCATCAGCACCATCTCTGACATGGCACGACGCTGGCATGTCCTAGGATGCACCACAACATAACTGAGGAAAGAGTCAAGGGACCTTGCAATTACCTAGTAAAACCGGGATAATGCTGACTGCATAAGTCAGCATGGAAAAACTCCAGCCTTCAGGCCAGGCTGGAAAAAAAATTGCTTTTACGTTGACAATCAACACTATCCTTTCAGGGGCTGTGTCTCAACACGCATGCACACGAGGCATGAGCTCTCTGACTAAAGCAGCTCCTTGGGAGGTGCAAACCAGAGGTACTGCCCTGGCAGCCTGGCACTGGTGGCACTGGTTTCCTCATTTGCAGACTTTCTGTGGTTTCTCTATCGAGCTCTCCCCAAGCAGACCCGATCCCAACACCAACAGGGGCCCAAACTGCATTTGCTGGGTACGACCGACCCATGTGGCAAAATCAACACGTTCTGTGTTTGGGCAATACTGTGTTCAGGGCCACGCATAAATGCTTTACTGCTGGCCATTAAATTTTATTGCTCTCTCTAATATGCTTTGAGATAACTAAACTCATGCCTGAAAGAGGCATTTAAACTGTTTTAACAGTATCTACTTCACATAATCTGCTTTACGGCACCGTCTTACGTTTTTACCCATTTAAAATGTGTTTGTTGTTGTTTTTTAATCATGGGATTTGTATTATGACCTTTGAGCAACGGCAGCCCCTGCTAGAAGACAGCTGGCAATGCAGTGTGCAATACAATCTATGGAGATTAAATTCATTTCATTCCCTCTTAAGACAGATGACTGGGAGGCTGGTGAATCCACTGGGATTTCGGTGGATTGAATTCCTTTTTATTTTAAAAGGAGAGCTGAAACTAAGAAATAACAGACATATTTTTGCTCAGTGGATTAAACTCTGCCCTGAATCGCTTGGCTGGCCTGCATAAGTGAAGACACACCGGGATTCTTGCACCAATCCATGGGGAAGGGGTTGAAAAGAGGTGTGGATATGTGTGGTGAGGGGCAATACTTTTGTTCTGATGAGCTTCCCTTCTGGTAGGTGTCATGAGGTTCAGTCTAATCCTTCCTCATAGACAACTGAGTGGTTCTAAAAAGTTAATAACTACCAAGATAACCTGAGCTTGCACTGTATTACCTGCCACTGAGGCTCACAACTTTGCGGGGAAAACAGATAGAAATGTGCCCAACAGACCCACAGTTTTTCAGGTCACAGGGAGAAAGTCCATCTCTTTGCTGTTGGCAACCACTTGGGAGGAAGGAGAAAGGGAATTTGTCTGGGTGCTTGGTGATATGCAATCTTTGGGACACAAGTCCCCTAACTGTTGTAGAGTGAAACCCTCTTCTGGGATAACTTCTCTCTACCTTAATGACTTTTTTGTTTCTGTAGAATGTAGCAGCTGGTGCAAATGGCCCAGACTGGTCTAGTAAGGTGTGTAGGATGTTTGCCAGGGAGATACTGAAGAGGCAAGTTTATATTTCTCACAGGCAAGGCCAAGAATTGAACATGTTCTTCACTGTGGGGAGGACCGTAGAGGAGGGAAGGGGGCAGCAGACTCCCTGCAGACACCGGTACCACACTGTCTTTTAAAAAAACCATAGTAGCCAACTCTGGCTTGGGTAGAAAACCTGTGCTTGGGCCCACAGGCAGAGGAAAAATTTGTTTAGGCTCAGCTGTAGGAAAAACAACAGGTTTTCAGCCCCGGAAATACTAAGATACATCTAGATACCCATATAAATGTGACTTGAAAACTAAAACCAGAGTTTTAGTGTTTCCTGGGTTAGCATGGAGCTAATCTCAATTTTTGGTTTAGGTACCTAGAATGAGACTTCATCTTTAGTCAGAAAATAGGTGCTTGATCTCTTTGTTTATTTTTAATAACAGGCAGAAACTCATATCATTTGACTCTGGTGAACCCCAAGTCTACCCCAGAGCCAGACTGAGCTGGGCAGACCTGTTGTGGATGGACAGCTTTGTGAGACCTGAAAGAGCACACAGCGACATCTTCACCAAATGCTGTTGCATCACTTGATGCAACAAATACAACCCCATGATTAGAGTTATCCTCATACTGCAGGCTGGGGACACACAGGACACTTTCCATTGCTCAACTGACTCAGTGGTCCATTGAGCCCAGCAGACTAACGTATGCCGGAGGCATATGCCGTACAGACAATTGAGTAAACATACCAGATAAATAATTTGGGTACCTAAAAACTGATCTCTGCACACACCTTCACATTAATTAAGTTACCCTTACTGAAACACCACTGGGCTGTCTTTGGAATGAATTAGGCAATCCTTTCTCCCCAGCATTTTGCAGGGCGTCAGCGTCAGTGAAGGGTTATCAACAGGTTGCATAAAAAATCTTCGTATCTCGAGAGCTTCAGGACTGTTTCTCCAGCTCATGCCTGAAGCTTCCTTTCACGCTCCACATGACAGGAACCTGGCGTGGCCATTCTGAAAGCTTTTTCTCTTCTCTCTCTTCAAAAGGCCCTTTTACTATGATGAGAAGCACCCTGATGTTTTGTTTTTCAGGAGAGCTCAGAGCTGCTCGAGAGAGATTTCTGTTGAACCTTCAAGAAAAACTAAACCTCCCCATTCAGTGGCAGCCTCCTGCCTGAACTCCTTTACTTTGCAAAGCTCAGGGCAGACCTGAGCTGCCAGGTGATGCAGGGAAACTTTCCTGGGCTGTCCTTGGGATGAATACTTTACAGGTGTTTTTTCCTTTTTTTTTCTCCCTTTGGACTATTTCTATAGAATCTGGAAACCCTCAGGAAATAAAATAATGCTCATATATCCTTTCCCTTCCCTTTATTAGTTTGCCAAAGCCTCATAAATTAATGACCATTAACAGAAAAGCCTATAGGTGAAAATCTGCCGGCACGCACACACACATACATGCACAGAAAAAAGGTTTCCTGCTTGCCTTCTTTCCTTTCTTGCCTTCCTTTCTCATCTTGAGAATCATGTGTGGGATCATAAGGGTGGCTGCAAGTTGGAGAGAGTGGTGGCTGCACTATGGGGTTTGTAATTGTAAGTGGCCTTTCCATTTTGGGGGTCAGTGTGCTTAATTAAAAACCTACAAGAAAGCATTTAATTTAGGTTAATAGGATGTTTGAATGTTAAATGGTTATGGCAAATTTTTTTTTTTTTTTTCTTTCAAAGAGGAATTAGCCCCACTAATCTCCCAGGCTAGATTCTTGGAAGGTGTAAATTAGTGTTGCACACCAAAGCTAAAGGGAGCTTATTCAGTTTTTCATTAGATGAGGAGTCTGTGCCATTGTACTTTTTCAGGTACATGTCTACAAAACATGTGCTTTGGTTAAGTTTGTTCTGTCTGTCCTCCCTCTTCCCCCCAACCTCCCTCCCCCCCCCCCAATATTTGGAGTTTTAAAAATTTATTTCTAGCCCATTAACTTTATCTTCCTTCTTTTCAGGTTCTACAAGTAGAATGGAAAACTTCCTTTATGCATAGAGGACATGGGGATGATAATCTGATTTTCAGGGGGAGGAGATGTTGGGAGAGTATTGTTTAGAATCACAACATTCGGGGCTATGCTTTAATACAAAACGAGGAGGAAAATGTCTTTCAGCAGAGCTGTTTGAAAATTCACATTTGAAATATTTGGTGGATGGTTAGTTTCCACAGCATGAAAAATATGCAATGGGAAAATGTTCCTACTGCTTAAAATCAAAATCATATTTTTTTCATCAAGGAAATACTTTGTTCCATCTCGGAAAGCAAAAAGCACTGCCCTCACGCTCAGCGGAGGCACATTTTAAATTTTAAATTTTGGGGAATGGGAAAGTCTTCGCTGCAATAAAACAGAGTAAATGTTTAAAATGATCTTTAAATCACTGCCCCTTCACACCACATCACCAGCCAGCCTTGTTAGCTCAACACTGCAGAATCTCAAAGGCCAGTATTTCGCATCCAAGACACAGTATGCATGTAACTCTTGTCTTGCTTTGGGCTGAATGATTTTTATTAAAGGAATATGATATCTTCAGGATCTTTACTGAAGATATTCCCACATCACAAAAATTACCACCACCCACAGACACTAAGTGATTCTCACTGTGGAGATCCTCAGTAGAAAGAACAAGGACTGAACAGGCCAAGACGACTGAACAAACCTGGAAATAAAAAATAGTAGGAACACTTACTTGTAATGAAGGTCTTTCCAGATCAACATTGTGGTATAAGGTTGAGTTGGGTTAAGCCTGCTGTCCTTTAAACTATTTGTGATGGGTCCCTCAAAGCCACACTTTGCAGCTGTGTTGAGAATTCCGACTTCTCAGGGGAAAAATAAAAAAGAGAAACAAACAAAAGAAAGTCTTTTTATGAGCCACTCTACTTGGTTCACATTAGTAATGATCCTTTGAAGCTCTTCCTGTCCATTTATGTTTGGCCACCCATGACCAGTCTGCAGCGTAAGGTTTCTTGCATATATGTCAGATCAACTTTGTACTGTAATGTAAAGAGCAGTAAAAGCATCCTTTTCTTTTCCAGTTTTATTTAATTGGTTGCCATTTGTTTTTGCAAGACAAATGGTTTCCAACATCAAAGCTGATCTGCTATTTCAACTCTATTCATGCTGTGAGTGGGTAAGAAAGAAACTAAGCTGATATTTCTCTTAGTACCACAACTAAATGGTGGAAGAGCAGTGGGGAAACTACATCTTCTTTTATTAAGTTTCACCATCTGGTTCAACTTGTCTGCTCTTTCTAGTCTAAATGTACACCTGTTCTCCACCCTCCCCCTCCTCCACCCTCTGATATAACTGTTGAATTTTACATTTCACTAATATGAAAACCAACCTGAAAAGCTAATATTAGTCTTGGGAAACTTTTCTTTAAGGGATTTTTTAAGGGAAATATTTGAACATGAATCTCTTTTGCCTAACTCCCAACCTGTTCCTAAGATCCTCTATTCAGAGCTTGTCATGAGATAAATTGTAAATATGTGTCAGCAATCAGATGGAGAATCATTCAGTCTTTATTACTAATTATCATCCTGCAGAGAGAAAAAAATGATCTACAGCTTGGCTGTCTTTGAATATGCAATGTCCCTCCTGCATGGAATGATGTCAATTTATACTGAGCACCAGCTGAGCACACGGCTTACCTGTTCTTTCATTTTTATTCTTTTTTAAAAAAAAATTTACAATGAAAAAATTAAAGCCAGCTATAAAACCTGGCATGGTTCTCCTGAAAGTACACAACAGCAGATACCTTCTTACTGAATTGATATAAATTGAGAGCCAGAGAGCAGATCTGGGTGATGCTATCCAAAAGGTCTTAGGTTTTGATTTAGTTTGGACTGTCTTAAAAGAGTAATAGAACATTATTAAGCAAGGGCTTTTTATTCCGTTTTAAAAATGGGAATATATTCCAAGATTTTCATTAGTGATTTTCATCTATGTTTTTATTATATATAGAAATCTGAAACAATAAAAAAAATAATTGGTTTGTTTTATTTTAAAGTAAAATATACACTTCAACAAAAATTCAGAAAGAACCATTTTGCCTGCACTGCTATCAACTAATTAGCCTCATCTGCACTGTGCTAATTTAACTCAGCTGAAGATCTCATCCACTGCCTCAAAAAACATCCAAAGAATTTTCTTCTTGCAGATTTTCCTATATCCAGAAAGATTCTTCTTCATTATCCCTTTTATTTTATGCCTGGTAGGCAAATGAAGCCAGGTTGAGGAAATCTCCTGATATGAAATAGTCTGATAGGGAGACTATTTGGGGAAAATTGAAAAATCACTTGTCTCATTCTCATTCTTCCCTAGGCACCTGCTGATGGCTACTGCTGGAGACAAAACTCTGACAGCCTGTGATCTGAACAGGTACAGACATTCCTATGTTTTCATGATACTATTAATATGAAAGATCTGCAAAAAGAGATTAATAGTCCCTTCCAGAGCTTTGGAAAGAATGAAAGCAGTGATGTGTGCCAAATGTTTTGTTGTCAAGGTATGTACTGATGTTGCGTTCACTCCAGTCCTTATGGAAACATGCTTTGGTGTAAGGTTTCTGACCCTTGGTGCTTGTGTAGGAAGAGAAACATGGCCCAGTTGCAGGCTTTTTGTCCCCGAGACCCATTTCTAGTCTGACAGTTTCTGTGTCGGGTGAAAAACTGCAGCCCTTCTTAATGGTACTGGTTTGGACCTCGGGATTACTTGAGTGCAAATACCCACTTACCCAGTGCAGATCAGCTTGGGAGTTTGTCTGAGCATTGCTTTATGCTGTGCAGAAACAAACAAACAAAAAAAAGGAAAAGGTGGAGGAACACAGGACATTTCCACACAGAGGAAAATTGCCTGGACCATTTTGCATCTTTTCTTCTGAAAACAGCCTCGCAGCTGTGTTGGCAGGGTCCTGGCGGTATCTGGCCTCTCAGGCAGGCTGGCTCGCACAAGCAAGGGATTATGATGTGCCACGAGGCTTCTGGGGTGAAAGTCCCTTGTGTCCTACCCACCCACAACACTTATTAGAAAAGGTCAGAGGCCCTCTAAAACTTTTGGGTCCAAATGAACCCGTTTAAGGAAAACTGTTCCCCTCATCAGTCAATTTATGGGCCACATGATTAAAAAAAAATAGACTTTTTATTCCTTCTGTCAGCCACCACTGCTCACAATTCTTCTTTGTTTAATTTTTAGCCTCCCTGTTGTTATGTAAAGATTTAGTATATTCTAATGCCCAGAACAGAGTTCAGAGAACTCTTGTGCCCCAAGGAACCTGTGGAGAGTGAGCTTGCATCTCTTGGTGCAACAGCGGGTGGACACAGTCTAAAGCTGTTCTTCTTTAATCCAGACCAATCGATAATTCAGTCCTAATTCAGAGAGTCATCACGGGGAAACTAGCTTTTAGCTTTTAAAATAGCCTTTAAGTTTCATTAACTTTTAGGTTGAAATCTCAGGCACAGAGGTAAAGGGACAGAGAAGCCAGGTATCCTTAAAATTAATCTATTAGAAATAATATTTTTCCCTGGTCTTACTTGACTTCTCTTGTTAGCATCTGTTATATTCTTCCCAGTTTTTCTTGCCTCGAGCCTCCAGCACCACAGAAGAGAACAGAGAATGGCAAGACCACAGCTATTTATAATAATAATAATAATCCATTCCCAGGCTCCACTGCAGTAGTTTTAATCATCAACTATTGTCAGGCATCAAGATCAAAAAGATTTGAGATTTGATTTGTTTGGGTTATAAAGAAGTCCTGAATGCCAAAGTGCTGTCGCTTAAACTGCAAAGCACAGCCCCCGTGTGAAGTAGAATGAACTGGTATTGCCCTCTCTGAGCTGATTTGTAGCCATCGCGGCTCTTTAAAGTTATTTGATTTGACATCAATTAGCCAGTTTTCACTGGGGGAATGTCTCTTTTTGCATTTAGTCCAATATCAACGTCATTTTCCTCCTACAATGTGACAAGGAGCAGACTGCTTCTGCATACTTTGCAACCGACATGAAGAATAGGATAAGGAGGAGGAGAAAGGCTTCACAAAAAATAAATTAAAAAAAAAAAAGTGGTGGGAGGACTGAAAAACCATTTCAACCCCATCTTCCCATTTATAGAGACTTGTATACAGAGCTAGAGCAGCATACTGAGATAGAGACATATGTAGACACAGACACATGGTAGCACATGTTATCAGTACCCTGGCAAGTATCACGGTCACTGTAATGATGCACAGTACTTCAGACTTGGGTGTTCTTGGAGGACAGCAACTCTAGTAACGAGAGAAAAGCACTTGTAGAGTTTTAATCCCAGTTTTGTCTCATCTGTCTATATTCTGCCTAGGACTTTGCACAACGCCCAAGGTTATAAAGAGGTACTGTGACAAACTGCTGGTAAATGTGTTACATGTACAATATTCTGAACCAACGAAGGAAAGAGAAATGTTCTCAAGAGAAAAGAGACATGGCAATTGTGTACTTCTAAAGGCTAAAGCTGGTCTAAGAAGCAGATGTCAGAGAAGGCAACATATTTTGCCAATAGTCTTGTAGTGCGATGTAACACAACTGTTGTATTCCCTACTTGTAGCTGGATGCAGCAGAGATGGATACTGCATATGTTAGTGGAGGGAGAATAGAAAGAGTAAAATGTCCCTCTGTACAAGGAGGAGCTGGCATTTTGATGGAATAACCGGGGTCTTGCAAAACTGAGACAATTGCATGTCCATATGAGGAGATGCAAAAAGGAGACCTGAATAGAGAGGCCAAAAATAGGCAATATTGTAAATGAACACTTTGTGAGTGTTGGTCAGAAAAAAGTACAGAGGCTTTCAGAGTGGCTTTTTTTTTTTTTTCTCTCAAAAAGGAGGTACTGGGAAAAGCTTCCTCTGGGATATCTGCTGTAATGATTTTTATCTGCATGCCCACCCAGCTGCAGGATGTCTGTACTGTACACGCAAGTCCCAGAGGGTAACAGTACTGATGGGTTAGATCCCTCCTCAGGGTGCTGAACAATCCAGTTATTCATTGCTTCCTTGCCCCTTTGTAATCAAAATTTTGGGAAAAGATGGAGGCATACTGCCATACACACTGAACTATAGTTAAACTTTGTTTTGCAATCTCATAAGAAAATAGATCAGATCTGTCAACTGCATGACAACTCTTACTAGGAGTGTCACACAAAGGCTTAAACTGGGACATTGGAATGGGCAAAGAGGGCTCCATTGCTGCCTTTGGGGGAAAAAATACCCAAGGATATCAGTCAGAGGTAAAGGCCATGGTGGCATCAACTTTCAAATGAACTGCTGCTTCTTAATCCTTAAAGCATATCCTTTTAAACACACCTAGCTATGGAAATATTGGTGGCAGTTCAAAAATTTCCAGACTACCTAAATATTTTTGCCTTTGGGGAAAGAACATTTTTTCGTGCTGCCAGGCACCATTCAAGATTCAGATCTCATCTATATATTCATAGTAAAGCACTGGAACTTTCCTCTGTTGGGAGAAGGCAATGCTCCAGTCCTGAATGGTGCAAAAGTTTTTAGACAAGGATCCTTCTCTAAATTGTTAACCACAGCTCTGTCCCTAAATGACACAGGGAGCCATAAGAGTTTCATGGGCTTGCAGTGTACATTGTGACCATTTCATAGAAAAGGCCTCCTCCAGTTAATGCACAGACCATTTACCAGCACTCAGTAAATACATCAGGCTGCTTTCTTCCATGGCAGAGGTTCAGAGAAGCAGTACAAAATTTACTGGTACCATACCTTTGCATGCCTATATTTCTAAAGAGATACAGTCTCCATTTTGTTAATCGATCACAAACGAGCTGCAATACGGAATGAATGCCTACAATGAGGTTCCCGTAATTGTGATTCAACAAAAGGACATAAAAATATCTACTCACTTGCCCAGTCTGGACAGGCAGCTTCCCAGTCAGGCTGCTCACAGCTATAGCAACAAGGCTGCTTTTTGGTGGTAAAACCACAGCCACATTGAAAATAACCCTAGATCTTTTGGGGGGATCAACCCATCCCAGCCTTCTCCTCCATCCATCAATTAACAGAATGCTACATTATATGCAAGGCAACTCGTCAGGAGGCCATGCTTCATACAACAGACAAACAAAAGATGACAAGGTGCAGTTCCAAAATCACTTCCTCGGCATGACAGGCAGGTAGGACCTTGAGATGGCAACTGAATTCTGCAGTGGGTGAAGTTTGGGTTGGTTTTCCTTTTGCCTTTAACTCTCTCTCACAAGAACTCTTCAGACTCATCCTACTTTCCTTGCTCTGTTGCAGCAAGGAATGAAAGGCATCGCAGAAATGTCCCCCGTACACTGTCCCTGGGCTCTCGCTGATCTTTGAAACCTTGGCAGAGCACACACCTGCCTTAGATGCTGGAGTTTCAAGGCACTGCCTTTTGCCAGAGCCACCACTCCTGTGCCGTGCACTTGGGACAAGGACATTTTCCAGTCCAGTAGCTTCATTCTGAAAGGCCTCCGTGCTGAGGACTCCTGCTAGAATGATCTCTCTTTCTAGGTTTTTTTTAGGAACTTGCAACCTATACCTTTCAGTTTCTGGTAGGACTGAAGGAAGGCACGTTTGTTTTGGAGAAAAGGTAATAGAGTTGTTAATTTGGGTTTATAATTATTCACGATTAGCACATTTTTGCTTTTTTTTCTCTCCTATTTATTTAGTTATCAGAGCCAATTACTAACCCAAATTACCAACCCTATTTTTTACTAACCGTTATTCAGACATGAATAACAATGAAACTGAAGCAGCAGAAGGGTCAGGGGAGGCTGGATAACCTAGCTAAATCAATACTTGATAAATTCTTCATCCAAGTCCATACTAAGTCTTATCCTACATTGACAAACCCACACAGTTAGCAGCAGATTAAAGTCGGGGGACTCTGAAAGAAGCTGCAATCACAGCTCTGATGACAGGCCATCGTTACAGGGTATTTAATTCAGTGACATGACTTCCAGCATCACCTCTCCTCTTACCTCTGTAAAATACCAGTTCAGCTGTATTGATGTAATCATCTAGCAAACCACGTTATTCTCTGATCAATCATTCAAGAAACTGATCCAGATTAAAAATAAACCTTAAAAAAGTGGTAAGAGAAGGAATTGTTATTTTAAACCAGCTCCACATTGTGGTCGATAGCCCCTTAAAGGATAATGATGAGGAGAGCCACGTACGAGCAGAACTGCATGGCCAAGGGTGGGAATGAGGTGACAAGATAGTGGGAGCTTAGGTGAGGAAGAGGGGGGCTGCGTGTTTTGGGGAGGAACAGGGGGATAGCTAAAACCAGAACAGCTGTCAAGAGAAATGTTTTTGTAACCCCAGCCTCTGGAGCAGGTGGACCCACAGCCAAGAGGTGCTATGGCTCCCACTTGATAAAACACAGACCTTGCAGAAACAATTGATTTTTCTCTCAAGCATTTACACCACTAGCCAAACAAAGAAAAATATCAGTCAGTTTAGGTTGTTGAAAGGGTTTCTATGTTTCTAACTGGAATCCTCTCACTAAAGAAAAAATTATAGGCTACAAAAAAAAATTTTGTTCTCCAGGATTATTGTAAAGATTAATTAGCAAGATTAAAGATGTGTAATTGCTATTTCCAAAAGAAGAAACGGAACCTTTGTGAAAGCTTTGAATCAGCACAGCAGGGCTCTTGTCAAGTTATTTTCACTTTTTGCTTTTTTGATGGAAATGGTTCACCCAAAACACCCTGAATTTCTGAATTGATTCCGTCTCTAGCTGCTCATCTGAAAGCATTTCTCCCAGCTCAAGACATAACATACTGATGAACTGTAAATAAGCATCACCTGAACTGAGAAATGAAATATAGGGTATAAAACCCCAACAAATCACACCATCACAACTTTGTACGAAGGAGGAAAAGGTGTATGAAAAGGCAGATGTCCTAGATGATTAAATCCAGATGTCCCCCTGATTAATCCAGGGGGAAATTTGTCATTCCTGGGGCAAAACTAGAACAGTTAAAGCCTGTATCTTGTGTTTGCAGGTTTTAGCTTTTTGGGTTTTAATTGAACTGAGTTAACTCGCTTGCATATCCATAACCTAAGCCACTCCTTAAGCTCATGTAGGAGACCAGTGAGACTATCAATAGGCAAATCCAGATCTCTTGAATCTCATTTCCATGTGTGAATACCGCAAGACTATCCTTCTTTGCAAGTAACCTGGTTATTTTAATAGGCTCTTAAAAATGGAGAACAGCAGCAAGAAGATTCAGGAGGAAATCGTAAACCTTGTTGGTATGACAGCAATAGCATCAGCGTGATACAGCTTTGGAAGGCAAAAATGTTGTACCACCATCAGGATGAATAACAGACTTGAGCTTCATTTTTCCCACTCAGGAACCACTTTAGTGTCCTTTTTTTGTGTGTTGTTTATTTTGGATTAATATATTCATGCCTCAATTCTGGTTTATTGAATTTTTAATTTGGAGTGTTCCTTGCTCTTTGATAATGTACATGGTTTGCAGTATCCATCAAAAGGCAGAGCTGCTAAGTAAATAAGTCCAGGCCTGGATTGTTCATTAAACTCTCCCTGTCTTCATGTTGTTCTTTGCCAAACAGCATTGCCAGAGAATTGGAATCAATTCTGCTATCGGTTTGTTTTGTTGTGGTTTTTTTGGCTGTGACATCAGAAGGCTTTTCCTTGGATATTTGTTTGATAACTATAACAGGCATCGCCTCATTCAAGAGTGCTGCTCCTGATTCAGGGTCTACAAGGGTTTTTCCTTGTAGAAAACGCCAGCATTGACAAATAAAAGAAAGGAAGGGTGGCACCAGTTTTCATTGGGAAAGAAACTGAGGCACGGGAGAGCTCTGCATGGCTTTTTCCTGGGTACACTGAGAAAAAGGGACTGGACACCAGGAGAACTCATTCCCCCACCCCAGGCTCTTCAAGTCTTTCTCTTTCCAGTGAAATGAGAACAGGCTTTTCCAGGAGGCAGCTGGCAGGAGAGACCTGTGACCCTGGCAGTCAGTTAAGAGTGCAAGTAAGAACTTTCTGGGCAGGGTTGACTCTTGTTCACTCATGTTCACTTGTTTCACTCATGGAAAAACTGCATCCACTTCAGCCTTCTCCCTTCCCTACCTCATCTTATTTGAACAGCAAGTCCAGGCTAATGAGAAAAAGGCTTATTAGACTTTGTTTCTTACATGTAACCCGTGTCCAGGAAATAATATTGAAGATTATAAGATACTGAGGTGTTCTCTCAATATTTGCATTTTATAATTGTTTCTCCAAAGAACTGGGCAGGTGGGACTTCTCTCATGGGGCTATGGTCACCTACCCTGTGACTTGGGAGAAACAACAGAATATTAATCAGATTCATCTGTTTCCTCAGCAGATCATTTACTTTCTCCCTGTTCATTGCTAATTTACAAATAAACTCACAGAATGAGTGATTGGAGGGAACTGGCAGCCAGGGAGGAAGGTGGGGGAAGTTTGCACACCAGCACAGTAGGCTGGGAGCAAAAATGCTTTCTGAAAACATGTGTCTATTTGCAAATACAATAGACCTGTCCCTCAAAGCCAGAGGACTCCAGCTTTATATCACTATAATCAAAAGTAGGTTCCAGCCCATAATCCTCTGAAATTCAGACTGAGTTGTGCAGTCTGCAGGAGCTGAGAGACTGAAGGAGGAGAGCTGAAAGATGCCCTTCTTTACCCCAGATCCACTCCTAATGTTGATGGGGCTCATGGAGATGTACTGTCTGAACTCTTTAATGAGAGTAGTACAGCTCTGGCTTACTTCACAAGACAGAGATGAAAAGCATAGAGAAGCACTGGAGGGGACAGAGAATTTTCTGGGAATTGAACTTCAGTAGAAAGCAATTCAGGTTGTGTCTTAAAAACCTACTGCTCATCTGTTGACAAGATTGCTAATCCATCACAGACAAAAAATAAAGCGGATTCACTTAAAAGGGATTCCTGACAACTTTCCTTAGCAATGGACTAGGTGTACACGTATGTCCCACTGCTCAGCTGAGCAGGCATTACTTGCTACGGTGTAGAAATTGGAGACAGTTGTTGCTTGAATCTGCATGTAGCAGAGATGGCTTCATTTCTCTCAGGAGCTCTGCTGGTTCCTTTTTAAGTAAGAGCTTGGTTTAGTCCACGTGACAGATGTTACACAGGTCAGAAATGGCCAGAGTACGATGCTTAATGAGAGCAACTTCTCTGTCTGTAGGTGCACTTTTAATGAGATGCTGTACTCCTCTGCTGTGTCAATGCAAAGCCCTGCTTTTGCAGCAGCACGAAGCATCTCAACTAACAATAGTTTGGGAGGACTCCCATAACTCAAGTGAAGTGTATTCCCCTTAGAAAGAGATCTCAGAGACATGCCTTTGTAGCTAGGAAAAAAAAGCCCAAGGTATTTCATATATACAGTGTAGCTGAGGAAACTGAGGCACAGGGAGATAAGGTAGGTTGCTTCAGATATCCAAAAATACATGAAGTCTTTTAAGGTGCCAGTAGAAAGGGATTCACTAACATTCACCCTGTGAACGTCCCAGAGCTACCAAAACTGGGATCACAGGTAACCAACCCCTCAAAATATCCAGTGTCAAGAGATCACGGTAAAGACGGTCAAGGGTGACAATGAAAAGAGAGGCAAGGCCCCCCTACTCTTAGAGATGGAAGATTCCAACTTAAAACAGTCCTTCAAGCCTCAAGCAGTGAAAAAAAGCTGTAACTGTTCTTCTGCTCAGCTGTCAACACCACCTTATTAGCACTGAGCAAATAACTTGCGCCAGTTTGACAAAACTCAGCCTTATACATTATTCAGACAAGAGACTCCCCAGAGGATTTCAAATCCAAGGTTTGATGACCAAGAGCTCTCTGTGTCTGAACTGAGCTGAGGAGCAGATATTGGCTGGGCACGATGGAGCACGTGGCAATGGGTTCATCTCCCTGACTGGCTGAATGCCCCAGGTGCAAGAGCATTTGCAGCTGCATGATTCTTTCCTGAGGTATTTGCCTATCAGAAAAACTGAAGGGGACAAAAGAGCTATGGTCATTTCAGATGAAGGTTTGTTAGGCTTTGCTAATGTTGTGCTCTCAAGTCTTCTCCTAAACCCACTCTCTGGGGACCCTCATGCCTGTGCCTCTGTCTGTCTGTCCACCTACCCACTTTTAAATGCTTCTAAAATTACTTTACCATGAATATATTTAAAAATATTCATTTATGTAGCGGGTCTTCCTAAAGTCACTGAAGCCAAGAGAAGCAGCTGTGAATGTCAGTCACATCAAAAGAACGTTGATGTGATCCCATGGGGACTTGCTCAGTGCATGTAAGAATGGGCTCCAATGGAGGGAAGAAGCCCAAGGAGCTCTGAGTTCAAGGATTCACGTTGCTCAGTGGGAATAATTCCCATAACTGAAACTGACCCAGATGGTGGATTATTAAACGCTGAGAAGAGCAGGTTTGAGGATGATGCAGGTTAAATACACCACCTGGATGCATGCGTGAGTGAAAGGACTTTGGGGATTTTCTTATAGAGACAGTGTTATACACATACTGAAAAAGGGCCAGAGGTAATTCAGTAGCTTATGGCGTTGTTTGCCTTTGGGATGTGGATTTAAATCCATTCCTCTGAGCTACTCTTAAAATTCAGCCATGGCAGGAAGTCACAAACACTTCAATCTGTTTGCATGGATTTTTAATTCCGGGGAGCTGAGCATTGTAACCATTGCAGAAGCCAAGTCTGGCCACCTCCAGAAGCCACTCAGTGAAAGCCATGCACACCAGCTGCGTCCACCCTCTCCGACAACATGGGTTAAAATAATTCAGCATTAAAACACCATCTACACACTGCTCTGCTCTCTGACTCATTATGCTGTGAGCACTTTGCTCCCGTGCAGCACTAAGCACACCAGCCTGTTGGCAAGAAACAAAGACCACCGGGTTTTCTGCATAATAATATGGTGATCCTGAAAGCGGTCCTGCACTTGTCAACGGGTGTCTGTTTCTGTGCACAGGCTTAGGGCACAGAATCACTCTGACATCACGTCCCATATTTTGCTGGCAAGCACGGCAATTTCAGTCCCTAAAGGTCTCCTTCCAAAGTGCTCTAAACTTTTCTGCCTGTCTGATTTATGCAGGCACAGTGATTTTGTGGTGAATGAGGGGGATATGCAGTTTTAAAGTGTACTAGATGGGGAATGGAAGACAGCAGCTCTCTTGAGTAGTTTACACCAACACTAAGGAACAGTCAAGGTCAAAGCTGTACTCTTTTTGAAGTAAGACAGATTACTCTTGTTGTTGTTATTATTATTACAATGAGGTCTTAGCTTCTTACCACAGTGTCTTTAGCACTTTTAGATAACTCTCTTTTTGTTTGTTACAAAACACTCCTGAAAGAGAATTATGGGTGGGGTGACACTGCAAAAATTTTAGTAAGGGGCCACATCAAAGCTCCACCCCAAGATTTCATCCCATCAGTTCACCATCTCCAACATCCCTTCAGAAGAATATCAGAGCATGGCAAGCAAATAGCAATCCTTCCTTGATACCCTCTCCCAGGCCACACTAAGCCACTGCTTCTTGAGGCAAAAAATGGTCTTTTTTTAGTTAATATTTCTGATGGGTTTTTTTCCACAATGCTGTTTAATACTGTGGGAACCACTAACATTCACATTCCATTCCCATTTCCACTATTGCTCTGACAGAAGGCTTTTGTATTTGCACATTTTCAGCTGCATGGTCTTCAAAGACAATGCAGCTTTTTCTTTATATATGTAGAAAGAATCTAGCAATTTTCAGTGGGAAATAACAAAAAAGTTTGCTTTCCTCTAGCCAGGTCAGTCTTCTAACACTATCCAAGCAGCCTCAGGGCATGGGAAACACATTCTCATCACCATAGTAGGAAAACAAAAATTTGGCAGGCTGCAGCATGACCCTCTCATTATATCAGGCATTTTGAGCTGAAACCTGGGGCTCAGAGGAAGCTCAGAGATGTCCTCAGCTGTGTATGTGGCCACTTAAGTCGAGATGGTGCCCTCTCTAAACTGTGTAGCCGGGAGGCGACCTGCATCAATTGCTGGAAACGGCTATGATCCCTCTCTCCTAAGAATATTTTGCCTTCAGGACCTAAAAGACCTTTGCATCATCAGAGCACGGTAAGAACAACTGCGATATCATGTGGATATAGAAATCCTGCTCAGGTCTTCAAGCAAACTGGGTGTTCTGACTTGGAGAGTAAGACCTGGGCTACTTCCAGATGAGTTGTAACAGCTGAGCACCAGGACTGAACGAGTTGTTTTTAACAGACCCAGCACAGGGATTTCATTCACAGGCTGTGGAAGCTGCCAGTGGAAAAAGAGAACTTGTCTGGGAGGGTGTGTGTTAGTGGTAGACAGGAGCAGTGTCTGGGATTGCCAGACATTTCATCACTGGGATCGCCATCCCAGAGGAAGCGGTGACACCCGAGCTTTGAATTTTGAGCCCTAAGATGGGGATGAGAGTGTCTTCCTGTCTTCATCTGTCTTTTCAGTTTGAACAGTATGCTGTTTGAGATAGGGACTTTCCTTTACTATATGTACACAGAGGGACAGTACAGTGCCACCAGTTGTCCTAAAACATAAATATAGCAAGGATTACCAGCTAATACTATTAGATATAATTATGTATTCCTACCTAAGAGGAAAAGCACTCCAGAGTGCTTCAAGAAATACCAAATTTCTTTTACAGTTAAATATGAGGCATTGCTTCTTTCTCAAGAAAATACTTCAAAGAATAGGAGTTTATTTCAAACTTTAATTTTTCAAGATGATATTTATCTGGTACACTCTGTTCTTAGGAACTGGTAATGATTTGGAAAGAGAGCCCTGATAAAAGTGGATCTGCCCAGCATCTGTTTGCGATCACCACTGGCCAAAGGTTTAGAAGCACACAAAAGGTATGTGACTGAGACTTAAATGAAGGCAAGATTCCTATATCTCATTGTCCCCCATGAGTTTCAGAAGGAACAAACCCAGGACAAAAGAAAAAAAAAAGAAAAGAGAAAGGCATACACAGAGGGCATGGTAACAAGAATGGAAAGGAAGAAAGTCCAAGTTGGAAATATGGCTGCTTTGTGGTGTTGTGCTATAGTTGAAAAAGAAGAAATTATATAGTAAAGTAGATGAAGTTTGTGAGTTTGTGTTTATAGCAGTGTACAGATATTTTAGCTAATTAGCTGTGTCTGGGCATCACATTAATTTTAAACCGTCGCTTCCAGCAATGTGGTTCAAAGTCTAGAGACGAGACATGGAGAAGCAGGAGATTTTGCTGTATGAACAGAAAAAGCTACTTCCCAATTTCCTGTGAGCTGAGCTGTGACTTGTGCAACGTTCTTCATCCTCTCCTAGGAGCTGAAGTAGCAAAATCTGGCAGCAAAACAGGGACCCAGCTAGACAAAATAGTGAGTCATGAAACGGAGTGAAGAAAAGTTGAGGCTGGTGAAGCAAGGAGCAGTTAGCAAAAAATAAACCCAGCAACAGATCAGGTCAGTTTAAATCAGCTCTTGTTATCCAGCAAAACTTAAAACAGGTAGCAATGGTGCAAGGTTACGTTAGGAGGGTAGAAGAAATGTCTTAGCCGTTGTCAACCCAAAGGAAAGGATAGTTAATCATTGTTGGTATAGCTAAAATTTAGAAGTTAGTCATTGCCAATTTATCTTCCTTGTTAGCATTTATTTATTTATTTATTCTTTCTCTTAGTATTGCTGTTTGTTTAGTCATTCATACCATGTATTTATGAGTAAGGAAATTACCTGACTGAGTATTGAAAAGCTTAGCATAATTTTCCCAGGCTTCTCAGAGGAAGCTAGTCCAAACCCCCTTCTCAAAGCAGGGTAAACTAGAGCAGGTTTCCCAGGAGCATATCCAGTCAGGTTCTAAATATCTTCCAGGGATGGAGCCTCTACAGCCTCTCAGGGCAACCTGTTCCAGCATCCTTGCAGCAGTTACATACATTAACATCTTGCAGTAAAAGGATTTGAGACTTGATTACCTTCGTGGTCTTAAAATGTCCTCCACCACATATCCTGAAGTGATCTTAAATTACAGTGTGATGATAAAGAAGACAATTTTCTCCTAAATTCTTAATTCCCACCTGGTGTTTCAAATCTTTTTACCTTCAATCTGATCTCCAGTTACTGAAATTAGTGGTCTTTCAAGGAAAGAAGGAGATAGCTTGCTGCCAAAGCATGATATCCTCTGCCCACCCACAAATGCTCCATCTACCCTGCGGCACCACTCACATAAATGAAACTTGCTATTTAGAGTATCTCATTATCCATCTTCTCTTTTTGCTTTCCACTTAATTGATTTCATAAAAATTCCTTGGCTCCTTTCTTTCTTTCTTTTGGTTGGGCTAATTATCAACAGTACATAATCATAATTATGGCAAATTACTTCATTGTGTATCACTTGCTTCCTTTCTTGAAAGTGCTTATAGTCATTAATATAGTCATAGATTAGAAAAAAAAATGTATCTGTATTTACAGGCTGCACTGAGCTATATTAGTATATGTTTGAAGGGGTACAAGTGCTTTATTAAGAAGCTAGAGCTGATTAAGCATCCAGTCCTTCAGAGTATTTCCAAAAGCCTGGACTCAACTTTCATACTGCTCCTTGTCCTCAGTGATCTCCTCAGAGATTGATTCCTCAGGCTGAAGGACCTATTCAGGCTGATCTGAATACAAAAACGATGACATTTATTTGATACTACTAATTGATAGACAATTAACCAACACAAGACATGCGCTTAGATGAAGCATGTCTTCTACAAAGGCATCCTTCAGAAGAAGATAGTGAATCTTCATCTTCCTTGTTAGTGTGTTCCTCTAATACTCCATCATACTACTAATATTCGTACCTTTTTTTCCAGTTTCGATTTGTCTGGCCTTATTAATCTTATGCTTGTATAAATTGATTTAAAAAGCTAGAATTCTTATCCAACACTAATAGGCTCGTTCAATCTCTAACTTTGATTTGTAGTACAATCATCTCTGCAAGAATAGTCTATAAACTGTATTCTGCAGCTCCTCTTCAGGAGAGCGTGTGATTTCTTGTGTGTGAGTTGTTTGCTTCCTAAAAAACATTGGGCTTCAGGCACATTTAATAGTTACTGGTTTTGCAAAGTTTTGTCAAGAAAAAAAAAAGACAAACCAGACCAAAACAGTCTTTATCAGTTTGGGTTGATGAGAATTTAGTTACTTTTGTTATAATTATTTTGATACATTTCTAAAAATGAGCTTCATTGCTGTATACTTGTCCTCAATGTCTTGCCCATATCACCTTCAATATCTTTCTGTCTTTATGCAGTCTACTGAGATGTAACCAGCAGTTTCTGGGGGGTTTTCACTGGGGGTGTAGCCTTTCTTATGGGGTGTCTGCCTCATTTGGTGGAGAATGATGCAGAGACATTCAACATTGCAGTAACGCAGCTGCAGGGTGTGGAGCACAGCGGAGAGCTTGTAGCTTTGTCCAGAAAGCAGCAAAAGCTTGTCAGTTCAGGTGAAGACAGAAAGTGTTTCTGTGATATTTCTTCTAGCCCTAGAGCTCTCTTGCTTCCAATAGCCTGGACAGCTCTTCTGGGTTTTTATGTGCACAAATGTAATGCTTTTCAGCTTGAACCTATACGTCCAGGATGACTCACACCAGGGACCTAAGAAAGGCAGAACCGCTGTCTGTAAAAAGAAGGTGAAAAGCTCTTCCCTAATAACACCATCAGCGATTGTTAATCTCCTCTGTTAACCCATCTTGACTTTGTTAAGGATGTGTTGGCTTCCCTGGTGTAAAGAGTTACCTTAAATAGAAGATACCTAGATATCTGTGAATCACTGTTAGCCACTGACTTGAAAGGCTTAGCTGTCGTCTCTGCTGCTGAAATGAGTTTTCTCACGCTGGCTTTAACTGTTTATTCCACCACCTCTTTCAGCAGACGATTTATTCTACTATCTCTCCTCCTGAACATTAAACACTTAAAATTTTTCAGAAACACCAAGAAGGAGAGCTTTTTGTGTTGTTGTTGTTTTGGGTTTGTAAATGAAGATTTACTGCCTATCTACTATAATAAACCAGTTCTTAAATAACTGTCAGCAAGGAGTGGAACCCTCGTGTAACTCTCTGGTGTAAGAGACATATACCTTCAACCCATCACTCATTGTTGGTTTAGGCTTCATTTTCATTCCCTGATTGGGTGACAAAATCATTTCTGAATAATAGAATAAGGACTATCAAGAAATTCCATTCAGGCTGAAACTCTTCTCCTTTGCACATATCATGCTGGGCTGGGTAAGGGTGCTGCTGCAGAAAACTCTTATCTCAATGCTTGCAGGAAAATGGTGAGGAGTAACCAGGGTAAAACAGGAGCTAGTCATCTTGATTTAGAGGAGGCAAACCTACAACAGAGAGGATTTTACTCACGTTCCTGAGATAGTATTGGGAAGATAGTCTGGCTCCAGCTTTTTTCCAGAACAAAACATTTTCTTTGTCTCTCACTTAACTCTCATTCCTGGAATGAGACATAACCAACAAAAGACAGAGACTGTGACCCTGATCCTACGATGAATCAAACAGCTTACCCCTTGTCACATGGCCCAGGGAGTACCCTCCTTCTTTTCATTTTCATTTGTAAAACTGGTCACCCTGAAAGTGTGACTGCGTTCTTCAGACAAGCACAGAGCGACGGGTCCTCAGTCGTTTTAGCTACAGACTCCACAGCAAGGGTAATGCTGACTTCACCCTGCAACTGTGCCTCCTCCAAAAGAACAAAGGTAACCTGACTAAGGAGACAAGGCTGCAGTTGCAGCTTCTCTGAGCTGGACTCACGCAGACTGCTCTCTTCCTATTAGTTTTCCACCTTTCTGTCATCTATCGGTGTGATTTGCAAGTATATCTTCTGTTGATGAACAACAACATGGTACTGGTACCATCTCCACCTCAGTGACAGCGAAGCCAATGTTCCTTCCAACAGTTACTTAGATGGAAAAGAAGTGGTAGACTTAGCCACTGATGAGGTTTTACAAAGTGTGCTACAAGTCCTCAGGTAGACTAGAAGTTGCAAAGTTCCTCTCTTTATACGTCATAAGTGGAATCAGGACATGCCAGAAATTTTGCCAAAAAAACGTGGTTCTTGGTATGGTGAGCTTCACGACTAATTTCTATGCCAATGTCAGACCTGAAAGTAACCTCAACAAGAAGAAATAAACTAACTTTGGTTATTACAATCTCACATCCAAACTGTTGCTAACATGCCGCATACAAGATACTCATGCTCTCTCCTGAAACGTGGATCAGATTCCGAGTTACTGTTTGTAGAAGAGCATATTGTAAAGTAGCAGCAAAGCAATATGCCTAAGGCTAAAATATCAATGACATAATGGAATAAAGAACTTCAAAAGAAAAGAAAAATGAGACCTTTAACATACTTTTACTGCCTGCCTGTAAAGATCTTCAGGTGACTGGGAAGTCAAAAGGAGAAATCCGTGCTATCCCTTGCCTTTCAATAATATTAGGTGAAAGCTGAACATTTGGAATTAATAGCATTTAAACTCTGGGACTTTACTCCTTGGGATGAAAAATTGAGCCTAAGGTGCTAAATGTCAAAACCGCTGATCTCATGAGGTAACTGAATAGCCCAAGCCAGGACACGCTCTTTATAGATGGGAAGGTACCTCTCAGAAAAATCAAATTCCCTTGTGCAACCTAAAATAAATAGTCACTCCTTCTGTACAAATAGCCATACTGTGCTTAGCAAAGATCTCATTTAAGGACTGAAGAGCAAAATGGGAGGAAATACCTGTTCAAGAAGTTTGAATAAAAATTCTTCTGTCAGTTGAACTTTCACAGTAAGTCACTAACTTTATTGTGTGAGGGAATGCACAATATTCATCTGTATACATCTTCCTATTAGCAGAAGCAAAATGAGAATCAAATATTGAATACCCTGACCACATTGCTCCTTTGATAAGGATTAAATATGTTGCTTTATGTCTGGGTTGGTTTTGGTTTTATTTTTATTTTAATTATTAATTATTGTTTTTATTTTGTATTTTATTTATTAAACTTCAAGAACCTCTCTAACCACAATGCCGCTTTTCACAATTAATAGTTAAGATGTATTATTTATACTGCTTTCTGAGTTGAAGGCAGATATGTCATACGTAATTATGACTGTTCTTAAAAGGTACCTTTAATAACTAAGATGGTTTTTGCTGCTTCTTTTAACAGACCACTCTGAATGTGTGGAATGGCAATCTCCATGTTGAGAAATATTTCCTGCACTGTGCCTGTACTGGCCTGCAAAAGAAGGAAAGTTTTCAGGGAAAGAGGGTGTTTTCTGAAAGTTACAAGTATTACAGGTGTTTGATTTTGATCAAAAAAAAAAAAAAAAAAAAAAAAAAAATTTATATTTTACAACTTCATTGGGAAAATGCTCTCAAGGTCAAGACAGAGTTTCTGGAGACTGGAAAAAAACTGAAAGCAGGTTCTATTCTTGAAGACACAGGAGTGACATGGTTAAGTGACATTTCACTTCCAGGGTTGTGAGTAGTCTAATTCAAGACTCTATTCCATGCCAGACATATGAACATGGGCTGTCTTTCACTCTTGCTGAGAATCCAAAACGCCTGTTACTGAGTTCTCTCTCATTTAAATTAATCTTGGATCTTTGCAAAATGTTTGGTATCTTATGAAAGTGGAATCTTCATCTCAGCTTTATATATTAATTTAATTTTGTTGCGTTAAGACTATTCATAGAAATGTATGTATTCAGTTATTAGACATCTCTAAGGCTGAACAAAAGCTGTGGATTGATTCTGTAACTGCACCAATTTGAAATATAGTAGAAAGTGAAGTTTTGCTCCATCTCTATGTTTCCAGGAGAAGGTCTTTTTCAAGTGGCATTAACACCACCTACAAAATATATCCCTACAGACATTTAAAGCCAACTCTGAAGAGCCTTCTCAGCAGCCCAAGAGATGGGAATATCACTTGTCAGTGTTTTTTTCCCTCAAAATCCCTAGCATTACCATCCCAGGCTTGTTTCTCACCCACATGCAGACTCCTTCTCAGAATTATTTTATCTTTTCATCTAGCAGAGACACAATGTGTGGGTCATGGGCAAGAAGATTCAAAAGCAGAAGACTGGCTCCCTCTAGCCAGGATATACGTGTAAGGGTAAGGTCTAGTCACCTTTTGGGAAGGGCTAGCTCATAGGTCTGCAGACCTAACTATTGAACAAATCAAGTATGTGTTTAGCCTTCTATCTGGAGTGAAAAAAAAAAAAAACCACAAAAAAAACATCAAAAAACCTCCCCAAAACCCCAAACAATTAAAAAAACCACAAACAAACAAAAAAACCCCACACAAACCACACACCACACCCAAAACAACACCACCAAACACTATCCATATCCCCAAGCACCATGTCAACTCGTCTCTTGAATACCTCCAGGGATGGTGCCTCAACCCCCTCCCTGGGCAGCCCATTCCAATG
>JAOTQQ010000002.1:26445897-26503559 GCA_026546715.1 Gallinago undulata | reverse complement strand
TCTACCCCCTCCTTTCAGGGAGTTGTAGAGAGCGATGAGGTCTCCCCTCAGTCTCCTCTTCCCCAGACTGAACAACCACAGCTACCCCGGCTTCTTCTCATAAGACTTTATGGGCCAAAAGGAGGAGGTGGAGGCAGAGGACCATGAGCTAGCTCCTCCAAGCTGAGGTTCTTTCCCAGTTCAGCAGAGCTCCAAACAGAGAAAGCTATCATCTTGGGATCCTGGGTGGTGTTTGACCTGATATAAATGCTGACATCTGAATGCACTAAGTCACACACTGATGCAGCCACCTAACACATCCCCACCTGGCACACACCTCTGCAGAACACTAAATGCCCTCAGATAAAGCTTATGTTCAAACAGAAAGTGGAAGCCCCCCAATATGCCTAAAGCCTCTTCATCCCTAAAGGGAAAGATCCTGCAGACCATCTAAGCCTCATCCCTGAGGTGAGGTCCGGTCTGTCCCAGTAGCCCTGAGTTCAGTCTGGGCAGTACAGGCATCTGTGTCTGCTGCAAAAAGCTGCACCGTGAACAGGTATTTCTGTAGAATAAACAAATCCTTCCTTCGCTCCAGCAGCAGGGCCACTAACCTTTCTGTACTGTCTGTTTTCTCCTTCCACAAAGCAGGCGCTGCCTCCTTCTGCATTCCTGACCTTTCCTCAATGTCTCTCTATTTGTTGCTTCTGTCCTTTTTAAAAAGCCTCTTATTGATGTTTTTAAACTGATGGGGGAACATAAACAAGTAATAAAGAAAGGTTAACAATACTGAATCGATACTACAGAGAGAGGCGTCAGGGAGATGGAATTGAGGAGGTTGACTGTGAAGGAAAGCGAAAGGCCAAATTTAATCACAGAGCTATTGGTAATTAAATTACATTTTTCATTATTTTTTTTTTAAGAACTAATGAAAGCACAGACTCATACTAGGGTTTCACAAAAAGCAAAATATCTGAATAGAAACGATGACCAAGGGCTTTTTCATATCCTTGTTAAGAATACAATGAGCTATTTCAGATTGTTGTGGTCTTTTTCTGACTGCAAAGGAAAGGCAAATGCACTTGATGTTGAACCAGGGGAGTTCTGAAGATACAGGCTTAGATCTGCTTCCGAGCACAGAAATGTGTATGATGTGCATACTCCTGAGAAAGTTGCTGGTAGTCCTTGTCTGTTTCCACGTTTTCAAAATATTGGGCAAAGAAAGGGTAGATCCCACTTCTCAATTATATAACTCCCTTTGAAGTGTTTCTGAGTGGTCAGCTCTTCTGCTGTAACCTACCTTTTTCCTCCTATGAGGACCACCATTTTTTAATAGTGTTGATACCAGCTCAAGGATGTGAGTATGAGCATGATGCTTGTACCTTCAGGATGTGAGTATGAGCAATTAAGTTGTAATCCATACCTCTGGCTATTGTACCTTTGGTCTGATATCTACGGTCAATTTTTTCAAGCTTTTCTTTGAAGGATGTTGTATGGAGAAAGTTAACAGAGATTTTTTCCAAACCTTCTTTTTCTCTTGTCTTTGGAATCAGTTCTCCAAATCTCAGAGGGCACATCTTGCAGCCTTTGTATAGTGGTGGTGCTCATAGTTACTCCATTTTCCTTTTTCTAGTGATTGCAGATCCCTTCTTTCTCCTGCGGTTCAGTCTTGATATGGCCCGTGCTGGCTTCTGCTGAGTCTTGGGCTCAAGATGTTGGGAATTTGGCTATGGACATTAATGTGAGCAGGATTATGCAATTTACAGCCTCAAATACAGCCCATAGTCAGAAGGACGCAGAAGCTGTCTGTGGTGTGCAGCCACAGAGTCCCACAGAAGTCATTATTCTTGCAGTGTGTTCAGTCTGCACTCATGTTCATCTGTTATATGTGTGTGCAGACAGACACACCAAACTCCAAACGGGAATGAGTCATCAGTGGGATCCTCCCTCCAAGAAGGCCTTGAACCTTCTTGTTTCTTCATATATTATATCCTAGATTAGATTGATTCATATTCTCGGCACCGGATAGTGACTATTTGCTTCTTTCTTTCACAGGCTTTCTGCAGAACAGTGGTTTTTGAGGAAAACTTCCTGAGATGGAAGAGGTACATATTTATAAAAGTTGGGTTTTTTGTAGCGTTGTGATGCACTTTAAATTTACAAGCCCAATGCCCAGAAGATAGGTTGGGTGGCCATGGCTATTTGTATGAATCTGAAGGAAAAATAAATAATATATCAACTAAAGTCTCTCACTTGGCCAGCCTTCACAAATCGAGCCAATCGACCATGATCGGTTGGAAATGGCATTTCCCCAAAACTCTTGCAAATTCTGGCTGTGATCCAGACAAGGTGTGAGATTCACAGCCCATTCGTTATTCCAGACAGGTGTGCTTCTTGCCCTGCATTTCACAGCTAGAAGGGTGACATGACACACATGACTAGGTCAGGAGGTAGTGGTAAGTCTATAAGTCTGCCACATCTGCTCATGAGGCTCCAGAGCATCTCCCTGTACAAGGTACCAACTGGAAAATGCAAGATCATGGTTTGTTTGGGAGTGGGGCTGTTGTTTTGCAGGGCTTAGTGGTTTTTTATTTTCTCCTTGCTAATGATGTTGTGCGGTGGTTTCCTCAGAAAGGCATTCAAAGGCTTAGATGCTAATGAGCAGGTCTCTCATTATGGCAGGCAAAGCTGCATAATGGAAGCAAGAAAAAGAATTAGTTAGCATAAACAAGGGAAGGATAGTGGGAATGGGAGGGTGAGGAGTGACTGTGTTTGTTAAAACTGACATTGTGGCCATCCAGAAGCGGCTCTGAATGAGAGGTTGCCAAGTTTAGCTTGTGTGCTGGCTGTGGTCTCCAGATTTCAGATGAAAGGTGCCAAATGTGCAAAGAATGAGAGATCCATAAACCAGTGCCTGTTAGGCTCTATAATAGGAAAATGCTACTTGCTTGCCCTCCACCAGCTGCCATTCACTTGCCTTCCCCCTTGTCTTCTTCAGCTCTCTCTCCTTCCATGGAAATTGATGAGATTGCTTCTCTGCTCAGAAGCAGCACCAGCCTCCATGTGTGAAGCAAGACCATTTAATTGGTGTCCTTCTCTCAGCTTTGGGTAATCATGGCAGCTGCCTGTGGCAACAAGTCTTTCACAGAAGCTTTTTTTAATATTCTTGCTGCCTTCACAGCCTGGTCATGTAATTAACTGGGGGCAGGCAGGAGGGAGACCAGGGAAGGCTACAAAGTCTAGACTTAAAATAGAGCAACCTGGAGAGCTCTCAGATTTGTATTTGTTTTTTTTCTTTCCCTCAAGTTTTTTTCCTCCTCCAAAAATCATTTGTGGCAATGCACCAACTGCTGTATTGTGCATCATGGCAATGGTCTATTGGAGAAGGTGGATTAGAAGGATGTGCTCACAGATCTAGCTGGGGATGACTAACATGCTCTGTAATCCAACAAAATGCACCTGATCTACAAATAATGTCCTGTATTTGACACAAATTCTTTAAGGAAGCCCAACAAGGACACCTAGAGCTGCTTCTTTTACTAATACAGAGGGCAGTAACCACAGATTTCATCTTGGACGGTTCAGACGCGACAGCAGGCAAAATTTTTTCACGAGGAGGTTGCTGCAGCAGAGGAATGGGATGCCAAAGGTGGTGGATCCCTGACCTTGGCAACTTTCTAGACTTGGCTACACAAAGTCACAGCTGGCCTGCTCTAGCACTGGTGAAAGTCCTGCTTTGAGTGGGAAGTCGGAGTAGAGACCTCCAGAGGTCCCTTCCAACCAGCATTTCTGGGATTATTTTGGTGGAAAATGCTGTCCCAGGAAGTCCTGAAAATCCCTCTGACTTGCATTTTTTCTAATTTTTGCTGCAAAGAAAATGTACCAAACCAAGAAACTCTTAAAATTAGTGTCCACCACTGAGCACAGAAAGACAAGGCCTGTTCCTGGAGCAGATACATCAACCCTGTAAGTCAGGAGGGGCACGGAGAGAGTCAGGCTTGGCAAATGTGGGCTTTTATGTTCCTTGGTCTGTGATTTGCACGAGCAACAGGACTCTTTGAAAGTATGAACTGCTTGCTCTGTTTAACAGTAGCTTAGTGTTATTAAAGAGCCCACTGGGCCAGGGACTGGTACAGACTCCCAGCAAGTGACAAACCTCCCAGCTCTCCCTCTGCCCCTTTCAACTTAGCAGTAAGAAACCCGACTTTTGTTATTAAAAATATTAATAAAGCTTAGATCTTTATTTTCCTCAGAATTTAAAAACAGAGGCTGTCCAGCTTCAATTTTGAAACCTGAGAAAGTTGCCACATCCAGTTAAAGACATGTCTCCCCTCCAGTGCTTGGGGGAAGGTTGTAAAATGGGCATCCAGGATGGGTAACTACAGCTCTGCCTACACAAGCTGATGGGGTTGGGACTTGAAAGAGCTAAAGCCTAGCATGTGTTTGCACCACCAGGACATCCAAGGATCAACATGGTCCTGCTGCTCTAAGGGTGTCCCAAATTAGACTTTCCTAATAGTGCCATGAACTGCATGTGGTATCAGTCTTCCAAAAACAACCCTATGGCCAACTTGCCATCTTGGGTGAATTACTTATAGGTTGACAGGACACATGCTGGCAGGCTCAGACTGAACATGTTCCCGTAACTGTTTTTCTCAGCTAGAATCAAGCACAGAGAAAAACAGCCTTTTCTTTTTTTTTTTTTTAACTTTTACACTGTATCTTCCTGAGTTCTCCATTGAAAAGAGAGCTTGCTTTGCTTTCTACCATGGAAAAAAATCAATGCACCACACGTGCACAGATCACAAAGAAAATGACACTGTTGTGTTTGATGCTTCTTTATGGCAGAGACGCTCTGGTCCTCCTCCATTGAACGTGAACAGAAGTACCTTTGCTCTGCAGAATTTGTGTTGGGGAAAGGCAGAGGTGGGCAGCTTGATCTGCTACAAAAAGAAAAAAACCTCCCTTTCCAAATTTGGCAGCACCCTTCCCGGACTCTTGCTTCTGATATAGGGCAGATTTATGCAATTCCTTTAAATATTTACCAGCATAACCCATGTCACAAAGATGCATTATTACTTTTTAACAAACATTAAAGTTTAAAACCAGAATAAAAGCCTTGCCTCATATCAGAAGAACTTGCCCTTCAGACAAACAGGATATGCACTACATCATGTGTCTACAAACATAAAGAAACTCTTAAAATTCTATGCTTTTTCCAAAAAAAGTAAATGAAAAATTAAAAATGCAGTTACTGTGGCATTAGCTTGAATTTTGTCAGTGCCAAGGATTTTCTGGGGGAAATGTTTGGTTTTAATATTGGGTCTGGACAAAGATGTAAAATCAAAATTAAAATTCAGAATAATTGCCAGTGCAAAGAGACTTCATCTAATTTCCTTCCCATACACACATACCCTGTTTACTGGGGTTGCTCAGCTCTCGTGGTAGCAAGGAATACTTAATATTCACCTCATCTTACAAAGGTGTGTGGGCATATCTACTTTTGTCTCCACCCTGACCTTAGCAACCAGTACCATTCAGGCATCATGGCAAGATAATAGGAACTTAACTTAATACTGGAGTTGCTTCGTGGATCTTGCTAATGGCTGGATCTAATATTTGTATTTAACCTTAGGACTGGAACAGTGAGCAACAGCTCAGTCAGCATTGGGTGTAGTAATATCAGACGTAACACCAAATCATTAGTTCTTTGTCTCAGGCAATCCCAACACGCTTTACACACCACAGGCAACGGACAGTTGTATCATAGAAATGTCACTGTCATTTGGGTCAAACGATAGCTGTGTATCTGCAAACAATGACTGAAAACAATTAGGAGAAAAGAGAAAGTTTACCCTGCTTCTCTTCAAGACCTCTGGTTCTCAGGCTGAGCAAAGCACTACAGGGAGAAGTATTCTTTGCCAAAAGATGCTGTGGGCTCAGACAGAGGTCAAGAGGAGACGGGTGAAGTACTTGGAAAAGAGATCCTTTCAGGGTTACAAGTTACACAAACTCCATCAGACTCAGAAAGTCGCAAGCTAATAATAATTGGAGGCACTAGGAAGGATCTCACAGACTTGCCTTGTTCCTTCTCTTCTGTAAGCCTCTGTTTATGGCCCCTGCTGGAGAGGAGGGCCCTGGGATATGTGGTCCCTCATTTTCTCCCTGGATGACCATTCCTACCTTCTGATGACACACATACTGCCCAGGGTGAGAATCAGTGGATTGTACTATATGCTTTCTTCCCAAAAAATCAGGCCCATTCCCCAGCTTCTCTTAATCCTCCAGTCTTGAAAGGTTGGTCATCCTGTGAGACACGTTTCCTGCACCCTGTGGTAGAAGAGAGGAAGACAAATGAATGCAAAAATAGCTGAAGATATCACCTCCCATCAAAGACTTTTCGCCTCTTTTAAACAGCAATTTGTAAATAAACTTGAGCCATCGTTTCTAAACTTGGGGGAGAAGGGTATATATTTTTCTCGGAGGAGAGGGATATATATTTTTCTTGGGGCTGATAATGTTTGCAGATTTCAGCATAAATTGTTCTGGATGGTTTCACTGCATTTTGAATTTGCTTTTCCTGCCATTGCTGAACAAAGTATTCCTTGGAGACATGTCACCCAACTCTAATAGAGATCATAACTCACAGGAGAGACCTATACAGTAATTTCCATTGGGATCAATACTGCCCTGAATGGTTGCCTGCTGTTGACGTAACATTGCCAAATGTCTCTACCGTGCTTTATAAATAGCAAGACGTATAGCTACTTATCAAAGCAAGAAAAGTGGTTCAGAAGTAGATTGTCTTCATGGAGGATTAAAAGGAAAAGTAATTATATGAGCTTTTATTTGGCAATATGGATTAAGCACCCTATATCTTGGCAATACCACTGACTGGGGCAGCTGACAATTAGGATGTTTACTTTCTACACCTCACTGTCCTATGGCCAGCTTGATTGCTGGCTTTAGTTCACACCACCAAAGTGTTTCGCTCTTCACATTAAAATTTAAAGTCTATATTTTCCCCAGCATTAAAAAAAATAAAATCCAAGGAGGTGTACTCAGGTCCCTAGAGACAATGTAATTTTACTGTAGTTTAAGATTTGCTAATGCATTGAGGTCATTAATGTTTCATGGTGGTTCCATTTCTGCATGCTCACAAAGCCTTTTACACCACCCTGGCTCTAATGAACTCCCCCTGTTTCCCGGGAGGCCTTTGGAAGCAGAGATGGTTTCCCCTAATGAAACAGCCCAGGCTTTTTGTTTTGAAGTTGTTTACATAGTTAATAGCCCCTTAAGGGGAAACAGCAAAATAGAAGCCTGTATGTAGAGACTTGCTCCACAGACAGAGTACACAAGTCACTTAGAGAAATAAATCAGTGGGTTGTGAAGGGTTTGGGTATGGTGTTTTTCCCACCTAAAAGTTCATCTCTACAAAGATAAGTAAATATCTGCCCAGAGGGGTGGGAAAGTGAAAGAGGAGACCAAGAGGGATACATCCATCCTAGAGACCATTTGTTGCTTTCTCTAAGAGGAATTTCTGCTAAAACCAAACCATTTCTCTTTGCTTCAAGTCCTTGGCTGAGCATAATTTAGGACAATAATTCTGGGTTGGATATTCTGGGGGAAGCACTAATTCCAAGGGTCAGAACATCCCTCCTCATCTCTTCGCTTTCTGAGAGAAAATCTCAACATCTCAACTACTCTACTGTCATTAAGTCTGTTACTTCAAATGCAGGTGTCAGAAAATCAAAATGAAAGAGAGGCTTTTGTCCCCTCTGTTTCTCTTTCACTGCATCTAACTCATCAAGCCCATTTCTATGATGAATTCACAAGAAGGAGTTCAAATAGTAAAGGAAGGTGTGTAACATCGTATAACTGCGGGTTCTGATAGTTGCCATGGTGGTTGTTAAACCTAGAAAATAAATGAGCGGTCTATTATTTCTGAGACTAAAGCTCGATAAAAGCAAACCAAAACAACACCACATGCAGACAAAAACCCCAAAGAGGCATTCAAAGTGTCATTTGTGTAACTCACCTGACACGGTCCTGATATTATAATCGCACAATGAAATACGCTTAGAGCAAAATGATCCAGTTGGCCGGTGTCACAAGGCTGATAGTAAAATGCCAGGGAAAACAGCAGGCTCCTGATGAACAGCTGAATGTTTGCCTTTTTAAAAGAGACACAGTAGAGGGGGAAGAGGAGTGGGACCAAGCTGCACACCCAGAGAACAGTGCTTCATCAGAGCAAAAGAGGAAATGGGCTGGCAGGAGTGAAGACAGTGGGAGACATTGCCTCAAAATCAGAGAGGAGGTGGGGTTGTTTTTCAGGATAGTTAAACTCTTACTTACCAGGTCCATATATTTTAATCAGTCTTCTGTAGGCTTTCCCTGGTGCTACATCGGTTCATTTGAAAGTCCCAGCTGTGGTGGCATAGATTTTCTGAATATCCCAGACAACTGGAGGCCAAAAGACCAAGAGGTCTTTTAGAGGGGACCCCGAGGTCCTCTGAAGGAAACTGCAAGTAGGTTTTAACAAATTCTCATCTTTATGCAAAAATATGATTATTAGTTTTTTTGTGGTAGTGCAGAGTAGGAAAAAAGTAGAGAGAGACTAGAGAGATAAGATACGTCTTGCTCCAGACCATTTGGCCACAGGAGGCTCGGGGTTCCTCGCAAGAACTGCATGTGTCCCAGCACATCAATCATTGGAAATGAGGCTCTGCTTTCTGATCTGGAGTTTTCTGCTTGTCATGCAACCAGCTTGTGCAGGCAGTTTCAAATGGTGCGTACACCTTGCTTGGCTTAACTGGGAATGAACTGGAACAACTGCAGAGCTTTTGGATTCAGCCAGTGCTTCCCAGATGGTTGGCTGGGCAGGTGGATGAGGCGTGGGCTGCTGAGCCATGCCATTTTAAATCATTTTAGTTGTTAGTTTTGACCCAAACTAGCAGGAAGGAGTAATTCTACCTGACACAGAGAGGTCTGGATGGCATTTTCCAAACTTAGACATCACTTTCTGTCTGGTTGATACTAAATCATGCCAGAAGAATGGATAAGGGCTTCTGTTTCATGACTCTCAGCTCAAGCTGCCACATCATGCCAAAAGTTTGCTCTGCCCTCTCTTACCCAAACTGTATGGTGCTTTGATCCTAAGGTAAGAAACAGGATGCTATTTTGTCTTCTCTGGGGGCTTCAATGCATTTAGGTGAATCAATGCCCATCACTTCAGTTTTAGAGCCAGTGCCACCTCTGTACCAGGCTTATCCACAGCAGAATCCTGCAGCTCAGAGCACAGATGGACATTTCCCACTGTTGTATCTATTTTCCTTGCTGTGATTTGTGCAACTCATATCTGTAGAGTATATGACCCCAAATCAGGGACACCATGTCCCCATTTAGGACACTCCTAGGTACACCAAGAAGGTAGGCCTGCACCTTTCTCACGCCAACACTGTGGGTCACTGCCCTTCGCCCGTGTCAGGGCTAGGGCTGGCATAAATCAGCACAGGTTTAATGGGAGTCATCATGACTGACTGGAGTCAGAGCAGCTGTCTTTATGTGCAGGACCTTGCACTAAAACTTTGCACATCCAGTCTTTCTAAATGGCCTAGGCATTTCTTACTGGATCCTCATAAATCATTTGCAGCTCATAGGGAGTTCAGCTAAAGCTGGCTTGGCCCAAAAGCCATGGGAGTGCATGAACACAACTTTCTGGAGCCTAAGAATTCACCAACAACACTAGATGTTCACCAAGACAGTTATTATAAAAGCCTATGGAGAGGCCATCTTTCTGTAACACCTCCATTTTAAATGGGAAGAGGGAAGAGAATGGAAGGGGAGGGAAGGGAAGAGAAAGAGAAAATGTTGAATGCAAATAATATTTTTAATAATACCTACTTACCTCTCCATTTTTTAATTTTCCACAGTTCTAAACAGCACACAAGTAAATGAACTCAGGATTTCTGTGTGAGTGGCTTTTTGTAAGACTTTTTTCCACACAAAAAAGAAATATCCCAGATTGTGGTTATTGAATTGCAGGGAGTATTGTGCACAGGTACTATCTAATTAGCGCTAATTGAACAATAGGAAGGACTGCTACATTTAATCAGAAACCAAGACTTTACAGCAGAAAAATTTAATTATGGGGAATACGCTTAAGTCATGGCTTGCAGGTTACACCCGCACATGTTAAGTGAGTAAAGAGAACGCTCTGTTCTGTCAAGTAATGATCCATATTTTGTTCTCTGCTTGGGGAAGGAAAAAAAAAAAGTTCAACTTTTAAAGTATGCAATGAGCATTTACTGAAGGGAAAAGGAGGAATAAGTCTTCCATTCACACACCAGATGTTCCCATTAAAAAAAACGTTTTCAAGAAAGCTCAGCTCATGTGGAAATAGAGAGCTGCAGAGTTCAGGAGGAGGAAACAGAGAAAAAAGTTAACTTAACTTGTAAAGTAAGGGCAGCTGCTGAAGAGATCTTTCCTGGTGTTGGCCTAGTACATGTCAATCTAGCACTGCAAGGGATCAGGGCCAGGGCTGGCATAAATCAGTGCAGTTCTCTGAAAGTCGGCATGAGTGACTGGTGTCAAAGCAGCGCAGTGATTTACACCGCCCTCCCAGTCCTGCAGCTTCAGTAGCTGATGGACTGTGACCTTCTTCTTTAACACCTCAGGGACCCACTACCACCAACACAATTTCTGGTAGCAAAAGTGACATGATTGGGATTTTTCAGTATTTTCTTACGTGTACTTTAGAAATCTCCATAGGCTTTTGCAGAGGTCTTGGAAATTAAGAGATTTAAGAGCTCAAAACAAAGCAGATGCCTCTCTAATTCCTAATGCTCTTTGTCTTGTAAAAATAACACTCACTAGTGAATGCATAGTATATACAGATATCGATACTGAGGGCATAGGTAGGACAGCTGGATTAACTTCAGCCTCATTTATTTTTGGCCACAGGCTGAATAACCCTTCATTTTATTTGCAGCAGCAGCCTGGCTCAGAAGAGTTTGCTCCTGTGCTTTTTGCCTTCTCTAACTGGTCATCTGCCTGATTCAGCCCTGCTGGTCAACCATCTAGAGAGCAAACCACACTGCCTCAGCTACCTTTTGCCCAGCACTGCTTCATAACCTAGGGAGAATGAAGGGTATTCAAATCACGGAAAATGTGATTTCCCGTTGGGCCTCTCACAGTCTGTTTCTTGCAATGGGTAAGTAAAGGGCTACGTGGGCTGAGTTCAAAACCCAGCCCTCTTTTGTAAACTTCACAGCAGCAAGCGGGAGCAAAATTTACAAGTATTATGGTTTGGGAGAGGCAAACACAAAACCAGCATTTGCTAAATTGCCAAGGACAAGAAAGAGATATATTAAGGCCCTTTATATTTTTCTAAAAATACCTCTCTCACCATTACCACACTAAACTCGATCCATTTAATTTGAAATGACAATGACTGTGTCACTATTTTTTTTCCTAAGGCAATTTGTCGTTATTTTATCCACCATTCCCGAATTTCAGTGGGGGTTTTTAATTACAGTTCTCCTCTCCCAAGTTCCCCTTAGTTCAAGTTATCTCCACATGCCCTTGGCCAGTCAGAGCTCAGCCCTGCTCAAATTGCAGCAGTCCATTCTCCCATCAAGAGCGTGTTGTCACAGCACGATGTACGGCTCAGGGCAGATCATCTAACACTGCCCTTGTTACGGAGCAAAACAAGGACTGGTGGGTGCCCAACCACCTGCACCGGCAGAAAAATAGACTTGTGAGTCACTGAAGGAGAAGTTGGCTGAAGAGGGCTCTGTGTGTTTATCTAAAATACATGAGTTCTTGGGTGAAATGCCTGAGCGTAGCCCTAGGGCTGAACTGTTGTCAAAACAAATACTTGCGCAATAAAATTTGATATCATTAGATGAGGTTATTGCATCGCTGTTGTTGCTGTTGATACTACATACTGTTTGATAGCCTTGGATCCAGAAATGCATGCCAACATTAGTGAAAAAGTTATCTCCACTTAGAATTAGAGTCTGTCTCATTAAACCAAATTCTCACTTCTTAAGTTGTGAGGAGTAGGGGGATTTTTCTTCACCGAGCTCCATTTTGCTGAAGGTCGCAACATCTTTTTGGCAGCGCTAAGGTGCCTCCTTGGTCCTGGGATGTTTGCAGAGACAAGACCTGCCTCATCCCTTGCCACTGGCACCGGCACCTGCTACACAGGTATGAGAGAGGGCCACAGGACTTGTCCCCTCTTTGTTGTATGTTCAAAGCCCCTTGGTATGAACTTGGTTCTTTTAACTCGTCTTAAAGGAGATGTAAAGCCAAATGTAAAATTAGAGAAGACCCATCTCATCAAAAGGAGATTCAGGACAACCACAAGCCCTTCTTACTTTCCCTTCTCGGTGAGTTTGGGGTTGGTGCCACCAAGTTTATGCCGTGATGCAGCAGTGCCAGGCACAAGTCTTTCTCCATCGTGGTTGGTAGTAAGAAGACAGAGGTGACTGGTGAGACTGCCCAGAGCAATATCCTGCATGCTGGCCAACTGGGCCTGTCTCCCACAGGGCTGCCGTGCTCACACGATTGCCACTGATCCCTGTGCATGATAAAACCAGCTCTGTGTATTTTACATCTCACAGATGGTTGGGGAGCAGAACCTTCAGACATCTCTGCCTTCAGCCAGCACACAGGGCATCCTGCAAAGGACACGTCTTGGCTGTGCACACTGGACATACCAAACTCACTGTAAACCACCTTTCTTTGTGCTCCAAATGTTACTGTGGCAGCAAAGATCTCCCCAGCACTTGCAAAACTTAATCTGGGAGGGTGGGCAGTCATCCTGCACTCAGTGCTGCAGCAGACCTCTACAACCATGCTCTTTTTAAAGCTGGACACCCAAGGAACAGCTAACAGCTCGGGAAGCCACAAGCCTGTGTAGCAGAGTTATACGAGCAAAGAGTGACTCTCCTTCTCAACAAGCACTAGGAACCAGAGCAAGGAAATGTCTCTTGTGCCCCTGGTACCCATAGGGCAGCACAATACTGAGGGAAGATTCTATGCATCACATCCCAGCTCCTTCTTTTCTCTTGTTCAAGTTGCTCGACAATGGCAATGGAGAACATACTACTTTAAAAAATATATCTGCTGGAGCTTTTGCTGTCAAGTAGGTCTCTTAAACCCCATGGGTAATGTTCTCAAATGACAAAGCTGCTCTCCTTTTTGGCAAAGGTCTTTTATCAAGCGATACAGCGGCACATTTTCAATCATCTCCGTATCACAATGAAGAGACAAACCCTGTTAGCGTTGCTCTCCAAAAAATCATAAAATGCACTGGCTTCATACACCTAGGGACTAGGCTGGGCTTTGAGCTTCCATGAATCTTAGCAGCAGCAGGAGAAGTGTAATTCAATCTTTTTAACTTGGTGATATATATTCATGTCAGTGGCTTTAAGATAAGGAAAAGACTTTAGTTGAAGAATGAAACTTTTGATGAATAACCGAGAGTACGATGAATAATGTACAAATATTTCTTTCCTCTCAGTCAAAATGATTCCAGATCCTTTTTCATTTTAATCCCTGTCGTATTCTTCATTTTTTTAAAAAAAAAACTTAAAGAGATGAAAGGGGAAGAAAAAAGACCCCTATATTTTTAAAGGGCATTGGAGCTCTAAAAGAAGCCTTCCTGATTGCACTCAAAGATATTTTTATGGTTTCTAAGTGCTAGAAAAGAGAAGATTGTTTAGTTACTGGCAGTAATGATGGTACTAATGATGGGTTACCATGCAAAACCTCAGCCTACCTGGTCGTGCTCTGCAGAAAATGTGGAATTTATCCAAGAATGTCTCCTTTTACCCGGGAGGTATTTTTCATCAAATAAAAATGGAGCTGTTACAAACATTTTCCTCCCTTGCAATTTCATTCTTAATCCTGTCCCTGCTAAAAAATGATTAGAAAAATATATATAATGGTAGCATATTTTCTAAAGAGAGGCAACAAAAGCAACAAGTGTAAACATAATTTGTTTGTTTTCCTCCAGGATGGGAGGGGAGACAAAGATAAATGGAGTGTTAGCTGAGAGTCTTGCCCATTTCTTCACAGGTTGCATCAGAGCCTGGCTTCAGAAAGATGCCTTCAGCAGAAGGGTGTCACCGAGCTGCAGGCAGAGGCAGCAGGTGATGGTCTTCAACCCTCAGAAAGAGGAAGGTCACATGGTCTGGACCTTTTTGAACTCAAATTCTGTGACAGTAATGCAAACATGCAAAAGATGGCCATTCTCTACACCCAGGTTTCTGCTTTTTCATTCTTCTGAATGAACAAGGGTGAATTTCCCCTCCCCACTTCCAGGTGGCTGCATAGGTGGGCACTTCTGAGCAGGGATATGATGCCATTTGAAAAGCAAAGCAGGCAGAGAAATGGATGGTGGTACTGGAGATTAAAGGAAGCCGCTAACCAAAAACTAAAGCATAATACGGCCATTGGAAAGTGTTTGATTATTAAAAAAATCAACAAACTCAGTAGGTGATGTTAGTTCCTACCATGGTATTAACAGCAGGAGCAGCAGACCCATTTACTTCAATCAGCATAACGAAGTCCAGAGCAATGACTGGTGTGTGCTGCATAGCAAGTGTTACCAGGTCCACACAGGGAAAAAAAAAACATTTCACTGTAGATCTCAGAGGGACAACCATATTGTCCCTGCTCAACCTAAATCCCACCGCACAGAGCTCCAAGCAAAGTCAAACTGGAGTTTCTGGACCAAATCCATTCCTGCCATGCCCAGGATTCTGTCCTCTCTGATTTACCTGGTTTATGGAAGGAAGGCATATTATGAGACACGTTATATAAAATTCCTGGAAGGAAAAATTGAGACCAAAAAAAGGGCTTGTTGGAGTCAGAGTACAAAAAAAGCCCTTACTGAATGGAGCTTTTCCTCTATAACTGATCTCTCGTTTGAAGTTGATCTCTGGAGGAGCAATAATGTGTCAACAAAGTGTTTTTCTGAAATGGAGATGAGGGCAACACATTTTAAAATACCACACATGGGAATAAAGCCCTGTTCTTCCAGGAACACTGAGGATGAAGTGGGTCACTGTGTGCTTTGATTCACTGACTTGTGTCTCCTGTAACCACGTAACACCTGAGTGCAGTATACGCAGAGTGAGTGCAGTAAATCCAGTTGCTGGTGACAGCTGGCCCAGGATCCTGGCAATGGCTTGTTCTTGCCATACAATAGAAAGCTTTGCCCACTCAATTGATCGAAACCTAAGAGGGGAGGATTAGTTTTCAAGGCCAGGTTCATACCCATTCAGTACCCCTTGTTGTCTGCAATAGCACCAAGCACTTCAGATGAACTGTGGTGAAGCAACCAAATCATCACTTAGCTTTCCGTCTTCGTTGACTGGGGGTGCCTTGCTGCTCTGGAGATGTGCTGGCAGGTCCCTAGGCCACCTACTCATCCACCCTCCTCAGAAAAAAAAGAAAAAAAGGCTTTTCGTATAACATACAGGTGGGAGGAAGGGTGAAACTGTTATTACCCAACTTAAAGGAGCAACAGAGGTATGGAAATGGGAAAATCAGTCTCCTAAGGCATCCTTGTCAATGGGAAGCAGAGAAAAAATACTTTCTTTTGAATAGTATCTTAAATGATGACTCTTCTCTGGAACAATATTGAGAAAAATGCTAATATGTTTGTGTGTGTCTATATAAATACTCAGGGTCACACTCTGCTGCAGACAACATTCCCACTGCTGAAGTAGGACAGGAAAAGGAACAGGCAGAGTTTCTGAAAGTCACGTTTTAAATCAGTGGCAGAGCTAGGGACTGTATGCAGGTCTCTCCAATGCCAAACCAGTGCCCAAGACACAAAGGCTCCCCCCAGTTCCCAAGGATGCTGTGCTGAGAATCCTGGGTATTTTCCTCCAAAACTGTGCTCAAGTGAGATTTATATCCCAGACAGAGATATTCAGTTTGCTCCCCAAACTTTTCAATGGTTCTTGGATCCAAACTTTTTAGATTGTATTAAGAAGGTCTAGGGTATTGATTTATTATCATTAATTCCTTTTCTTTTTCCTTGTCACAGCTTTCACAGATTTATGAGGTTAAGGACCGTGAAGCTAATTAAATAATCTGACTGGTTGAACATCTGTTGAAACATAATAATAACTTCTGAAGCCAACGTTCCTGACGAGCTATTAATTCTGATTTAAAATTAGAGGCAGGGTTTTACTGAAAAAAAAAACAAAAAAACCTCACAAAAAAACCCAACAAAACAAAAAGCCTAGTACCATTCCAGGCTCAGAGTGAACCCTCAGCCTCCCTTTGAAATCTCTTCCATCCACTTCTACCTTTAATATCTTCCAGTCCAGTCCACTGACCCAAACGTCCATGTTAGGCTTCCTCACAGTCTTATTGCAAGCTGGTGGAGAGGTTCAGTCCAGTCTACAGCTTGCTGGTGTGCAGCAGCTACAACCAGAAATTCAGACTCAAACATATTTGGTTTTGCCAGTGTCAGGTTGATGGTTGGACTGGATGATCTGAAAGGTCCCTTCCAACCCAGGCAATTCTATGATGGAAATTAACTGTATGCAGAGATCCACCTTAGCCAAACTAGAAACTAATGCATGACCATAGTTTAGTGATTTTAGTAAGTCCAAATAGACATTTAAGTGAGGAACTAAGCCTTTTCTTCAGTTCCATCTTGCACTTCATCCCCACAGAACATATAAAGGGCACTTGCCTTGGACAGACTGAGGAGTTCCTAAGCCCAGAAGCTTCCACCAACCGGCTTGGTTCTCAGGCTAACATTGTCTTAATTTGCTTAGACCTTGCATTGTCTTTGCACATTGCTTTCAAAATAACTTTGCCCAAAATTCACCAACGGAATCAATTCCCTGCCACTACCCAGGATCAGTATGTTTGGAGGCTGATGAAAATATCTTGACTGAATAAAAAATTTACAACAGTTCTCAAATCCTCCTCCTCTCCTGGTGAGGTGTAGGGGTTGTGGGACTCACGTGAGTGTTCACGAGGAGTGGGGCTGTGGGGAGTTAATGACAGATCCACAGTGAATGTGCCCATCAATGCCAAAAACTCTCTCCAAACTCTCCTGCAACAAGTCCAAAGGAGTGCCTGTGTTTGTCCTTTCTGAGCCTTTTCCTTTCAGAAACAAATCGTTCATACTGTCAATATTGTTCAGATTGTAAATTTCTCATAGTTCCAAAGTGAAATGGGGGGGGCGGGGGGTGGGGGTGGTGGGGTGTGAAGCTTAAATTGAGACTTTGCAACATAGCCTACAAATGGAAGGGAAATTTTATACAAAAACGAAAGAGAAAAATCCCTCAGCATTTTATAAGAGGGTTCAGATCTCTAGCAGCCTGTAGAGTGGAACTGACAGGAACATTTCAAGGTTAAAAAAAAAAGATTAAAAACACAGTCTCACAGGTATTCATAACAATATCTCAGATTATTCCAAATGTAGGCAATAATATTAGGCAGTAAGGTCCAGAGCCACAAATGAATTTAGACTCCCAAACTTGGCTACAAAAAGCTTTAGACCCTTTAGCACATGCATGCTGTGGAGTGGAGCTCTGGAGGTAACAGAAACATTTCTCCTGCTGGCAGCACTTTGTCCCTGAGCATCCCAGTGGCATGTTGTAGTTCTCAGTCCTTCCCCATCCTTGTGGAGGCTCAGGAGACCCAGAGCCACGATGAAATGATGGGGGGATGTGTGTGTGTGTGTGTTGGGACACTATAAGTGCAGCCGAACAGTTCCAGATCTGGCAACAAGAGATGATGCCCAGGTTCACTTTATCTTAGCTGTCAGATCATCTCTCTCTCATTTTCACCGCCTCTCCTGCCCCTTAAAACTCTTCTAATTTCCCTGGTTTCTCTGAGGGTCTCTTCATTTCAAAAAGACAAGGAAAGGTAGCGATATCCCTCGTCTTAGCCCAGGCAACTGCTTTAGTCAGTTCTTGATGGCCCATTTGAATATCTACCTATAAAATCTTATCCTTGCCTCCCATCCCAGGAAATGATTTTAACTCATTCCCTCACCCAGCATACAGTCTAATTAATATCAAGGAAAGAGGAGTGAGTCCCATGAACTGACAAATATCACACAGCCTTTTGTAACCCCTTATTCCTGCCCTTCCTACACTCACCTCTTCAGGCCCGTTTTCCCCGCCTCCCACACCAGGAGCCATTTCTTTTCCACAGCATCCATCCAACCCTTTGAAGACACATACACACAACCCCGAGTAGAGCTCTGAAAATGGCCTACAAATGGTGACTGAACCGTCACCCACCCACCACTGCTCTACGAGGAACCTCGGTGCTTAACACTTGGCCCTTCAGTAGGGAAACAGCTGCCTAAAACTTTAATTTCCAGGCTGAGCCTCAGGACGTGGGAGCAGAGATGACCCTCATCTGGATGAGCTACATCTCCTGTTGATTCCGTTGACCCAGTGTGAGACAACAGAATTTTTCCATGCTAAAACTATTAAATGATTAAACATCCATGTCCCTGGTCAGCCACGGGCTCTCAGCCAGCCCAATCCACCTCTGTTCTTCCTTGCTCTATTTCTGGCTTCCAGGTTTTTTTTCTCCTTTTTTGCCTTCCAGGTTCATGTAACCAACACAAGATTTTTTAAAAGCACACATCATCACAGCATTTCTGTTTCATTTCGTAAACATCCTCCTCCTTCCTCCCTACCGTGTCCTGTATGTGTGTTTTTATTATTATTATATTATTACAATCTCCCCTAAATTTTGGCCTGAAAACTGTTTGACATTCACAACAAGGCATTAAAAAGGATTTATTCTGTCCTTGAAGTAGGCACATAACTCCTCTTAATGTGAGAGCTCAGACTGGTGTAAATCAGGACTAAATTCACTGATGTCATTGGGCCTGCGCAGGTAGAATGAGCACAAAGAAAGAGCGAAGCAAAACCTTTTGTATTGATCAGGGATAAAAGCCCAAGGAACCAAAATTACCTTCTGTCCTGTCTCCACCTGCACAACTGCATAAATTCTCTGAAATTCAGGAACAACCCTTTTTTTTTTGTTGTTTTGCAAGGACAAATCTTTCTCTCCCACTCACGTGTAGACTCTCACAGTCTAGCCTCATGAACACCTTGCAGAGAGCAACCGGTTCCCTCTCTCCCTCCTCCATGACCCAAAATAAACCCATCTCCGCGGGCTCATATAGAAACATCAGCAGACTTGTTCAATTAATGTTTCAGGGTCAAGGGAAAAATGTATAGATAGATATGTTTAAAGGCTTTGAAAGCTTTGTGGCAGCAGTCCAACGCTGCTTTCTTTGCCTTTGCTAGCTGTCTTAGAGGAAAAAAGGCCCATAAAGCTTAGAAAAGCCATCTGTCTCTGGGTCTGGGGCTCCTGTCACCTGTCGGTCCCCTGATGTAGCACCCTGATATATGACAGCAGACCAGCACTCAGGTGATGTATTACAATAATACGTCAGCAACGCAATGGTGCTTTGATAGTGCTTAATAACCAGAGTACTTCACTGGGGAGAGGGCCAAGGAAGGAGGAGGACCAGGGCAGAAGGCAAATCCAGCCAAGCGCTGCCTCACCCTGTTGAAGTGCATGGTGCCACCAGTTCTGGATGGGGAAATGTCTCCTTCGTCCCCAGAGCGAGGACTAGAAGTTGGGCAGCAGCATTCACAGGGAGGTACCTGGAGCACAAGGCCTCCTCTCTTGGCCTAATTCTCTGGGGCATGGGTACCTGTATTTCAGGTTGCACCAAGGTCTGGACTGAACCAAGGGAAAGAGGCTCCTCTCCTTCCTTGGCAAGGTCGGGCATGCTCCTGGCAAGCAGGAGAAGCAAGTATAAGCTTCTCCAGACTGATGATTTTAGAAAGGCACCCATATTCCAGAACAGTACAAAAGGTCCATCATGTCCCTCTCAGATTCTGCCTTACAGCAGAAGAATCCAGCCCAGTGCCCTAAAGAGTGAGAAGACAGAACCTTGGCTGGTTCAGGCATGCACGGTCCTCCATCTCTGTCCTACACGGCAGCGTGCAGGTGAGGATGCAGCCGGCCCCAGTCAGGCCTCTAGGCCCTGGTGCACTCCATCACCGACATCACCACGATGTGGTTTAGTCAGTGGTGGGCACAAGCGGGATGTGTTCTCAGCCAGGCCCTCTAGGTACAAGTAATGAAAGGCTCTCCCTGCACAAGGAACACAAGAGCATCGTTAGTCAGTGAGCCCAAACCAAGCCAAACTTTTCAGTATCAATACACCAACGTGTCAAAAACGCCCTTGACAGGACTTTTCCCTCTTATGCTACAGGTCTCCCACACACGGCAGCCTTGGGTGCTGTTGAGCACCATGATGAAGAATGAAACACGACAGCGATGAGCTGGCTCCAGGAGCAATTATGATGCACTTTTCCTGAGCTGTACCATAGCCCCTGATAGAGGAGTATTTGGCACAACCATAATAGCAAAGCAGTAGCTAAAGGTGCTTACAATGCCTTTAATAAAGGGAACAGTGAGTCCATCCATCACAGAAAAACAGATGGACTCAGGCAAAGACTGAGCTACTGCTCATGTTTCCAGACTATGATGAGGGCTGATGTTTAAGTGCCTGCATTTGACTTCACAGCTGCACTTAGCTGGGTTTCTGGGCATAGTTGATTACTGGGTCTCAGTGGCAGCTTGTTAAGCCATGGTAATTTCATCATTTGTGCTCGTCTGTTCATAACTTGTACTTCAGTATTCCATGAACTGGCATTGCCATAATGAAGGCCAGACCCAAAGTTTTCAAAAGCTGAGAGACCTCCTGTGATGCTGGAGGTCTCTCATTACATCCCTCGGAGACGGCCAACCTAGTCCTTGGTTGCCTGACCTTTTCAGCTTACTGACATAAAGGAAAAACAGAAACAACTGGTCATTGATAATAAAAGGGAGAACAAACAGATACCACCTGCATTCTTAATTAATATGCACATAAAAGATTAGCTGTTTCAGGTCAGAGAAAAGATTTGGCCCTCACCTCCACCAGTGACCAGCAGTGAACACCAGGGAAGCAGCATACGGAGGAGACAGCTACGGAGAGATGTTTCCCAGGTAACTCTGCCACACTCCAAAAACCTGCAGTTTATGGACCTCCAGATCTAAAGGAAAGGAGAGGACGGAGGGATGTGTATGCACGCCCATGGAGGGAGATGGCTGGTGTACATCCAGAGACACATTTCCATGCTCTCTTTTCCTTTTTAAACAGCCAAGGGGTGAAGAAAGTGTCTTGTCTGCATAAGCAGATAATTCTCCCCTCCTATTCTCCTCCCAGGCTCCAAAGAGAATCAGAAAAGGAATGGAGATAATTATTTTTAGGGGGAGCAGTAAGAAGGAAGGAGAGGTAGTTGGTTTATCCTTTATCTCAAATATCTTGCCTTATAACATTTCTCTGCTCACTCTCCATGTGCTGAATGACAGATGGGGTTGGAAGGTGAGGTATGGGAAGGGAAATTCAGTAAAGACAGAGCAGATTTCACCAAAAGGAAATTTGAGAAGAACAAGGACTGAAAGAGCAGCCAGGGGTAACTCTGATGTACAAAAATACATTTATTTTCAACAATTTCAAAACCACTGCCTTTTTTACAGTAGAAATATTCAAATGGAACAATAAAACCAAGAACAGTATATATATATGTATATATATGACTCATGCATTTGTATTACTGTGTTTAATACAGGTATTGCAATTGTCTGCCTCATTTAATCCTTTAAAACCATGGTGGTGGTTTGGGCTTAGTGCACTGTCCGACACCATCAGAAGGAATGTGAGGATTCCGGTTTTGGTTTGTCAGACCTGGAATGTGTGTGGGAACTGACTGAAGGGAAAGGGAGGAGAACAGGACATCTTTGCACATCCCTGAAACCAAAGCTTAGTCCAGAAGAAAATACACACTCCTGCACTTGCTCTTATTGATAGCAACTGTAACTAAAAAACTCCGCAGTCCCCAGTCACCCCAACCTCACCTCTGATCCTTCCAGGCTCAGTGTTGGGGTTCTCAAGCACAGGTTAAACTAAGCAGAGGAACTATTGGGTGTTTACATCAGATTGACAGCCACACAGAGCCAAAAGCTGCATCTAGTCTCCAGGTCTCATGCGTTATTCCTAAATCACAGCTAATACAGTAGAATCCATCATGGGGAAAGGCTGGCAGTGACAGAAGGCACTGACCCAGCCTCTTGCTCTCTCATTCTTTCTCTTCCTCTTTATACAAACCTACAGCCTGGGAGCTATTTACATTCTACTCATGGCATTGGCTCTTTCCCTCTTTACTCAAGTAAATAATAAACTACAGCTTCAAGGATTTCCATTGCATTTTCCTCAAGGGTAAAACTTGCAGGGGAAAAAACCCTAATGGCATTCCCAAGTTGTAATTTCCCAGCCTGACATATGCAAGTAAAAGTAGCCAATACTCCAGTCTGTGATAACACCGCAGCTCAGCACCTTCCAAAAAACACGGACAATGCTGGTTGCCCAACCCAAACCTTACAGAGGTCCCATGGATAGATACAGTCCTGGGTATCCCATTGGGACATAGAAGTTACCCTTCTAGTAGCCCAAAGGAGCAGCTTTCCCTCATGAACACGAGCTTTTTTTCAGCTGCCATCAGCCACGGTTGTTCCCTAATGCTGCAGGTATATAATCTGGCAAATATGGTCCCACACACATATCCTAGGGAGTTCTTTCCAGATGTGCATGGAGCACATTCTGGTCCAGACAGCAGTGTGACAAACTACCCTGAGAGGTAGTGAGACCCATTAAGTCTCACGGGACATGAGGTTTGAGCCAACTGAAGAACCAGGCAGGGGTTTTTGACATTTAATTTCGCTCCATGGGGTGTTTTTTTTTTTAGCTTTGTAGTGCCTTTAGGATAAAAATGCCTTTTGGATGAAAATTACTTTCTGGACAGATGTTTCTCCAAAAATTAACCATATCTTTCAGAAACTTCTCAGCGTTCATTGAGGTTAAATTTATTTTTGAGAAGTGAAAATGTTTCCAATTTTTTCAGCAGGCTACTCCCAATTTTTTCCTCTTTGCTTCTTCCCATCTGTTATGAGACATTTAACAGCCAACTTTAAGATGGCCTTAAATGGAGGAAAAGGCCTCAAGTTGTGCCAGGGGAGGTTCAGATTGGATATTAAGAAAAACTTTTACACTAAAAGGGTTATTAAGCATTGGAATGGGCTGCCCGGGGAAATGGTTGAGGCCCCATCCCTGAAGGTATTCAAGAGACAGGTTGCCATAGTGCTTAGAGACATGGTTTAGTGATGGTTTTTATCAGAGTTAGGTTGATGGTTGGACTAGGTGATCTTAAAGGTCCCTTCAACCTAGACAATTATATGATTCTAAGAGTTTAAGGGGGAAAACTGCAAAAACACTGTAAAAAAAAATTTGAAAAGAAATTGTGAAAACTGTAATCCCCTGCCTTTTTTTTGAGATCAACCCTGTGAAAAACCTAGAAAACTCCAAACAACAATGAACATTTTCACTTGTTAATACAAAAAATAATGAATATTTCACGTTCAGTCCTCTGCAGCAGCTCACATAAGCAGTTCCTCAAATTCTAATGATCAGCAAAGACTGAGATCAGCCCACAATTTAGCTCAAGGCCCACAGGACCATTGTTTATGTACATCCCTCCCATCTATACCTAAATGGGAAGCTATGGCCTTGTGCTAACAGTGTTATCACCAGACTGGGCCATTACTGTAAACTACTCTAGTCCTTCAGTAGAACAGAGACAGCGATGCAACAGTTTATGCACATGCGATGAATGGAAATTCAAGGTTAAATAGAATAACACAGCCATCACTCTCCAACTTCTATTAGGAACTAGAGCAGAAAAGTGAGGGAGGAAAGTATTATTTTTAAATCAACAGACAAGAAAGAAACAGAAAAGGCCCACAAGCCTGACTGCAATGGAGGTGAAGAAGTGAGAATATTTAGCTTCAGTACTTCACACAAAACAGTATTTCCCTACATTTTGGTTTTACAACTCTAATCTTGAAATGCCTCCTGTGTTTTTCTGCAAAACTGCATTTAACCACTTTTATTTCCCCCTGCAGATCCATCAGGATTATAACCTTTGAAAGACATTCTGGCCCATTAACAGAGTGAACACATGTAGCTGAGGCTGGTTTGCAGCCAACTGGCATGTTTCGGTGCAGAGAAGTAGCAAGCAACACCTAAATCCTAGCCATCTCCTCATTTCAGATCAGACATATTAAAGGTAATGTGGAGTCCTGTATGCAGATCCTAAAAAATGGCAAAAACCATTGTCACTCGGCCTCATTTCTGTTACGCTGCAGCACCAGAACATCTTCCCAAATGTGCCTCCAATCTTCCTTCCACTCCCACTGGGTCTTGTAACTCAACACTCTGCAGAATAAGGTCCATTTCTAACATCATCAACTCGAGAAAAATGGATAAAAATAGCTTAGCACTGTCAACCTCCTGCCCCAAAACTCCACCGCTGCCGAGGGCTATCCTCAATTCAGCGTGCTCCAAGCTTCCTAAAGAGCTTTTTCACTACCTTTTCTTCATTAACCTCCCTATCCGAATCAGAAAGCACCAACCCACCATGCACAAATTACTGTGATGGCATTTCCATCCAAAATTGGAGGCAGCCATTCTGCAGCACTCGTAAGAAAGATCTGTCCTAGCTCAGTTATGCAGGTCTGACCATGCATCCCCTTCTCCAAAGAGCAGTCCTTAATCACATGCATCACGTTCAGCCAAAATTGACTACTCTTACACATCCTGAATAGCACTTTACTTCACCAGCTGCTAAAAGCACGGCTTCTCACTGGGAATAATGGACTTGGCAGTGCTAGGTTAATGGTTGGACTCTATGATCATAAAGGTCTTTTCCAACCTAAACGAGTCTATGATTCTACTGCAACCTGGCCCACCATTGAGTTGAGGCCGTACTGGGTACTGGGAGCATGCTGATATTTCCCACGCTGAGATGGTGATAATTTTGCTCTTGTTTTCCTCATTTTCCCTGATGGATGTCACCAAGATCCTTCTTAGAAGTGGACAACAGCGACAGAGGTGAATAGATGATGAACATCACTAAAATATTCGTGACAGGCTCATAGCCTGTCCTGCTAATATCTTTTTCTGCTCCACCATAGGAAATGATACTATATATATATTAAAAAAAAAAAAAAAAAAAAGGCTTGCAGTTATACACAAAGAAATAAACTATGCTGTTTATAGACAGCAGTGTCAGATTGAAATATGACAGACAACTGGAACACGCTTGGAACCAAAGTGTGATTCAAGTGCTCACCACGGTCCCGGGTTGGCCGGCGTGTACGAGCGCGCGCACGTGTGTGTGTGTGTGTGTGTGTGCGCATGCGCGTGCGTGCATGTGTGTATGTGGTTCAGGTTTTGTTTTAAACATATCTTCTTTTACTAAACATTAAATTATTTCCCGAGAAATAAAAAGCTATGTACATTTTAATTATCTACAGTAGGCCTTCGGCATCCTCGCTATTCACATGCACGGGGTTTGGGCTGCATTCAGAAACTCAGGCGTGGTCCTTCATTGCTTGTGGTGCTGTCCCCCCCGGACAATCTACAGTCCAAGGAACACTGATGCGTGTGTTTGCTCTGACTTTTATATTTTTTTTGTTCTGTTTCTTTTCTCAGCAGTCAACAGTGCCAGAGGGTGACTGAAATTAAAAGCAATTAAAAGTGGCAAGATCCTGTAAAAAGCCGAGACGTGCGTGTCATTGGACAGCGAAGGCTGTTGGCACGTTGCAGAGCCTGGTCCAACAACCCAGCCCGAGCCCTCTGGCAAGATGAAGTAACTGATTCATGACTTCTTTTGAAAAGGGCTGAAAAGGGACAATTTACCTACGACACCTTGCCTATTGGAACTGAATACCTTATTCCCATTCTATATTTAACAGGAGGCTGGCATTCAAATCCCACTGCACATTTGAGTCGTTCTTTGCTTTTTCCTTCTCATCTGATGAGTATTTCCTAAATATGAAGAACTACTGCTATTTATGAATGCAGCCCTGGTAAACAGAAAAAGCCCACCCCATCCCCTCCCAAATGATAATAATGACATATAACTCTTTCTTTTTTCATAATAATAATAATAATTATAACAATAATAATTACAAATAAAAAGTCAGAAATGTTGTAGACCAAGTGGATTCTCAGTATTAAACACTAGTGCAGTTGGGGATTTCCTTTGTGCTTTCACTGTTGGCAATTGTTGAGATGCTTCCTGTGGAGGAAAAAATGGAGAAGAGAGTCAGTGCAGTGGCTTCAACAGTTTGGTCTATATTGCTTCTCACTTCTTCTTAGGATATGTTTGTGTAAGTGTAAAGACAGAAAATGTGCTTAAAAGTAACACATCCTTTTTTGTACTTGCAACAAGCATGGAACACGCAGAAAACCTGTTACCACAGCTCAGCTGACCAGCAGTAAACTCATTAAGCCATTATGGACATAGTCACTTGTAATGATACCAAACCGACAGTCTAAGCTGGGCTCAGCTGATTTTTCTGAGGGTTCAGGGAATTTGGGACACCTCCACAGGACAGACAGGGTCGTGAGCAGGCAAAGGTGTGAGCCACAGCCATTACCAACTCCTGTATACTTGTTGTTTCCAGGTTCCTACCCTGGTCATGTAACACTGAGAAAAGCTGAAAAAATGTAAGAAAAACTCCCTGTTGCCTTGTTGCAGAGAGAGATTTTCTCCTTCTCTCAGTGCCTAAGGTTCTGCTGGTACCTGAGGTCACAGGTGCTGCCTCTCCTGATACCCCAATGACCAACACCCTCCCCCAGACTGTGAAACAAGCCCCAGCTGAGGGCTATCTCTCACCCATCACTCGCGTGTCCAGCTCTTTGTCCATCAGCTCCTCAGGGTCTGTGAACTCACTCAGAGTGATTTTGGGGGCATTTTCACTTTGGCTGACAGAGCCAATCATTTCCTGCTCCTTGTCATGCTGAACTTGGGCATAGATGTTAATCCAAGGGATTTTCCTGTGCAGGAAAGGAAAACAAAAGGTTATATTTTGTAACACAGCGATCTTTGGCTTGTCATTGGTTAATCAGACCAACTAAATTGAGAGCAATTCCAGAAAGGCAGCACTGGCAGTGATGCAAAGTATCAGGTCTCAGAATGGTGAAAGCACCACAGTGGTGTTCAGCTCTGAAAGTGCAATCACCTTAATTCCAACACCAGCCTAAGGCCACCCCAAGTCTCAGGCCACTGCCTTCCTACCCTATGCCCAAAGGCTCCTCCAGCTGTAAACCTCAAAGTCCTGGCCCTGCCATTTTAAAAGAGAAGTCATGCACACAGTGGACACTACACCCACCTCAGAGAGCAGCAATCAACTAAGTACAATCAGCTGCAACTGCCAACTCTCTCAGTACTTATTATATCAGGGGTGCACTGGAAACCAAAAATAAAAATCAATTTGAGCACTACAATCAAGTGAGAAAAAATTGCTAGGCTTGTTTCTATTGACAAGCCCACACTGACTCAGTAGCAACTGCCACATCAGAACGAGTTATAAAGAACCGGTCCTGCTTCAGAGTACAGAAAGGACTCTAACCTCATAACACCCACCCAAAGTCTATTTGTTACCATTTCATTGCAAAACCAGATTTGTCATGCTATGGATCATGCAAGTTTGCAGGCTGTTATTTTCCCATGTTGCTCAGGAAGCCAAGAAAGTGAAGGGATTCTTTCTTCTTCCTTCTTCCAAGAGAAGCTAACTTGGACTGCTAGAACAATATCCTTGAAAGTCAGTTATTTAGACAGATAGTTAGATTAGGCCCAGACAGATAGCTAGACAGTAATCCCTGGAGGAATGCAAGTTTTAAATGAAAGAACTGAAAAGTAATGTGTAAAGCACCATGAGGGTTGCTAGGATTATCTATGTATAGTTGCTGGTTGGAAGGTGACTGACTGCTTTTTCTAGTGCCCTTAAAAGGACTCTGTTCCATGCAGTCCACATTGCTGAAATAAGGAAAAAATCAGAGAAATTTTGCACTTCCTTAAAGCGCACAGGAGAGAGAAAGTTGTGTTCAAAGAAGCTATATAAAATGCCATCTCTTTATGCTAACCTGTCTGCTGTTGGACACATCAGAGATTGAAAGCAGTGGAAATTGCCTCAGCTCTCACGAATTCAATAGACCTGTGCTCATTTTACTCCAGTGAAGTTCTGGCCTCAAACGACTTGTGTTACTGGCTAGATTTGGCATTCTGTTCTTAACCAGCAGCAAGTCAGGACATATTTGGGATGTTTAGTAGAAGTTAACAAAACTCATGTTCTTCTCTCTTTATCCCACCCTCTCTATCTCATCTCCAGACATGCCTTACAGATCACTAGGAAACATAAGCACTACACAGGGAATGCACATGTCGGATGAGAAGGGATAAATACATTCCCATAGGACTTAAGTGCCCAGAATACATCTGGAAGTGTGAAGAGCCACAGACATAAGAACACATCTGGAGATATTGGAAGACTTAGTTTTGCTTCCAAGCAATGCAATGGTAGAGAAGTAATGGTTTTCTGAGCTTTGAGAGGAAAAGTGAGAAAAGCTCTTTAAAGATGTGAGGCAGAGAGCATCCAGGTACTTCAAAGAGTTAGAGAAAAAAGAAACAGAGGCAGCTGTGCATCCTTACACACATATCTAACCCTGCTGTGCCTCCCAGCACAGACACAGGTGGCCACAACATCCCACTGCACACCTCTGAGCACACACACACAGACTCCTGCACTCCTGTCCCAGGACACATAGACACTGACAGCCCCATCGCCCCACTATTGCTCCCCACCCATACACATGTAGTATTGACCTGCCTCCAAGAAGAGAAACAACCTTTTTACAGTTTATTTCCCTACTTTTCTCCCTTTCTCACTTTCTCCCTTTTCTACCCAGACTTCCCCGTCTCTCTGGCAGCAGTGTTTAATATGCCTGCTGAGTCTATAACTTGATGGACTTATAATAAGGAGTCTGTGTGCAAACCAGCAAAGCACAGATTCTATAAAGTTGTAGAATTAAAAATTCATGCAGGTCCATGGTCTCCCCACAACCTATTCCTGTAAGCAGCAGTTCTGTATTCAGGCTGGGATCACCATTAATCAGAAAAGTACATATGGCTAATGGATCTCCGCATCACTGAGAGCTAGAGAAAAGCTTTGTTTTCACCTCCTTTTTCTATAAAGAATTGTTGTATGCTTTCACTTCTGATCCACTGACACAGAGGTTTAAGACAGAGCTGAACAGTCACTTTCTGCTCTGAAAAATAAAGCTAGAGGACACTCTGGGTATCTTAATCCTAAACTTTGTCATTTTGACCTCTTTGGGACGGAGCATATAAGAAAGAACAAGTTGATGAGCTCTGGACTAAGCAAAACCAAGGCTTTAACCACCTTCCCTCTCACTTCCAATTTGTGACACATTCAGTTTTCAGACAGAATTTAACAAGGCAGGGCGTTCCCAGGCCTGAAGCACTGAACAAGGCTGATGGCTGCTATGCTTAAGGCTCAGGATGCTTAAGTAGTATAAGGGTCCGTTTTATGAGCTGTAGTAGAATAACATGACCTGGAAACTGCCAAAGCAAAGTGGATTACCAAGCTCTATGCTGCCTGTGCTACTCTGGTAACAGATCTCAACGTGTCCAGGATCAAGCACCAGAATCACTGCTACCCACTGATTTTGAAAATGGTTAATGCAAGAGGTTAGAAATGAGGGGAGCTTTAAACCTCGAGACTAGGATACACACCTCTGTTATCATTCCATTTGTAATACTGTTTGAATCTCACTAACATTACTAGAGATTACCAGCCTTACCTTGGGCTGCAGAAAAACTGGAAAGAGAAATATATAGCTGGAATCTGGACAGGAAAAGTTCTAGTTTCCCAATTTTGAGGACTTTTAAAGTCAGACTTAGTTTACGGTTCTAATACAATATTTTGCCACTGAGCAGGATCTGGGCACGTAGACCCATTTAACACAATAGTCCTGTACTGAATGCAAAGTTCCTCATAAAGAGCTCCATCTGCCTAAAACATATTCTCATAAGGCAGCCCTTCAGCAAACAAGCCTTTCTTATGGCATATTTTGTTTCATAGCTTGCGGCAGTGAAGTGCCATGGGCCAGCACAGGTCCTGCCTGCTGCCTGGAAGCAAAAGGTTTATATTAACATCTGGCAAAGAAAATCTCAGAACAGATTCCCGAAGGTATTTTGATGCTTAACACAAAATTTTCTGGCTTTGAGACTCCCACCCTTAACATAAGCACACCTGTTCCTCTGCAAGACTAAACTATTCACTTTGCAAAATCCAAATGAGATGCTGCTGCACTAAGGCAGCTGGCCAGCTGGATACAGACTGTATGAAGACATCCATCATGTGATTTTTTGACTAAGTCTGCATTGTGTGGCTTAGCACTCAGTGAGCACAGGGTTCCCATTTCTGCTCTGTGGTTCAAACACACCCGCTGAAGCAGGTTACAGCTTGATTTCTGAGCTCTTGGTGAACTTTCAGAGCACCAAGTTTGCAGTGGAAGGGCAGTAGACGGTCTCCTCTCTATAGATGAGAAACAGGGAACTACACTGGTCTAAGCCTTAGACCAGCGGGACTGCTCTACGTGTGCAGTCCACGCACTGCTATGCCTATATTTCCTGTAAACCACCCAGTGCCTCTTCCTCCCATCCCCAAAGTTTCTCAACTTACCTCTTGAATTTGTAGATTAAAAAAACAGCCAGGCCTATGAACACCACAGACAACAGCATCAGCATCGCCGAACTGCTATGACCCGTGCTGGAATCAACAAGGGGTGCTGCAGGAGGAAAGGCAGAGCGTTACATTCGCAAGATATCGTTAGGGAACACGTAACTACCAGAGAGTTGAGCTCAACTCTGTCTTTGCCACATCTGCTTTATCACCTCTGCGTGATGCACGCGGCTTTCTGCAAGACCAATCAGTAGGAAACAAATTGACAATCTTGTCCTTTGAAAGACAAGCTGCTTTTTGAAGACAGCACAGACTAACATCTAGCGAAAAGGCACAGCAAGCCATGCTCAGCTGAACGGCTCATCACTCCTGCGTTAACACGCTGGGCTATTTCTTTTCAGGCTTTTCCAGGGACTGGAGTGGAAATGAAATTTATGAAGTGTGGCTTAATGCATTTCTATTCCCCTTTGGAGACGCTACCTCAGAGCATACATGAACAGCATGACTCCCATCTTCCAAGGACATACGTCTGTCTCACATGTGACAGAGATGTGGTCTTGTGAGAAGCTTCCCGGTTCATCCTTGTATTGGACCTTATGGGCTTTTTAATTGAGTCAGTTTCCATAATGTGGAGGAGCCCAAAGCGATAGTCCTGAGGCCAAGCATGCACTACATTATAACAATTTGGAGATCTGATCCATCTATCCTTGACATTTTGGGTGGGCTAAACAGAGTGTATTACTGTGCCTTGTTTATGCAGCTATTCCCACAGCTCAGCGGAGCAGACCATCTTAATGGCCTGAGCTCTGTGCTGAGGATCAAGGGTCTGATGAGGAGTCTCTAATGATGCGCGAATGATATTAAGTAGCAGCTGAGTGTTTCTTACTGCATAAATATTTAGTTTGGGGGATTTTTTTTTTTTCTGTTCTCTATTCTTTTCCTGTCACCCAAAAGATGGGGACAAAGTCTATGCAAATAGGGTCACTTCTGATTCCCTTGCCAAATTTTCACACCCAGGAGTATGATCATGCCAGTATTCTGATTCTACTACTTCTGCAGACTCTTTCATGGAAAAGAATTAAGTGTCATTTCACGTTAATCAAAATACTACAGGAATGATCATGAAACAAATGCAGCATCCCACTCTGGGGGTGCAAAAATACTTGAGCAACATAAGCTAAATCCACCTTTTGCAGTGTCTTACTAGAACAAACCCAGATTCTGAACCTGGAGACTGCAGATATTTATATCTCATTCCCAGTTTTGCAAATTAATTCATTCTAGACTTCTCCTATAAACATCTGACTCTCATCCCCAAACAACAGTCAGAGTGAAGGCAAAAAGGCATTACCTGTAGGAAAGGATTACAAGCCTTGGTTTAGCCCATCTCTTTGATCTCTGAAAGCCTCATGTAAAAAGATGCTGAAGTGTATTATTGTGGGACAGGAATCCCAGACTTTCGGAGAGGCTATCAGCAATGTCACATGCACAAGATCCCACATTTCGGATGACTGCAAGAGCACTCATAAAAAACAAGGGCAAAAATAAATCCATCATCTCCTCTGTAGTCATCACTGTCTCTGCAATAGCTGAGAGCTTCACACAAAGCTGGCTGAAATTCTCAGAAGTAACTGAGAGCTTCAGACTAGGGTGGTTTAAAGCAAAGAGAGTGATGATGCTTAAAGCAACTATTCATTACTCTGTGGGAAAACGGAGATAGGTAACATTGAAATTTAAATAAGTTCTAATTTGTAAAAGTCAATATTCAGGCAAGTATTCCCTGTAAGAGGCCTCGATCTTCTTCTCATGAGTACTTTGCCCCTGTGAAGCTTCTGGGCTAGTCATAACATTATCAAACCCTTTGCAATAAGGATTTGATCCAAAAGCCATGAAAGTTAGTAACACTCCCACCGAATTCCACAGGTGCCCAATGAGGGCTTAAGAGAACACCATTCACCTTATTTTCTAAAACACTTGAAAAACATCAATGCACTCGTTAATTAAGCCGTAGGGAACTCTTAAAAGGTACTTTTAATACTTGTACAAACTGGTGCATGAAGATGCCACTGCAGGATTCTATTTTTAATGCTTCCTGCTTCTACCACAGACAATATCTCATTATGATCAGTCCTACATATCCCAGTAGCACATATCAAACTGTGAGCACTCTGATGTAGATTGGTTCTCCTGGAGTTGTCTGAAGCCTCCAGAGAACCACAGCCATGCACATTCGACTCCACACTCACCTAATGTTAACTGAGTAACATACACAATGACTTCAACACCAGGCTTCAGTTCAAACTGGACCAGGTTCTGGTTGAGAGCATTAAAAAGGATTTCGACCACCTGATGAAACAATAAGAGATACAGTAGTTACAATACAGAAGACAGTATGCTCCGAATAACATTCAGGAATGCATGTAGCCCATGAAAGGTGGCTAAAATCTCTTACTGGCTTCAGAAGAAGGGAAAAGAGAGACTGAGGAAGTGGTTGTCTCAGAGCACATACTTGGTATGTGACACTGAAGCCCAAGTTTGCTAATGCCTGGTCTCCCTAGGGTAGTTCCGATGGTCAGGGCACAGCTACTGAGTAGTTCTGATGGCCTGCTCTCCTGGGCAGAGCCCCTCAAGCAGAAGCCAACAGCAGATGCCAAAGTACAACCGAGTAGACCATCAAATAAAATTAGAGCACTGGAGCTTCAGGCCTCTTGGACAGCTAGTCAGAAACCTAATCTGAGATGTCTGCGTAATACTGATGTATGAAACATTGACACAACAGATTTTTCAGAGGGAATTCTAATATGGGTAGATCCTGCTGAACAGGATGGAAATCCCAAGAAAATCCCTCCAAAAAGCCTTCCAAACCTTCACATCGCAATGCATCTCTTCTACTTGCTCAACATCATAAATTTCAGAGGCCAGCTTTGCTAGCTTCCTAGGACAAATGTACTGCTCTGAGGGGACTGACCTTGCTCAGTAGATGACAAGAGCTTCCACAGAATTGAGGAGTCCTCTGAATTATTTAATGTTTGATCACAGAAGAGTTACTCCTCCACGAGTTACTTGGAGATGGGCTCACGTATAGCTTGCATGCAGTAAAAATGCTGCATACAAGAACATTAGCTAGAGCTAAGCAGCCTTTCCAGCAATACTTCACTCCTTTGCCTTTATAGAGCCAATTTAATCACTTGGTAATTCTAGCATGAAAGCTTCAGCAGACTAGTGCTGTTGTTCCTAGCTCTTCCCTTGTCTGCATATCACTGTTGCTATTCATCACTGTAATTACCTATTTATCTAAATGGATGGATATTGTAACTTCCAAATATAGTTTGCACACGCCACTCGCTGCTGCAGAAAAAGAGGTCTTGTTCCAGTGATATACGAGCTGAAGAGCCTGATTTATTTTTAGTAAACCTCAGTATATTATCTTGCTGCTTTGGCCTCTGTCTATTAGCATTCCTCCAGGGAGTAGAGGGAGTACATATTCAAGGTTCCTTTGGCCATAACTACTGTCATAAGGACACACCACTGATCTAGGAAGAACCACTGCTGGTAGACTGTGACATACCTCTGTGAGGTATTAGAAAAGCCCATTTTTCCTCTGAAAATCATTTTCTTTAATGCCATAAACCATACTGCCACATTCCCAGATGCATCCAATTCCATCACACTTATTGTAAGTCATTTCCAATACTGCACAAGTTAAAGGGCCCATCTGCAAATAGTATGATAGGAATGAATGTTCCATGAATCCTTCTTTCCTTACTTGCTCCAGATCAGCCTCACTGCTTTTCCTCCTCTCTGTCGTGTTTTTATGGGGCAGTATGAAGAGTTCAGCAGAAGTAGGAAGCCCAGGAAATACAGCTACCAAGATCTGTTCATCAGGGATACCGGTCACCTAAAAGAAAAGTAAAAAGGAGGTCTAGCTGCTATTCTGTTACTGATGTTTCCATTCCCTATGAGAAACTGTGCTCCCATCAAACTGTTATTTGCCAGTCCCACTGCAGGTGGTGTGGTCCTAGTGAGCTGCTCTGCCCGTTTGGTGGGTTAGAAACAGAAGTTCCTAACTCAACCCAAAGTCCATATGCTACCATGCCTCCATATCTGGATTTTTCATATAGTCCTTCTGGCTACAAAAGAATGACCCAAAGTCAGATTCAGAGTGTCTGGCTAAGAGCAATCACTGGTAAGTATGCAACTAACAGGGATGTATGAAGAATTGCCTGCAATCACCTTCTAATATCAGATTATGGGGATCCACATTTGCCATACATGAATAACTTAATGTCTCTCATGGGAGACTTTATACTACTGGGGCTGATTGGGAGGGCTGTGCTAGGAATTGCTCAATTTGCTGAACCAAGAGTCAGTTCCCCACCTGACTCTCGTGACTGTCTTCGGAGTGACATGCTCACCGAGGCTACTGCCTTTTCTCCCCAGATCCACACCAAGCATCCTCAGCAGGGCAGGAAGATTCTCCTCCCTCAGAAACTCTCTTCTATATGAGGCTAACCCCATTAGCTCCATGGTCCTACCCCACCTCGAGCTCTTTGGCTTCAATCCTGAACTGAAATGTACCAAAGGGGCAGCCCATCCCTTGAGATCCATCCCATAAGCACAGACCATGGGTTGCAATGAAACAGTCACAAAAGGATATACAAGCAAGCACCCCTGCACCATTGTTTGTAACTGTTCATAGTTACAAGCTAATTATTTTCTTTTTTCTTTTGTTTTTCTGCAAGCTTGACTCTGAATACAGTGAAAGGGAACAATGGTTTAAAGAAACGAACTTGGTGTTTTCTCGGGATGGAAAAAACAATCAGGGAAACTCTTATAAACTGTGAATTTTGAGTGGGCTGCAGACAAGAAAAGCTGAGCAGGAATGTACTTTGCCAGTAAAAATAATCAGGCTCCATTTCTAAGAACAGCTGTAGCTGAAGTTAAAAAAAAAAAGCAAGATACATTTCTGGCAGAATCTAAAAAACACAAAAGCTTGCCTAAATCTGTCTCCTGATTTCACACAAAACCAAAGTCCCTGGCTATTTGATACCATAAATTATTCTGTCCCCCTTCCTGCAAGAATATGAGTGCTAGTTTACATATTCTAATTAATCCCAAAGGAATAGTCAGTATTTTCCACCCACAGTAGCCTCTCTTTGTCCTGTATTTTAAAGGGAGGTTTATTTTCCCTCTGAATCCTCATTTTTTGCCCCAGGTGGAAAGGGAGTAGAGCTTTAGAACGTTCACCAGTTGCTACACTCAGCTGCACGTGGAACTCCTGACTGGGTATCAGGAAGAAGTAAAATATCTTCCTCATGCATCCAACATACTACAGTGTCTGTCTTCTGGGATGAAGTGGATCAGCTGTTTAACAACACACAGTAACTCTACCCAAATGTGTGCAGTAGAAAACAGTTAGATACTGTAATATCAATTTGGCAAAATAAGAATAATAACAATACTATTACAATCGAGAATTTGTAAAGTCCTCAGGGACATTAAAAGCTAAAATGCACCACAGAAACATTAATAAAAGTAATTATAATATTTTCACAAAATTCCCAATATAGTTTGCCTCTGTAAAAAGATCCAGCATATTAAGGAGCTTTTCATCGATTTGAAATGATAACTTCATTACTGCTGTTCTTTCCCAATTTTTTAAGCTAGCATGTTGAAAAAGTGTATGTTTAACAGCCTAGTCAGTGTTAGTACAGATGAGGAAACAGATGCTCACTCACCTGTGCCAGAGCTCTCTTGATGACTTTGCCAATGTCTTGTCTCCATTCAGGGATGTCAGGGTTATGGTAGTCCAAGTTGGGAGAAAATGACAGGAGCTGAGACTGGAAATACTCTGGAACAGAAAAACAGTATTTAAGAGAAGATTAAAAGGGCAGCGTTGAGGTACAGCCAAGGGTGCAGAAAACAACAGGAAGACCACAATGAAATTATCTTAAAGCAAAATCAAGAGGAAAAGCTGAAGGAAGAACAGGCTAACACTAAGCAGGAGAGAAAGCTTGCAAGGAAAGAATTCTTATAATGTTTCTTATAAAGGACATTTTTCCCCTAATGCCAACTTGCAGCTTTTCCCAGAAGAAACGGAAGCAGGAATGAGAGGTGAGAGGATGCCTTCCCTTCATGATGCTTCTGGGCTTCATAATTTCACCACTCAACTTCATCAGACTCTGCTTACAAGGAAGTTGACCAGTAAATAAGGTGGCATCTGGCTGAAATTTGGAAGGTCTGTGCAACTGCATGCATTGAGCTCTGCAGAACAAACACTTACTGTATGCAATGTTTTCAAAAGCAGGTATTATTTGTTTGCTCTCCTGGAAGGAAGCCATGAGTGGTTAATACCCCAACAAATCAGAATCCAGTGGTGCTAATGACTGGCTAATCAAGCAATGGCTAGTCATAAAACACTTTGAAATTACTTCCTAATTGACTGATTGCAGGGAGGAAGAAAAACTTCCGGGACTTCAAATACGGAATACTTTAAATTTTCCTGCAATTCCAAGTCTGCCCTCTGGTGTCACCAGAGACCAAGCCTGGAATCCTTATGATAAACATGCACAAGGGATTTGGGCCAGTGGGAGACACAGATCCAGGCTGGGAATCACACTCAGACATAATTTATCAAGGGAGAAGAGTCTCTGTTCTGGTTTTGGAGATGTGCTGAGCCTCACCTTGAAGCACACTTGATGTCCAGACACTTCAAATAAGTACCGTTAATCATTTGTAGGAAAGTACCAGTTTTAGATCAAAATAGACCAGTACGAGTATAAATGAGGAAATCCACAGAATAGCAGGGATGTGCCAGCACAACATTTATGTTGCATCCTTTGCAAGATCTGTTCTCTCTTTTTAGATAGTGCAGTATATTTTCAAATAAAACAAGCATCAAAGAGAGCAGGGAAACTCTCTCAAGTTCTGAAAGCTTAACTTAGATCCTGATATATTGACTTTGACTTTTGAACCCTCAGCACTGTGTCCAATTTATTTTTTTTTTAGCAAATTCTGGTCTGTTAACCACAATTTGAGCAAACCCTGAATAAATCTCCCCCACCACTAAGATCAGAAAGCCATGCCTTCCTGCATATATAGCCATAATAACTTAACACAGGACACAGTTTAGTATACAAATTTAGCAGAGCGCACATTTACCAAAGGTGTCACTCTTTTATGTACTCAGAAGTGAACTGATCACCAGACTGGGAGTCTGGAAGGACTCCTTCCCTAGACCAGGCCAGTCTGCACCATGATGTTGCAAAGGGCTATTTGGACAGTCCAACTGGATCAATTTCTCTTTGTGATAAAGCCCAAAGCTTTGGATCTTTAAAACAGAATGGCAAAATTTTTTATAAAGTGTTTAAAAACAATGAGTGAGAGGAGCATTCTGTGGGACCAAAGACTGAGATGACCTGTGGATAAACCCCTCAGATAAACTTGATTCAGGTTTATTCCAGAAACCAGTGGAAAGATGCATGTTTCCTAGAAGAAACATTGGATTTTGGAATGCTCAAAATGATCAAGTAGAGGGTTACTTACATGTGCTAAATAGCGAGTTTGGGTATTACTAAATCATATTAACAAATTATTAAAACTCATTGCATTTCACAGGCAGGCAATCAATAAATATCTATTTAGCTGGTTGTTATATTTGAGGATACAGCTTTCCAGTCACCAGCAGGACATTTATTTATATTTAATTACTGAAACAAGACACTTATAGTTCAACTACACATTGAAGCCCTTGTCTCTAAATAAATCTTGCTATCCAAACAAAAGCTTGCCCTCAAATGCTGGATGCCAATAACAGGATAAGGAAAATTAAGACTACCCCAGGGTAAAAATTATTCTCTGGAGAAATCTCAAAGTCCTGGACAAAACTGCTGAGACAGCCCTTCCACCCAGCCTTTATCAAGCCCCAAATAGGGTGTGAGGTCTGTCAAAAGGTGCTTTTTGGAGCCTGTGACAAGCAGATATGGCATACCAAACATAACCCACAGGAAAGTCCAGTGGACACACTCAGACCTCCAGCTGTGGCATGGGAGATGGGCAGAGATATATAAATAACAGTCATTTCTGCCCCATTTTCCAGACGCCTCCAGACCTCCTGTAGTTTTTCACTGCATGAAGAGAAACACCAGCTGTATTCAGGCCACCTTAATGACGCACGATGCCTGCATCTTTCCCACAGCTAGGAAGCAGGGGGAAGGCAGTGTGATTACCACTCTAAGTGCTTTTTCTTTTGGGAGTTCCCAGTCAGGCTGTACAGGCAGACCAGCAGGCAAAGGAGACACCAGCCACTTTATGACAGGGCTGAGCTTACAAGTTGGCTAGCTGCCCCAGCCAATTCACTTCTCTCTTTTGTGATCGTGACACATCTCGGCTACTCTGTTTACTGTTTGTCTTCAGAGCTTCCTCCAGAGTTCATTTTGGCTGAGCAGTGACTGCCTGTTCTTCACCTCTAGATACCCCCCTGAGATCCGATTGTAAAAGGCTGAAGGTACCATGCACTGCGATCTCCTTGGTGTCTTGGATGAGGGTATTTCCTGCAGCAACTTGGACAGTGATGGTGTTCATCCCCTCCACAGTGAAGACGTACGAGATGCTGCTCTCTAAGGTGATGAGGGGCTGCAAGAGGTAAACACAGATGGCGATATCAAAACCAGGGTGAAATTAACTCAGGATCATGACACGCACCTGACCGATCCATCAGGCCACGACATCCTTCCTCCCTGGCACAGGAATGATGCTCTGAGCTTGCAAGTCCCACTAGGGCCTAAATGTGGCCCAAACACTACCCAGTGAGAACTGTCCCATAGACAAAGGTTTCTCCCACTTCAGTAAATGCTTCCTGACATATTTTTCCCGTTGAACTGCAACTCATTATGCTGCGAATACCTCAGCAGAGCCCAGTCAGCAATTGCAGAATTAGTGCTGCAGAATGCAGTGTTGTATACACACACACACACAGAGCATGCACACTCAGCAGAGTTGCTCTATCAGCTGTACAAAACACAAGAGTCCAGCTCAAACCAGTGTCAAGCATAAAACAAAGATGCAGGTTCTTCTTCAAACAATCCAGAGTGTTCAGATTCATAAGAGCGCATTTGTGCTTTTAGGAACACAAATCCATTTATCTCAATCTCAGAGCAACTCTGCTCAGCTCACCCAGCATTGCCCTGTCTATGCTTTGAGCCTGTAAGCCAGCTCCAGCCATGCTAACAAGGCTGAAAGTATGGCATAATACCTGCTGACAATGTGGTCTGAATGTGGCTGAATTCCAGAATAAATATGGTCTGAATTTAGCCATCTCAGAGCCCTAGTAAAGAAGGCCGACTTTACCTGCCCCTTCTCAAACAAGAATGTCCTACAGCTCTCCTGTTTGCACAAGAAACTCTCACTCCGGTACACATCTAGATGAGAATAGCGCACCATGTTTGGGAAAACAGATTAATATATTGAAAAATCAAAGGTCTAACCCTCGCAGTGCCATAGATCTGACAGTTGGTCTATAGAAAAATCTCTTGGTTTAGATTAAAGCATTAAAATGGGAATAGTGATACTAGCCTCCACTGCAAAAGCACACCGAGGTCTAAGAGCACAGATAAAGCCATTGTACCATCATTACTGTCCCTTCACTACCCTGCCAATTTGTTTCCAGAGGAAAACCCCTAAACATTCACCTTCCAGTTCTCACGCGTCCTCCCATCACTCTGACAACCTGCCTGCATTTTACAACAGTGGCCATATATTCCACTTCCATAGCCAAATTAAAATTTCCACTGAAATAGGCCAGACTGGCAAACACATTTCCCTCCCTGCAGAAAGCCATCTTCCTTTGGACCCCTCATCCATGAGCTGAAAAGCAGTAGAAAAATTAAAAAGTGTTTCATCACATGGGACTCAGAGACTGAGTCAACAAGGCTGCCAGCTTGTGCTAGCCCTAGGGGTGTAGCTAACATATACTTAGATATACACACATCCTGGACAAGCAGAATGGGTCTTTATTAAACTGCAGCGATATTAGCAATCTTTCTGGATGTTACAGGCTGTAATTCTGTGCAGAAGCAGATCAGAGGAACCAATCTGGCCTTTAAAATTACATCTTTCCCTTTCCGTGTATGTGTATATGCTGGACATTCCATTATCATGGATGATTTCACCTCTATCATGGAGTTTTAACATTCGGTCAACTCCTTAATTTTAATTAAAGCACCAAGACCTGGAAACTAACTCTAAATTAAATCAAGTAGTTTAAGGTTCATTTGCTCAAACCTATTAGACAGCTGGACATATTTATTAAACTGGACCTGTGTTAATCCAAGAAAATCGGCTTTTGGGGATACTGCAAAAATCAGCACAGTAGAAATTCAGTCCAATGGTTCCAGCAGGGTGGGGAGGGCAGAAGAAGTGCCTCAGCCAGGTCATCTGACTCTAAGACAACATTTGCCTGTGCATCAGCACAGAGAGCACCTTAGTGAGACTGTGCCGTGACACAAGACACGGCTGGTTCTGCCTGGGATGCCTACGGGCTGAACAGGAACAGAAGATGCAGCCCCTCAGCATGGAACGAGGATGTATCACCTAACAATACCAGTCGCTGTGCACAATATTACACACCTCAGCCTTCCATTCACACACAATTCAGCGTCCCCATCTTCCACCTGTGCTTAGAGCACCACAGTTTGCCCATGGGTGGGCACAGAGAAGGATCTGACACGGACATTGAACATCCCAGAAGGAATTTTGATGTGATGCAGACTGTTGTCCTAGGAAAAACAGGGTGGTTGCTGCTGTTATGACTTTATCCTTTATATCCTGTTATATCCTTTGCCATACTTATGTCAGAGTTGCAACTGAAGCACTTTTCATGAAATAGCTGGAGATAATGCTTTGCAAATGATGCTCTGGGTCTTTGATTTGGACACAGGTAAGTGGCACCATTTTTACTAATCCACACCTCAACACATTTCAGCAACACGTACAATCACCCCAAGGTATCATAAGGATTATCTACTCCATGTGCAGCTATGTCCAAAGCATCCACCCCAAACACATCCATATATCCATATCTGCTTGTATGTTGCTGCCTATGGGCCTGAAATTTAAGCTAGAAGATAGAACAGATCAGATTTATAATCCAAGTGTGAGCACCATGAGAACCGCATCTTCAGCAAACACCACTGCTTTGCTCTATTTTTTCTAGATTGTATTTCAAAAAATCTTTTTAAAGGCTATATTCACAACCAATTTCTATATTAAGCACAAAAACAATGGCAAGAAAACTCTGGCACTGGAGGACTTAAGCAGATGATCAAGTTACCAGTATCTAAATTGTCTCAGATGCATTTTAATGGCTGTCCATGAGTGAGCAGAGTGCCAAAAATACCTGAACTGTGATGTGATTTTGCATCCCTCTCTTTCAGTGCAGTGTAAACTGTGTGGAATTAGCTGGTACTTGTCCTGGACTAGATCTGTGTGTGGGGGTGGCTGCCATAGCTCAGCGAGGGCACAGCAACTTGCCAAGTTATAGTAAGTGGGTTTTGTTCCTGAGCTCTTCCAGTGCCTCAATTATGCTTCCACAAAAATAGGTGAGTTCTTGCAGTAAGCTTCCTAACTTGACGTAAAATCCCAGCAGACACAGCACTTACTGTTTGGTTTTTTTCTCCTGCAAGCGTTGGTAGCTAGGGTAAGAGGTTAAAATGCAAGCAACTTTGTCAAAAAGAAAATAAAATACTTGTGTGCCTGCTATTTTTTATCTCAAGTTCCATATTTCATGTAAAATCCCTTATTTTTTCTACTGTGATCTCGCCTTCAACTGCAACTCAACAATGTAGACAATGATGGGACTTAAACTGCTTTTGTAAATAACAGCAGACCCTACACTGCAAAACTGCCAGCTGTACATTTTGTGACCATAATAATGGAGGATAGTGCCTGTGTGTCAGCTGTCTCACTCCTAAAGCCTACAATAAAAACTGTAGCTAGTAAGAAATCCTGCTCTCTCCATCTGAAAGCATGACCAAAACTCGTAGTTTCATTCACTTTAATTATTGATAAAAGAGCTCTTTATAATATTTTATTGCCGATGATTTGAAAATTCACTACAAAGAAGTCTTACCTCCCTCTCTAATATACCCAAGACTGTCAACAGGAGTCACAGATGGACACAAACAATTCATTGAGGGTCCAGATTGAAATTCTAAATACAACTGGTTATTTGAACACCAACAGCTTTAAAGTATTGTGTTGGAATCAAACATTATATAGTGCATACTGGTACATAATCGAAACTCCCACAGTTATTTGAACACAAATAACACACGCTTATTTAACATAATGTTTTTAAACATCATTGTGTTAAAAGCCAGTATTATCCCATGCATAGTGGTATGCAATTCAGTTAAGTCACAAGTGAATGCTGGTAATAAGAGTGGTCTTCAAAGCTCAGTAGGGCTGATAACAACCTGACGTAAAAAAGCAATGACTCCTAAGAACAACATGAGACAGGAGGAAATAACTCACAAAGGCTGCAGTTCAGGTAATCATAGAATGGTTAAAGGGACCTTAAGGATCAAGTTCCAACCCCCCTGCCCTGGGCAGGGACACCTCCCACCAGACCAGGTTGCTCAAAGCCCCATCCAGCCTGGCCTTGAACCCCTCCAGGGATGGGGCAGCCACAGCTTCTCTGGGCGAATAATGACACCCCATTTTAGGTAAGGAAAAAACTAAAACACAAAACAAACAAAGGCAAGAAGTTTTTATTAGGCCTGAGAGAGTTTCCTGTCTGGTGCAACAAGCTGAGGAAGTAAAAATGAACCAAAGGATAGCTGTACCTTGGTGCTGTTACCAAACCACCAGAAGTAGGTGAGTGTGCCTGCCTGGCTGGGCCAAACTACTGCAGTAATGTTGATGTCCTTATTTCTGATGGCGACAAAGGGGACACTCAGATGGACGTGTTCCACTGGACCTGTGGGAAGAGAGAGTTCATTATTGCAGGCTTTGAGTTAAATCCTCCCTGCGCAGATGTGAACAACAAGGATCTTTCCTTTAAGTAAATCAAATGCCTTATGCCAGCAGTGAGACTACTTCAGCACTATGAGAGAATTTCAGCAGTCAACAAGCAACAGAAAAAGATACCAGGTTAATAAACTTTTTTTTTTTCCTCACCCTTAATTCTAGGAGAGCCAGAAATGAATATTTTCCACAGTGCTAATTTCAGACAGTGCCAGCATTCTGTTTAGAAGAATTGTTTAAATGCAGTTTGAGGGAGAGCATTGAACTAGCATTGCACTGGATAGGGCAAGCTGCTATTAAAAGCTTGAGGGATAGGACACAAGAGAGAAAGGAGGTGTTTTCTTGAAAATATATCCACTAAGCTACTAAGAATTGTAGAAAAATAATTTTAGCCAAGATGGCTTAAATCTGATCATATATGAGGCACTTGTGACTTCATTAAATACACTCGGACTGTTTTCTAGAAGGTCTCCAAAAGAAAGACTCATGATTTTGGAAATCCTTGGCATCTTTTTGACTTTGGCTTGATCTTGAGAAGTCCTTGGGGAGTAAGTTACCACTAGCAAAAATTCAGGAACTACTTGAAAGATGTGTGCATCAAAGCACTTAATTCTCAGAAAAACTTGTTTCTGAAAGACAAAATATCAATGAAAAGTTGTGTCTAATAAATGCAGATGTCCAGAATGAGTCCAGTGCATGAAGTCCAGAATTAAGACTCCAGTTCCTCTTCAGAAAAAAAATGTGAAAAAAATACTGAGGTTTTGTTTGCTACCTTGTTTAACGCTTTTACTATTTCCTTCTTGTTTAATTTTTTGGTTTTACTGGTACTATATTTCAGCTGATAACTGCTGCACTTCAGACAGTGTTACTGAGTCTTTCTGGATGGTACCTTTTAAAATATAGCAAACTGATAGACTATCACTGTGAGAAGGAAAGGATAAAATAAGAAAGAAGTGAGATTTCTTTTTTATAAGCATTAATTCTGGGAGGCAGGAAATTTGCTGATTTTAACTGAGACAATCTTCTTGTGTTACCTCTCAGCTCTTCAAGCATGAAATGGGGACATTAATCACTTCACCACCTACTTGGGTTACAAGGATTTTGGAAAGCAAGAGCTGTTCTTTTAATACAGGAAAATACAGGTCCAAGCACAATGGGACATTATTCTTGCTTTTGGCTCCTTAAAACCTGCTCTTTGTTCCCCCCCGCCTCCTCCTTTCCCAAAGGGTCTCTACCAGAAAGTCAATCCTGAAATCTGTCCATAGCAAGTACTCTCGGTTCCCAAATATAGCAGGTTCCCCCAAATATTTTGTAACAGTGTATGTAAGAGGAAAACTACCAGTATCTTCATGTCCTTTAAATGAAGAGATGAACAGCTTGACAGTAGATTCCAGAAAGCTGAAAAGTTGACTGACCCCTGATAAAGCTGCAGGGTAGAAGACTGCCAAGGAGCTTCCTTCTGTTTTTTTTTTTTTCCGCACAGGATTCCAGCATCAGACAGATGATATAATAATGGTGATTTATATAAGAGGCATTTTTGTCTGTACCTTTGAGTTCCAAGGTCAAACCTCCTATATTGACAAGTACATCCAAATATATTAAAAATCTACTACTGAGGTATCATCTTATTTCAGTGTTAGCATGAGTGTAAATGCTTGGAAAATATTTCCCTAGAGATAATGATAATAAGTTAGCCACTTAAGAATGCTATAAAAGTCAAAGGAGAGAAGTGAGAGCCCGAGGAAGAAGAGGGTAGAGTAGCACAACCAGACCAATTAACTACCCCTTGTAGCATTCTGCTCTAAAATCCTCACCATGAAAAAGCAGTTCCTATGAGAAAAATCAGATAATCCATACAAAGCTGGTTGTTACTGCCACATAACCATCACTTTTGTCGGCTAATGGCCCAAGGTGAAGGGAAAAACAGTTAATGCTCTAATAACAGGTTGTTAAAGGCAGCCATGATTGACTTTGAGGGAATTATGAGCATAGTAAAAGCTTCAAGGAACATTTATTCCTTCACACAGGGAGCTTGAAATTAGAAAAAAAGGAAAAGGTTCTTGAGTTTTGGCAATTTCTGACTTGCTTCCTTCCAGCAGAAAAGCTCAAGTAAAAGATAAACAGGCTAGAAGACATTCTGACAGGCTAAGGGGGAAGACAGACATGGCTGTGAACACCCTTAGGGGCAAAACCAATGAGGTTCATCTGAACACGAAGCTCTCTGCCCAGGAGATCTAGTGGTCTGAAAGCAAGATAAAGAACTGGGATGTTCCTGGTATTATCTTGTGTTCCACAACCCTCTGCTCCCTCCTGTGACTTTGAGAAAGCCAGGTGAGGGCTCTGGTTTTGAGTCTGCTCATGTGCCAAGTGGAGAGAAATTGCACTTATCTACCAAAGAGGCGGGACAGGCCAGGGGTGCATGTCAAACCCATGAAATATGAAAAGTACCACATTAACGCCCAGTACATTCATGTCCCAGAAAGCATGCTTAGCATAACACTTTTATTTAATAAGGACTGTGAAGTCCCAAATCCTGAATAACTGATTCAAAATTTAGTAAATTAAGATAAAACTCTTGGTATTAGAAGCGTATTGGAAACACATATTTGGACTTTATTTCATATGCTGTTTTGTCTCTCACCCTTTCAGAAAGCCCGAGAAACATTTTCAAACTTTTCTCTCTATCTGTGATGACTGCAAATATACTCGTGTTAGAAGAAACTTCCCTTCCTCCTCATTCAATAAAGTTTAATTAACAAGATAGAAGACTATCTAAGGATCCAAGCCTTTGGAAGAACATAAGCTGCATATGGTGGTGGGCTTACATGTATTCTTAGGCCCCACTAAATTTGCAGGAATTTTCGTTGAGGTCAGGTTTTCACCCAAGGAACTTGGCAGCTGGAAGTACTTACAGACCACGTGCAGGAAGAGGACAGCAGTGTCAGAGCCCAGGCTGTTCTCTGCATATGCTGTCACCTGAAAGATTCCAGCACTCTTATACACATGCCGGATGCCATCCTCAACAGGGCTGAAATTAGCGTAGGATACTGCAATGCCGTCTCCAAAATCAAGCTGAATGTTTGTCCTTTGGAGATCACCCTGCAACAGAGAAGGTTGGATTAGGAAACTGGGCTGATAAGAGTGACTTATCTTACCCTCCATCTCACTTCCATTTCATTAGCACGGACACAAACCCCTAACTTTACCAAAAAATCATACCTTTGTAATGTCAGTCCCTGAAGTGGCCAGACTCAAATCAACACCATGTAACTATATACAAGCAATGCTTAGAAGAGCTGAACATCTACACCTGCAAAGAGATGTTATCCCTCCTTCTTGGGTTCAGAGCTTTTTGGAGGGCAGAGTGCCAAATGTGCATATATCAAAGGGAACACACTTGAATGACCTAATGCAATGCACGGCTGGAGATTAGGGTTCACTGCAGTGGCCAGGGCTTTGCACAGCCTTTCATGAATGGGTGGTATCCAACAAGTACCTCCACCAGAGGCAGTGAGCTGGGAAGCACTGCACTGATGGTAAGCCAGATGCTAATTAGAGAGTAATTCCTCCATGCACATGGGAACAGCGGGAATACGCTGGAGACAGGATGGTGATGGAAGGGGCCCTCCAATACGTTCCAAAGAAACAGAATCTAGTCACTGAGATGCTGTAAATCTAGCCTGAGCTAATTTTCCAGGCTTTCTGTATAGTCAACGAAAGAGAGAGGAAGAAAGACAGCAAGAGACCAACACATCTCATCTTAAGATAACCAAGAAAGGTGAACATCCCATCATAAGATAACTGAGACAGATGACATGAATCATCTTCTGCAAATATCCATCCCTGTACCCTCACAATAGAGAGCCTAGATGACTAGTTTCAGGTAGACATGCAACTTCACGATGGCTGAATTTACACAGGTTGACTCCTATACTGAGGACTGACAGTTTTTGTCAGTCAACACAGAGATAGGGCCTGTATACACAGGACAATGAAGCAGATGATGAGAAAATCCCTTCTAGGATTACTGTCAATACAGCTATTAAATGAAGGAGGGAACAACAGACAAGCAATTCCAACATTGCAGGTATTGTCTAGAGGCAGCAGCTGCAGTGTTTTAATTTAATTCACGCTTTAAACCACTGTAGTTGAACTGTAGAAGTGTCTGTTATTTCAGTTTCTTGGAGCCTTACTTTATACCTGTCCCCAGCTGACTAAAATAACACAAAACAAGGCTAATTCAAACAGAGCTAAAGCCCACTGCAGTGATTTCACTAAACTGAAATAAAACTACACCTCAGATTAAAAATCTGTAACTTTCTGTGTATATATATCAGATGTATTGGCCCAAGTAATTTCCTTTCATGAAAGATTTCCACTGTATTCACTATGGGTGAAGAAGACACCACTACCTTTTGGAGATGATCCTAGTCCAAAACTGAAATCAATCAGATTGATTGATATATATTATATATATATCAATATAAATCAATCAATATATTGAGGATAAGAGTAAAAAACCCCAAACATATATAAAAAAATCCTTGCCTCTAAATGTAGCTGGTTTGGGGTTTGGTGTTTTTTTGGGGGGTTGTTTTTTTTTTTTTTCAAGCAGGAAAGTCAGAAATATTTCCTGGCCATCTCCTAAACCCCATTATAGCTGTAAATGCACAGGGTCCAGATCAAAGCTAACACACAATTCTCCAGTACTGAGTGATCTAAGGGAGGGAAACAACCATGTAACTCACAGCCAGTTCTGATGTACCTCCAATCCCTTCACAGCCAGCTCCAATCCTGCAGGGTCTACATCCACTGGGCTGAACTGAAAAAGACCACTGAACTCACACATTTCATCAAAGCTGCTGGGTCAGGTATTGCACAAACAAACCATGGCTTCCTAGCAAAACTGTGCAGATTGGACAAAGGGATAAGATTTCCTGGGACAACCACATCTGTGACAGTCCCCAGAAATTTTGCAGCTGACAGCACCATATTTCCTCTGAGCAGTAGTTTTCAAGTTTATGTGTGTGCAGCAAAACACGTGCCTTGCAGCCTAAATTCTGACTATGAACCTACATCAGGTTCTAGTCTAGAAGTATGAAAATCCATAGGTGATTTTCCATACGGTCCAAAGACATTCATACATAGCATAGATCCATAAAATCACGACTTATTATCAACCCAGAACAGTCAGGATAAAGTCAGAATATTGGCTGAATTGTGGAAAAAGAAGTCCTTAAATCAGAATTAAATAGCTCACAGCTGTTCTAATCCGAAGGATCAGCAACTGAGACCAAAGGTGCACAAGAAAGGCTCTTGCAGAGACAGAAATACCCATGAAAGGCAACAGGTCCCATTTCTTGCCTCCTACTGACTCCAAACCTATGGGCCCTGCTGTCTTCCTGGCGGTTGCCATAAGCCTGTTGAAGTGGCAATCGTGGTACTGACAGAGTCAGGATACTGTGTTCTGCTACTGGTCCCAGTCCTGAAAGTACACCTGATCTTGTCCTTTAGATGGAAACCTAGAAGCACAGACAAGAACCCAGAATACACTGAAGCAGGTTCCCTGTGTAGATAATCAGGACCACAGCATGCCCCACGGACTTCATCTTCCTCATAGGCTATGCCTGCATCCACAAATCACTGTCTAGGAAAGGTATTTTTCAGATATGAATTTGCATGGAGTGTATACTTGGAGCCTTCAGGTAGACACCCATAAAATCAAGAGGATTACATGTAGTTCTTGAAACATGGATATTTGGTTATACATGTTAGATCTCTCTCCTTCCCTACTCCATCATTCCCATTCCACAGGAGCCAGGGGAGTCTTGTCTATTGACTTAATCTGGGCACAATTTTCACCTCTGTCCTACTAGGACATTAAAAATATGGTATAAAACAAAAAGAAAACATAGAGGACTAGAGTGGTAGTGATACTAAAACCTATCTATAATATTGAGTAGCCAATAACACCCTTTTGACAGAGAGTTTGTTAAGTCACTCTAAAAAATTCTCTAGCAGGGGCAAAATTACACTCTTGGGATATTCAGTTATTTGATAGAAAGGCTCCCACAGCTTGTTAAACCTTTCAAACCCACTTCTCAAGGGAATATACTAAGACCGCAAGTTCATCTCATATGGAAGACACTGAATAGAGGATAAAAATTTGATCTGGGCTGGATTCATTGCTGGTGACCTCAGGCTGAAATCTCTTGCAGCCTTCACGGCAGCTCCTCTCTCATGCCTTACAATTCTATTTCCTCCTTGCTTCTCCAGTATGATTCTAGCTGAAATAAGAAGGTTTGAAGAGGAGAAGCAGGATCAGATTTCTCTTGACTAAACAACAGCAGATGATCTTTCTACTAAATTATGAGAGTTCAATGCAAAGCCTGCCCATCACACTAATAATATTTTCTTTCTCCTTTTCATACTTCTGTAACCAGTATATAAAATACTAAAATACTAAAACAAGTGTGCTAACCACACACATGATGTCAGATATGCTGGAGTTTATGAATATAAATTAAAATAGAAATTAAATGGAAGCATTTCAAATGGAAAAAAAAAAATCATTGCTTTCTATATATATTCAAAAGGCATGTTTTATTGCTTAAACCCTGTAAACTACCAGAAGGGAATGAGCTAAGGGCTGTCACAAAGGTTGGAGCTCTGCACACTGAAATCAGTGAGCAGGCAAAGGGTAGTGGAAGGAGCAGAGAGGAGTACTGCTATGGAACAGCCCTTCAAAGTCATCTCCCCATCATAACTAGCCTGGGAAACTTTTCCTGCCTGGAAGCCACATTAGCAGTGTGACAAAAACTGTAGACACAGGACAGTGGTTAAAATTTTGGCCTTCTGATGTTAAGAACCAAACTCCCATTGACTTCAGGAAGGCAACATTTCATCCAGCGTATGCTTGGAGCAGGGGGTGTCTGTGTATGTACACGGTGTATTGAGCTCTCAAATTGTTTGCATAAAAATATGACATGGATGTCATATTTCTTTCTAACAGTTTAGCAATCTTCTAACAAAGGTACAGAGCGCCAATACTTGCTCAGGCTTGTTCTTTGAATAATCACTGCTTGCCTTCTCAGCTCTCTTGCAATTACAACCCTGCTACAAAGCCTTGCCATCACCTTGCAATTACTGAAAGAGAGAAGCTGAGAGGTGGCATAAACAGAAGTCAAGGGAACAGAGCAGTTCAGTGCCTGGAGCTACCAAATAAACAATATTGAGGCCCTAGGGAATTTTATATACCCTTCAGAGGGGAGCTGAGGATGCACAGAAAAAATCAAATATAAAACCAGGTTTGTACATCTGGTCAAGAACACAAGAGCAATTTGGCAGTCTGTTATTTCTTCCTGGTCAAAGTCAAACTTGGATTAAGAGGTTCTTATCTCCTCATCTTCCTTGACATGTATATGCAGTCCAAATCACAGTCCAGACCCTTATTTCTAAAAACACAGCAAAATCATCAGTCATTCTGCATTTCTTAGTCCATTTTCACCACCACGGACATATTCTGAATTACCACTGTCAACAATAGTCTTAAATCTATAAATTCTGAGTTGTTTTGTTTTCAATTAACTATGATAAAGTTGTCATTTACCATTGGAGAGCATAAAGGTCAGTCATATCAATATATTAAATACCTACTGGAAGGTAGAAAGGAACTGATGGCTAATCACAAGGTTGCTGATCAGGGTTAGTCTGAAACAGTAGGAAGGTTGAATGGAGACCACACAGTTGTATCTGCAGGAGGGCTTCTCAGTCTGCTATTCAGCTCAGAAAGTGAGTCTAGGCACAGGTGCAAAAAAACCCACCAGGAAACAGACTGAGCAAAGAAGGTGGAGGGAGGCAGGCATGAATCTGCATGACAGCAGGGTCTGTAATAATTAGGACTTCTACAGAAATTATTTTTTCGAACTAATAAGGAATACTTTGATGACAATTTGTTTCTCATTGAAAGACTGCAATGCTTTTGCCCAAAATCTCAGTGTTCTTTGTTTTTTTCCTCTTAAAATATCTATTCTTTTAAGAAACAAACTCAACACAGAACTCTCTGGGGAATAAGCTGTTCAGCCACAAAGTCATGTTCTTGAAAATACTCTTCCCTTAGAAAAAAAATTGTTTCAATGAAATGTTTTTCTAACCATCCTTATTTTTCAACAAAGGACACAGAGTGTACGCCCTCACGTATTTATTCAGCTGCCTCTTCAATCTCTAAAGCCTTGTAAAGACTCCCCTCTTCAGCTACCTTGACTGCTGCTTTATTGCCCATCTGTTTATCATTCTTTGTACGCAGCAGTTCCGCTTCAGTTCCTTAATAAATTACTACTAGATTCCTAATTTTTAGATTATGTCTGTTCTTTTCTGAACTCCCACTCACAGAGTCTATACAAATCGTCTTACCGTGTCAAGTCTGCAGAATATAAAAGAATCACCCAGGTAGACAAGAAATCCCCTTTGTATAAAAGCAGAGCATGGATGAACCTCTGAGGAAGCATGTAAAAAGGCCCTGTCAGATTAGTGTGGTCCCAGTGAAACATTTAGGTACTGCATAAGAATTTAAATTGATAGAAGTGTGTGTGTTTAAAAAATACTAATAAGGTATCACTTGAAAAAACTTCTCTGTGGCAGAATGCTCAGACTTACAACAACTTCTTGTATTCTTGAAGGTCTTTAGTTGCCAACAAAGGCTACTGTGGGGACTGAGAGGGAAAGGGACACTAGACTTGCACTGTTTCTAATATGCTTTCCCTAAAGATCTAATGTTACTTGCTGTTAGAGGTAGAACACTTAGGAGACAGTCATCTAGTCTGTTCTGGTGTTGTTATTCTTATGTTTGTGACCATGACATGTATGGTTCCCAGCTGCCTCCTGGTGCTGTCCCAAAATGAAGTACACAGGACAGAGTAAATGACAAAATGTACTTGTGGTTCTCCGACACCACCTCACTCCCTCGCTGCCCCTCCTGAGACACTCAGAGATGTTAGAAGTGAGGTTGTGAGTTGACCCTTCTGTTTAACCAGAAAACAGACATAACAAAAGCGAGTGTGGGAAAATCACTGTTGAACCTCCAATGACACCTTCCAGGGGCAGTCAAAAGCCAGCAGGGGAATGCAGCAGCTGCAAACACAGCAGAGTTTTTTGTGGTGCACTACAAATATCCCTAAAGATCAAATCAAATCACAGACCAGAAGAGGCATAAGATGATTTGAAAACCCCTCCTGTCAGCCTGAATACCTAGCAAGTGCCTTCCCTTGGCTATCCAATCCTCCACTGAGTCACAAGCTTTGGTGACACAGGCTGCACCATACATGTTTGCCAAACAGAGGGGTACCTGACTCAGAGAGATCACCAGAAGTGTCTCAATATTTTGATGCTTCAGGCACCAGCACAGCCTGGTAACACGCTACCGTTGGCTACGTAGGGAATTACACCACATTATAAATAAAACAGATATGAGCTGGGGAACTCAGAGGTGGTTTGAAGGGATTCAATTCCTACTGAAAAAAATAACGTCCCTTACTGCTCCCCAGGAGTCTGAAAATGTTCCCCTCTTAACCTTTCCCAGCAAAGCTTCAGCTGAATCTTTTCATTCCAGATAAAGAATTATTAAGCATAGAGACACCACTTCTGCCTCACAAACTTCATAAACTGCAGTCCACTGAGGCAGCAAGAAGGTAGCAGGGAAATGTATTTTTGACCAGATACACCTTTCTTCAGCACCCCCTTCATCATCACTGGTAGACAAGATAACCAGCCAAATACTCCTTTGGCTTGACCCAATATGATTGATGTGTATGTTTTACATATAGCCCTCTTTCACAAATTGTCCTAAATCTTAGGAGTGTTCATCATTTCATGACCCCACCCGATCGCTATTTTCCTCTCAGCAGCCTGACAGATGAAGAAAAAGAGAGCCAGTCCTGCCACACAGTGAAAGGTTTGCTGAGCCCACTAACAAACCTCTTCCATAAGGATGATGAAGGTGGTATTGTGTCCTTGCTCCGTGACCAACTTCCCATCAGTAGTGAGGATGTGCAGTCCCCGAGGTGCTTTTCCAGGGCATTTCTCCATCTTGGCCATGTACCTGTCCCTCAAGCCATCTGTGCAATTGTTAGACACAATCCTTCGGTACCTGGGGAACAGTAACAAAAGGAGATTGGGCTCAGATGGTGGGCACAAAAGTTTCTTTGTTTTGTTTTTATTTTGTTTCTCCATATTAATGCACGTGGTTTTTTTCAAAGGCTAACTGCCTGCATGATTCCCTTGCTGAAAGGAAGAATCAAAGAAATCTAACGCTTTATTAAATTGGAGAAAGCCAAACAATCCAGAATGCAACCTTCTCCAGCGATTCTCAGCAGCATCAGTGAGAACCGACACACATTGTGGAGGTGAATTATTTCTGCACTGCTAAAAGGTAGAGAACTCTCCCAACTCCCCATGCCTCCAGCATTGCACCCTGCATCCTGGCTTTTTAATTATGTTTTTTATTACATGTTGTCTGTCTCTCCTCTGCTCTGGAAACGATTTGCCAAGAGCTTTGTCCAATCCCATTTTAAAATGATTCAAGGAACGGGTTTTTCTCTTGACTCTTCCCGGAATACTTTAGCTAACTAGCACAGCACTTGGCTATTCCCAGTGCTGTTGAGGGGGATTAACCCTTTCTAGTAATTTCACAGTAAAAATACGGGACTGATTAAGAAGACAACTAGTTTGTTACTGCTCTCTGTCAAGAGGGATACGAGCAGTCATACTGGCCAGGGCTCCTGTTAAAGCAACCTCTCAGCTGAAAGGGGTTCTCTGAAGTTAAGTGACTCCAGACTCCCAGCAGCTACTCTTTGTCCAGCCTCTTGCATCAACCAGCCATGAACAGCCCTGTCATAAGAATTGAGCATGCATGACCTGTGACTCAGAACCAGCTCTTCAAAGTCTTCAGGCCCTGCACTGCCTAAGAACATCACAGTTGTGCACGTGACAGGGCAACCAGAGTTTCAGAGTATCCCCTGCATGACAGAATAGCATTTGCGAAGTGATACTACTCTAATAAACCAACACTTGCCATTTGTTCTGGGTAAAACCAGGAGGAACTAGCACATGTAGCTTGTCTGATATCTGAAGGCATTGTATATACAAAGTGAAAATGGCAGAGGGGAAAAAAATTGCAGCAGTAAGATAGGAAGAGGTTCAATGAAAAATGATGTGAAATACCTCGAACCTGTCCCTTTAAATGTTCATCTGTCTCTCAGACAGACCTTCTTGATTCGCGTTTTAATTTTGCAGCAAAGGGGAGCTCCAAGTCTAGGCTCCAGGGATCATACATCACTTGATAGCAATACAATATCTACATGTCACTTATGTTAATGTGCTTCTCTCTGCCTCTGAGGAATGAGGCAGTGTTCCATACAGATGCTGCTGCAAACATTACCTGACGAATAAGTCTGGAAAAGAGCCAGGCAGGATGCGGAAAAAAAGGAACGACTCAGATTCTCTTGTCTACTGCAAGGTCACCAAAACCTGAGATATTGCAAGGATCACTTACCCAGTGCTGTTCAAGTAGCTCTGACCAACGCTGCAATCCTTGGACAGGGAGGACGGGCTGAACCAGAAGGCTGGGACGCACTGGTTGTTGCTGTGCCTCTCGTACCCATAGTCACTACGGAGACAAGTCATGAGTGCATCTCTGTACCCGCTCACTAGATTTAGCTCAGAGGTTTAGGTGATGGATTTGTTCCCCAAAGCACGTGTGTGTTGGTGGCTCTTTGCTGGATGGATCATGGATTTGGCTCATCCAGAGACAAAGTGCTTGATTAGTTTGAGAAGCAGGAATGCAGTTCACTGAAGGTATGTGATACTTGAAAACATCACAGCTACCAACCTTGCAGGGACACTTATCTTTCATTTGGTAACAAAACATGGGAGAAATCCGGAAAGAAAACTGTACTGTTAATTTGTTTTGCTATCAATCTCTAATAATTTCACTTGTTGGGTTCTTTTGGTTTGCTTGCTTTTTGCAGTCTTTGCTTTCAGAACAAACCAGAAAAATTCCAAGATCTAATGCCACTTTTTCCCAATGAAGCAGTTAAAAATATGTAACACTAGGAGTACTTCCTGAACAACTAGCCAAGGTATGTGTATTTATGTATTTTAATGGCCTCCCTGCTCTGTGACTGAGCTATGACTAGCTGGAAACAAAACCATAGCTGATGGTTTTCCAACACTAAACTAAAACAACACAGCCAACTTGGTAATCCTTAAATTTAAGGATGACATGATATTGTGTCACACGTGGACGGTAATCCAGGGTACTGATGCTTCCTTGGACCACCAAAGACTGGATGTGCACACAACCACATTCAGGGCTTCTTTTTACAGCTGCCTTTGCATGCCAATACAATGATGAAGCAATAGGATTAACCCAAAGCTTTCCAAAAGTTTTAATAGGCTCTGGATCGTGTTTCTATGCACAGCCTTTATTGGCAGGCTGGATTCAAGGGGCAAATAAAAAGAAATTCTGGATTTTTGCCTGAAGTAGGTTAGCAAATGCCAACAAATGAAATCTCTGTGGAAACACAGACACTACAGAAGTCACTGCCTCGAAAGCTCTCTGTGCCCTTTAGGACACTGAGTTTTATCCTTCCCCCATTCAGAGTCTGAATTGCCAACAGAAAGTCTGTAGGAAGAGCTTTGGTGAGACAAAATTGTGCTATGTCCCCAGTGACCCAGGCTGCTACTGTTCCTTTTTTGGAGACAAAAATTCTGCAAGCCACTTGAAAAGGTTAGGAGATTCCCAAATGCTCTTTCTCTCAACATTCAATTTAATCATTCTCAGTGGGTCCGACCTGCACAGTCAAAAATGCCTGGCAGTGACTTGGTAATTAAAAATATTCAGGAGGAGCTGTACTTTGCCCCAAAGAAGAAAAGAGCTGCATAAATATTTAATAAAATTAAAGACAACATTGCTGTATGCCCTCAAGGTTCCGTGCTTGTTCATTAACTTCTGGTAAATGTATATTAAAACCTCTCATGCTGCCCACCTTCCTTCTCATAAGCCCCAGGGTTTGCATAAGTTAAGGAAATAATCAAGTCCAGCTGCTGTGCTGTCTTTCTCAAGAAAGCTATCTTGACAGAGTAAATAAAGAAGCAGGAGAACGGAAAAGAAAGATCACTGAGCATTTTAATAACACTTCTGAGTTCCTTCTGCCATTCTCTCTGTCAGAAAAAGGCCAGGGTTTGCTTCTGGAAATGACTGCAAGGGTTGGAAGGAGTCACCTCTGACCTTGACTCATGAGGATTTGTTGTACTGGGGCCCTGGGTCATGATTTATTCCCCTGAAATTCAGATCAGCCTTATATCTAACAGCAGGAAACAGCACGGCAACGTAAGGCAGATGGGGGCAAGGGTGCTGTGACCAAATGGGAGGCAGCACAGCCCTCACAGCTCGTGCTGTAGAGTTCCTGCAGCACAAGTCCTGTCTGCACAGCTCCCGAAGGCAGGCGTCTTCCCACCTAGTAGCATGGGATGCTCTCTGACCAGAACCAGCCTCCAAACCTACTTACTGGGGAAGCAGAGGGCCTGTCTGTAGGGAACTGCTGGTCAGTGTGTTCTCACAACCCCAGGTGCTGACCCTTCTTTCCCTGACTCTCTGCAGAACCTGCTCAGTTCACGCACAAGAGACAGGACAATCAGTGCTTCCAAGAACAATGGGCAATTGTGGACCCAACCAGAAAAAGCTGAGTGGACATCTTTCCTTTTCAAAAGCACCAAGTGAAAGAGTAGGAGCTGTCCTTCCAACTTTCAGTACCTACAGTGGGGACAAGACTAGGGAAGCTGTGGTCCCTCTCCAGAAGGAAACGGGAGACCTGGCCACCCAGGATATGGATAAGGCTGAGCTACTGAACAACTTCTTTGCCTCAGTC
>JAOTQQ010000002.1:26394020-26445797 GCA_026546715.1 Gallinago undulata | reverse complement strand
CAAGGCCAGGCTGGATGGGGCTTTGAGCAACCTGGTCTGGTGGGAGGTGTCCCTGCCCAGGGCAAGGGGGTTGGAACAAGATGATCTTTAAGGTCCCTTCCAATACAAACCATTCTATGATTCTATGACCTATCTCCATGAGCTCCCTGCCTAGAGCCTTCTTCCAGTCAGCAAGACAAAAAGCACTTCTCAGCACCTCCCCTTCTCATATTAACATCCAAAATAAGGAAGCTGAATCATATTGTAGAATAACCAATATCTTGCCATTGACTAAATAATTGTCTCATCCTTTAGATGTCAAAAGTCAGCGAAGATGAGTCCACCCTTCCTCTTTGGAAATCACTTTTAAGATAATCAAGCTTGACGCCCCATTTCCAGCACTGATAGTGTTTTCTTCAAACTGATTGCCCCATCCATTCTTCCAGTCAGCCCTTCAGACTAGCATCAAAACTCCCCCTTAAATTGAAGCTGGTTCTTCCGATTCTCCATCACCAGCTATAATAATTTTGCAACTGGAAGCCAGATAACAATTCTGTTGGCAGCGCAGAGTCTGAAACAAAAGCCAGCTTGCTGTCCTCTAACTGCATTTCCTCTGCAGGACTGACAAGGTTAACAGCAATATTCTCTCATGTTAGTGAGAAAGTTAAGCGAAAATGATACTGAACACATGCAAGGAACACATCAATTGATTGAAAAGGTGCATTCTCATGCAGACCCTTTTCAAGGCAGAACAGCACTTAAAGCCAATTTACCTACCACAATTTTCCACTCACAGCTTAGAAAAGACAAGCTTGGCTGTTAAAATAGAAAGCCAGTGAGGCACAAAGCCACCAAAAAAAAAAAAAAAAAGGAAATGAAAAGAAAAAAGAGCAAATTCATAAGCATCTCTGGAGACTGGTGCTCGGTTCAGCTCAGAGGCATATACCAATGCCAAGGGCAGATACTGCAAGGCAAGATAGTTTGTTCATCCTGCAAGTTCCCGTGATAAGAACAAAGGGGAAAGATCTCCCGAGTCAAGCTAAGGAGTCTCGGATGTAATTTTGGCATTAGGAACAAATTAAACATCTATCCAGATAAGATATCTGCTCTATATCCCTGAACCTCTCTTAGAGCCAAACTACTTTGCTATTCAAGAAAACACTTAGGCCTATATTTCTTACTCATTTTTGCAGCATTTCAGTGTGTCCATGTTCTAAAAAGAACTGTGAATGTCAGCTGACCTAAGTCCAAATAAGTGTAGAGATCTCATGCTTCCACCTCTTCAGGAAGGATTTGAAGGTAAATGAAGTTTTCAGGGATCACACCAAAACCAAATCAGGTATCAATCATGACAACCTGCTATAAAAATGAAAATCTTTTCTCTGATGCACTGCTTTCAGGGTATTTTGAACTCCATTCAAACAACATTCTGATCACAGATATTGACAGTTTTCAATCTTTGAAATATCACTTATCACAGGTTCTCTGTAAGAGTTCTTTGTGCAGAGAGCCTGACTGTTACACATTCTCTCATCTCCTATCCCTGACTGTTAAGCAATAACAAACAGTGGTTCGTTTTTTCTCTGTGTTATTTTTAAGCTGCTTTCAAAGTGACCTTAAAGCAGTTTGGAAATTATGGCCCCATTAAGTTAGAAACACCAATATTTATGCAAAACAAGTAGCTACATCTGACAAGGGTGGGCTGTACAGTCATGTCACAGAAGCCCTTTCAGAAATTTTTCAATAAAACATTGCTAAAGGGCAACAATGGTTCCCAGGAATTTGAAGTAATAATGATAAAAATGTGCACGTTTTGCTAGGTTGCTCCCTACATATTCAATGACCTTGAAAGCGAGGACAGAAAATTTCCTCTTTCTCCTATAAAGGCCATGCTTTGGACCAGAGAAGAGTCCTGGCTGTCTTTCTTCTAGAATAATGGGGAAAAAAAATATAAAAATCAATCAGTAGTTGCAATTTTCTGCTTTTGAATTCCAGGCTTGGATTTCTCCTGGAGATTAACAAACCTCTCCCACAGATTGAAGGGGCCACCTCCCTCACGCAACAGGTATGGGGATCACATCTATGATATATGGGCACAATCACAGCCACAAAGCTGCACAAGACCCAGTTTTTCTGCAAGGTTTTCTGTCTGGGCACTAGCTTGGCCACTGCCAATGCTACATGAACCGTCTGCAAAAGTCCCCAGCGTCACATACTCACCACTCAAAGTCTCCTTGACCACAGACACATGGTTCAGACACCACACTTTGGGAATAGTCCCGACCTAGGGAACACTGCGCTCCAGGCTTACGTTTCTTATAGATCTTCCTCTCTCCCATGACACAAGGCTCCCCCTTCAGCAGCCAAGGAACAAGAGGAGAAAGAAACACAGAGAGTTGTAGTGGCAGCCGTAGCCTAAATGAAGCATTTTGTCAAAAGACACAAAAGACAATGAAAGCATTGGGAGAGTTGGGAGCAAAGAATCTAGCTCCTTTTTGTGGCTTTGCAAACTCAAAAGCCACCTTGGGAGGATCCAGGAGTTCAGTGTGTTCAGCATCAAATTGGGATGCTCGTGACAAAGTGTTCAAAATGCCCAGGTGCCCAAGCCATTGCAGGAACCCAGTTATGCTGTATTTCAGAAGGCATCCACCAATGTATCTAATCCTATGAACTATCCTTAAAAGACAAAGTGAATGTACTCCAGGGTTTCTTCCATATGTCAGATGAAATCTACTACAGGAAGAAGTGCCCAAGCCTGAAACTCAGGGCAAGGACAAAATCTAAGCATGGAACCCAGGAGTCCTGGCTCTCCTCTTTCCTTGATGGACCTGGCTTTGTTATTATAGACCTCAAGTAATTTTGACGGTGTGTTATACTGGGTTTTTTGAACACAAAGGTTTCTGAGATCACTAATCTAAAAGAAACATTTGACATTTAGGTGAATTGCTACAAACATAAGTTTCTCTGATGCAGAAATAATTTGTCTGCATAGAAGTAAGAAAAAAGACGATACCTAATTGAAATACTTCTCTTTCCCATTAACAGTGATTCCCAAGATGGCTGTCTGGACACACATATCTTCTCTTTTCGTTCATTTAAATTATTTTAATCTATTCAATTCTATGACTTCAGTTATCTGATACATCCTTGCCAAATTAATGCTCATTTCTAATTCATGGATTTCATTCAGGAATATCACTGTGCCAACAGTTCTGGCTCTAGTTATGTTGCCCTGCAGAGAGTGGGACATCATGCTGGTGGCCACTAACCAATAAGTGATCTTCAGAGGGTACTGAGTTCTCTCAGTTCTGGTGGCTTCAGGTCCTAAATATATCCAGCATGAAAATAAGCCAGAGTGTATGAAAAGCAAAGCACGTATCCTTGAATAGAATGAAATAATTTGGTCTTCTCTGGTGTCTTTTATTCAAGGGCTCCCCAGAGTTTTACAGACACCTGCAGGACCTGCAGGATGAATACATGTTTTTATTTTCATTTTTGAGTAGGGAAAATAGAGGCAAAGTGAAAGAAAATTATTTTCATGAGTCACTGACAGAGCTACGAAGAGTTCAATGTCTCCTACAATTCAATCACAAGGTGAGGTTTTACATTGCCCTCAGCACTGAGGGCAAAAAGATCCAGCTGGTGCAATGGAATATTTTCATACAAAGAGAAGTTAACAATCTCCCTAACTCGCCGGAGAAGACTGGCCCTGTGTTTATTCATGCGTATGCTTCAGGGGAAGTAAAGCATCAACAGGTTAGAACTGTGGCTTGATGGATGCAAAAAAATCCATATGACTTGCTGAAAATAACAAGTACGGTCCTATCTGGCCAACACAGAGTATGGGAAAAGGAACCCCCAGCATTCCTTCCCTCCACAGTGGGAATACCTGATTGTGCAGATGCCAGGTTTGGTAGTCATCTTTGTTACACCTTCCACTGAAGATAGACTTGTAGTCCACTTTGACCAGCTGCCATTCAGAACGGAGACTGAAGTGCCCAAAAACTCTGAGAATGGGAGAGACAAAAGGAAAGACCCAGAGTCAGCCAGAGATATACTTCCATTAAGCAAAAAATTTCTCATGAATCTCAGCAGCAGAAACCAATACACAGTCTTGGAGCTTGATGCCAAAAAATGTTACTCATTCAAGAATAACGTTTTCCTGTTCCTATAACATCCTAGGATTGTTTAGCCTTTTCCTGATTCCTTCTACAGCCTGTGTTGGAAGGTCGTCCATGCCACTAGTGCTTAGCACAATAGGCCCCAAGCCTAAAGCTAGGCATCACTCAAGAAAACAAAAATACAGACTAGAAAGTAATGTGTTTAACGTCAAAGGAGATATTCAGATGAATGTATAGGTTTGACTGTCTCAAAATCAAGCCTTTCTTCACTGACTCAGTTTCCTTACTGCTGAACTTTTGTGTTGCAAAAACTTACTACTTAATACATTGTAAAAGAAACACTTGAAATAACATTTTTGGGATATGGGCTGTAGGCAAGTGACCTGCAAAGACAGCAGTGTCCCTTCCCCCTGGTGAACACTGACTGCAGCTAGGAGGAGTGGAATTATAAACCATCACCAATGTAAGGTTATCAACAGAGTTTTTTCTGAATTCTTTTGAGTGGGTCACTCATTATCAGCAGTCACTGATCACACTTCACAGTTCATCTAGCTAAGTAATAAGTTGTTTTTTAGTATGAAAATGACACATTTTCCCGGGCATCACAAAGCTTGTACAAGTAAGAGTAAGGCAGTATACAAGAACAGATGGAGCTCATGGGTCAGCATTCAAAAAAATACTCAGACTGTAATTTAAAACTGAGACGCAGATCTGTTACAAACAGGATGATGAAAGGGATCATATAAAACTGAATAACACCAGAGGCTTCTTCACAAGCTTGGAAGGTTGGCAGCAGAGCTGACTGTTGAACACAGGTCTCTGTAAAAGGCATTCCAACTGTACAGCCCTCATTCCCATGCGGGGAAAGCTACGTGCTTGCTTAAGTGTCTGGAAGTGAAGGACCAAAGCAACAATGAGCACTGATGATATATATCACCAAAGTACCATCACCACAAATACTGAGGGAGTCTACATGTTGGAAGCTCACACCTTCACCAAAGAAAGAAAAATCATAGCAAAACCATGGCTTACTTAAGGAATAACATCAGGTACCCAGACAAAGGACTCCATTCATCCAGAAACATAATATGAGTGTTGCAGGGTGCTCAGTTTTTGATCAAGTAACAGTTTCTTATCCCCTCGGCCGGCTGTGATATTCTCAGTAAGGAGCAGCTTTTGAATCAGTTGCCACTGGATTTCCAAAGAGGTGTGTAATAGGAGGGGATTAGGATGGGTGACCAGACTTGAAAAGCCATGAGCAAAACTACAGCTTCTCATTGGCAGGGGCAACATGTCACTATGCATAAACAACAAAAATCCAAAAACAATCGAGTTGATTTGTCATCATAACACACCAACTTCTTGGCCATCTCAAATATATAAAAGAACCTAAAACCTCACCTAAAACACAAGTTCTATATTTTAAAAATTCTGTATGTTCTGAAACTCAAATCTTTTCTGACACTCATGAAATGTCATTGTATCACCCTTACTGCGAGATATAGAAGGCAGAGAATGGTTTTTTTCTTATACCAAATCTTGCACTAACCTACATCTTTACCCATGCCACTTATAAGATTAAAGTTTTTGTTGTTTTAATTATTCCAGAGTAAAAAAGAAAGAGGGAGAGAGACAGATGATTCACAAATTTCCCTATGAAAGCAAAACAAAAGAGAAAACATCTATTGAGTTTCCAAGCACTGACTGCAATCCAGATCCTGCTGTGTCCCCAGTGCTCTGCCATTCTTTACTTCATCTTAATTTACACTGTAATCACACAGGGTTGTAGGCTTTGCTTTCCCCTCACTGCCCAAACTACTCCTCCTGTGAACTGTAGCCTGCACCAATATGCCTCTGCATTGTGCTGTTTCTCATGAAACAGAGACCATCCAGGCAGCGGTCACATTTTCCCATTTAGACCTGTCTCAACTCATGGAAAGCAGGGAGGGAAAGGGGTTGGGGGAGATCTGAGAGCCTGGAGTTGTGGGTTTGCTGTGGACACCTTTCTGTATCCAAGTTGTGCCTCACAGAGGCAAGCTCCAAGAAGGAGGGAGGATTTAGTACAAGGAGAACCTGTGACAAAGGTGTAGACAGGTTAGAAATGAGTAGGTGATGAAGGACTTGTGTGGTGGAGTGGATTTATTAGGTAGATTGTTGTTGGCATTTCAGAACATTTCATAGTGTAGCCCTAATTGTGGGGTATTAGCGATAGGAAACACCACCACATTCAGGTAAAGCTACCGAAGAAACTGCAATTCCTGATCATCAACACAGAAGGCACATTCTGAACCAAGATCAACCCATGCAAACCACAGCAACATGAGGTGCCAGGGCACTTGTTAGGAGGAGAAGGGAGAAAAGGGAAATAGCACAACGGGGGGGTGAAGGCTTCCAAACCCATACTTAAGTAGGAGTTCTAACTCTAGCTCCTCTCCCCATTTTCCTTTGACACTGGATAAATCCCACCAGCTTTTATGCCATGACTGCTTTCAGCACATGCTCTTACAGAATGTATGTCTGGCAACTACTGCACAGCTGGGCAGCTCTCCCATGAACTTGTTTGTCCTGGATGTGATGCACGACTGAAATGTCATTCTTGTAAAGCAGCAGCTCAGGCAGAAATCGTTTAGTCCAGCAGATTTATACAGGTTCAGGATATAGTTGAGGATTTGACCTGGGTGTTTATTACACAGAAAACACAGCAAGAGGAGGGGAGAACATAATCAAACACAAACACTTGTCTGAACCCAGAAGGTAACAGGGCTGGAGAAATCCAACACTTTGGCAGCCCATGCATCTCAAGGAAAATGTTGTTCTTCAAACTGACCCCTAGCTAACTGTCCAGCAGTAGAGCAAAAGGCTTCTCCGTGTTTTACAAAAATTGCCAGAGCAACTTCTTTTTAAAGCTATTTAAGCAAGCTAAAAAAATCCTCTACCATTGAAATTCTTCTGTGATAATGATAATTAATGGAAAAAACAAAGTTTTCTAAGTGAAAGGCAATACATTAGCATTCCAAAAGCACAGGGCATTAGCTACTCTTTAATTAAATGATTTCAAAGAAGATCTTTGTATATAATTGCTATAATTTGGATGGAAACAATACTACACTAAATGTAATTAGAGGAATGTGAACAGAGAGGGATGTTTTCCTCTGTGCTGCAGAGATGGTTCTGGGTCACCTGATTCCTGAAGTAGTAACTTTCCCCCCCTCCATGCTAATAAAAAGCTTCTTAAGCCTAATCAAACATTGCGGTGCAGCTTTCAGAGACAATAGCTTCTCAGATGCAGAGAAACCAGCAAACAACCGCGCCCCATGAGAGCTGCTCACCAACAATAAACACAACCTGGACACCTACAGCACTTATTAACAGACCAGCCAACATGATGAAGGTTATGGTACACTTCAAGATGACTCTGTTGTGAAGTTGAAACTTCCATGAGAGTAAGCAAGCATAAAGAATGGAAAAAAGTGCTCCAATATGTACATCTGGATTTCTGTATCCAGTGTGGTCGGACAAAACAAGTCCCTAGGAAAGAGAGGGAAAAAGAGATTGGTGGGAGTTCATTTTTCCTTACTCAACTGGCGAGTCCTCACATTGCTTTGAAGATATCATCTCAATTATCTTAGCTGATTCCCATGTGCCTTTGTTTCTCATTTACTTCATCTGCTCATTAAATTAGGGAGGTGGATTTTTTTAAATAAATACAGCTAAACTATCAAGATGATACAGGGGAAAAGAGGACATAAAGTAGTATGACTTTTGCCTCAAAAACTTTGTCTAACATGGTATAACTGAATGCTTTTAATTGCCTCTTGCAAGAATAGAAGACAAAAGAAGAGAGCTGGGTTTTCAAGGTCCAACTCTGGGAAGCCAACACAAAAAGTATGTTTTGATTTTTTTCCACCTAAGCAGTCTGATCTGGAAGTCCTTGAGAAGCAATAAATACAAGAGCCCAGATGGCATTTATACAGAGTCAGTTTTCTGACTAAGCTCAATTTAACAAAGGTTCTCCAACCTAAGCCATGGGATGGTAATTTACAGGCTGTAGACAGAATAGATTTTGTTCTGTCCCTCAGTGTAAGCAGTTAAAACTCCACATAAAATCTTAGCTAATAGGATAGCATCTTCTCAACTGGCTCTATGCATAACTCACAATGAAACCATTGCTAGGAAACCAGAAAGTGCTTCCAAAACCCTTCTTTGGAGAAACAAGGCAAGGCTTTTATTGCCAGGGCTGGATGTTATTAATTTGCAGAAAAAAAATATTAGGAACCTGGAAAACAATTCTGAAATGCTGACAGATTCAGGATGGAATAATTTTGGAAAAGGTCTTTGGTAATACCGCCATAATTGTATCTTTTATTAATTTTTTTAATACACAATAACATAAAAATGCAGTATATACTGGCTGGATAACCTTGTACAGAAACTATTTTAAAGGCTTTTTACATTTATACAGTATTCTCCTGTCAAATCACATTGCTTTTGCCTTATCATTCATTGAATTGTTGATAGTTGTGCTTTTTATGTAATTCAATATTGCTCATTCCTGACAGGTCAACAGAATGAATTGAGGAGCACCAGATAATTCATCCACCTCTGGTCCATAGTTTCAATCCCTGTCCCTGCCCAGGGTATGAGAAATAGATCCTCAAGTAATAGCTCCTGTATTGCTCTCAGATGTATCCATCTGGATCTACCCTTTCTGGCAGTTTGAGACGAGCTACCCAAGCATGGAAATGGAAATGTCTTCTCATGCCTAAATCAAGCCCCCTTCTATCATTTCTAAACTAAACTGGCAGGACATTAAATGAAGCAAGCACAAATTGAAGCTGTCTGTACTTGGCTTGTCTGGTCTGGATATAGATGGAGAACTTCACTAGTCAGCATAGCTCCTTTGCATGTACTGGGACATAATGGTCGAAGTCTCTGGTAATGTCTCCAGTCCTCAGGTGTGCCAATCCATGAGAAAGACAGCTGAAGATACAAAGGAAGTAAGCAGCTGATAAGGTCATCTCTGTCTAGAAAACTAGACAGAAAGAGAGCCAAATATATATTTTTAATAATACTGAAAAAAAGCTAACTGCAGTGTCATCATAGACTGTTTCACTTAGGAAAGCGTGAAACCAACCTCACCTTCCCTCTCCCCCCTTTTTTATTGTAGAAGAAAAATGGTTGCAGAGGAAGTGCAAGAGCAAGCAAAAAATCCCCAATAGCAAAATCACCCAAATCAGTAAATACTTCAGTATTCACCCAAATCAGTAAATACTTCAGTTGTAATACTGAAGTATTTCAGTAAATACTTCAGTTGGCGTGAATCTGTGCTTTCATTCTGGGAAGGTAGAGTGAGAGAAAGTGAAGCAAGATTACCATCTGATTTCAGCTGAAATCACTCTTTTTTCACAGCTGCCCCTCTAATAGGTGGTGCCACAAGTAGTTATTTAATGGGTGAACCCCAAAAGTGCTAGGAAGCAGAAACTGGAAGAGCAACATCTTTACAGGGAAAGAAGTGTGTGTTGGTTTTTTATTTTACTTTATACCCCCATGCTCCATACTCCAGGAGAACTGATTAGTCCAGCATGAATATATGGAGGCAACACAGACCAGCTGCTGCCCTTTCCTCTGATCCAGAGTGCTGGGTAACATAGACCAGAGGCGGGGAGATGGCCTAACAGAAAGAGTCAAGATCCAGGCAAACATATTAGCTCGAGCTGAGAACTGACTGTGTCCCTGTACAAGGTTCTCTCACATCCATAATTGCCTTGATTTGGTTTGGATTTTTCTCCCCACTACCCAGGCTACCCTGGTCCTACGTTACCTGGGAAAATGGTGAGCCTGTGCTAGAGATCCTGGCTCAGCGCACGCACTTACAGAAGGACTTGCTACACAAATGTTCCTCCATCACTTCTTGACATTTATAGCTTTTGAGACAATTAAAGAAAATGCTGACAATTTCACACAAAAAGAAGGCCTGTTAACAAAATCTGGATCTGAAGCCATCTGTGTGTAAAAACGTAGCAGTAAAGCAAGACTCACTCCTAAGTGCAGGCTGAGCTGTTAGGACCAAAAGCAGCAACAGAACAGTTGCAAATAGGGCTGGCAGGGTTAGGTTTATGAACGGGGAGTGAGAGATGAGCTATTTCCCCATGAACTAAACATAAATCATGACTTTACAGAAATCCAAATGGACTGCGTAACCTCCCGACTGTCTTTTATTAGGGTGTAGATGGAACTGGTGTTAAAGGAGGTCAGTAGTTAGATGGAAATTGGACGGAAAGGGAAAGAAAGGGAAATTGGATGGAAAGGGACCTAATTGAAAGAGACACAGATCAGCAATTAGGGAGACTAGAAGAGGAAGAGGGAGAGTTATACTGTCTCACGACTGGTACGATGATGCAGGGAGCAAGAGACTAGAAACAAAGGAAACAGAAAAGATGAAAGATGACACTGGGAAGGCATGCAATTGCCAACAAAAAAACTGTCTAATTTTTTTTCCTAAATGATAAATATGGTCTTTAAGAGCCACTTTGGAACTTTTAAATCAGTTGCTTTTGGCTGACCTGTTAACTAGGAACAGTAGCCTGAAGGCAACTGGGTGATGATTCAGGGCTGCTGTACTTCTGTCTGTGGACAAAGAGAGAGTAAGAAAAATGGCAACTTTTCTAGAAAGAAGAGATGTATTATATGAAATATAATGGAAAATGAAATATGCCAACCGTTTGTATCTAGATTTTTCAGCCAGTGCAAATTAGTGTAATTCTCATAGACCATCTCAGATACAAGGCCTTGTTCTAATGCTACTATTCAGAGGAATTAAAAACAACAGCCATGAAACTACCAAGAATACACCAACAGCAGACAGGAGTTTGTATGATGACAAAATCTTGTTCTCTGTTCTGTTTCCCAACAGGAAGGGTCAAATGAGAATTTAATGGAATTTTTCATGCAGATGAAGTCTGTAGGAAGTGGTTTATTTCAGCTTCCAAACTGAATATCATGGCATGGAGATATTTCACAGAAGAGAAATTCAAGGTGTTGGCCAGATTCTTTGACTAGGAATCCATATCGAATTGGTCATTGAAAGCTGCACCCCTGCCAGGTCAGGAGGGAGAGAGGAGATGGGGCAGGGGAAGAGTTTCTGTTCAATACAGATTAAGAAAAAACAAAATCTTGTGATAAAAATCCTGCAGTACAATCATGGCAGACCCTTTTCCCTCAGCTTTGGAAAACAGTTCTGGGATTATTCATCAGCACATCATTCATGGGCACTTCCTTTAAAGTGCCAGCAGAAGAGGAAAACCACTGCAAATGACATGGTACAGCATGATCTTTTAGTTAGCAAGTAATGCCAAGTGCAATTAGTAAGTAATCTGCGGAACGTATAATTACAAAGCAGCCCTACAGTTTGGGCTCGATTTCTGCATTAGCTGCACAAATACTGCACAAGGCAAAGGGGACAGGGATTTTTTTAAATTATTTTTTACTTTTTAAATACAAAGTGCTATCAAAATAAGAACTTACTGAATGACAAACCAAACCTTTTGAAATCTGGTCTCTAAAAAATTTATTGCCAATGTTCCCAAACCGCTTTACATGACAATCGCTTCAAAAGAAATCCCAGCAACATGAAAGGGAATGTGAGACACCTGGGAAGGGGGATGGGAAAGCACGTTAATTTTTAATGCTGTTTTTCAGAAGCATTCTCTCTCTTCTTCAGGCACTCATGAAAGACAACCAGTTTCTGGCAGCTTTGAAACCTGAAGATGCTTTCTCCCTCTTCTAGAAAAGATACTGGCAGTTATCAGCAAGCTGAGTGTTGCCTCCACTAATGGGTCTATGGTCCCAACAGAGGCAGGTGCTTCCCCTTTGCCAGCTGGATAACAGCTTGATGTTCAGTCATTTCAATCTTCCATCCTATGAATCAGCAGATTTCCCAACAGAGATGTCCAACACAAATATGGAAGCCACTGCCCAGAACACATAAGCTCCAAATGCATGTGATAGGGACAGCTTGGGGAGGAGCAGAGTGATAAGCTTTGCCTGGCACAGGGTGTCAGAGAGGAAAGCTCAGAAGAGGGGAAGAGATCTGTACCTGTCATGGCAACAGCATGACAGGGTGGCCGACCAGTTATAGTAGGGGAATTTTCACAGGTTTGGGTCAAAGGGATCACGAAACAAGGAAACCATGTACAATGATCACATGAGGACAAGCTCTCCTTAGGAATAAAGACTTGTAGCACTACCTGAACTATGTGAGATGCTTCATACTATGGTATGGCTGCTCTGGAGAGCTGCTCTCCACCACTCAGTGCAGCCCAATGATGAAAAACCTGCTAGAACGAACTCTGTGGCCAATGCAGTGCTGGCCCTCCCCAGGTCCCAGAAAAGCTGGTGTGCTGTACAACCATCTGACCCTTGCAGGATCAGGGACAGGCTGAGCTGAAAGGGTGCTGAGGCCTTACTGTTTCTCAGTCCCCTGAAGACTGGTGGGATCAGGACACTGGAATATTTCATGGCTTGCTCTAAAGGAAGGTGAAAGACTCATAAGGAACGTATATTTTTAGGACAAGAGGAAATGGCCTCAAGTTGCACCAGGGGAGGTTCAGATTGGAGATTAGGAAAAATTTCTACATTGAAAGGTGTAGAGGATTATCAAACATTGGAACAGGCTGCTCAGGGAAGTGGGCCATCCCTGGAGGTATTTAAAAGATGGGTTGACATGATGCTTTGCAACATGATTTAGTGATGGTTTTTGTCAGTGTTGGGTTGATGGTTGGACTCAATGATCTGAAAGGTCAACTGAGACAATTCTAAGAGTGCACAGCACCCTACACCTGTCTGTGCACCCCACACCAGGCCTGAACAACCTGCTTTGAACATCCCCGCCCAGCTGCTAGCAGGAGGACAGCACAGGACTTATAATCCATCTGTGCTTACTTAAAAACACAAGAAACAAAGCACATTAGCCTCGAGATGAGAATATCAGGATTGCATTGGCATCAGGCAAACCTTGTCCTTTTACTTACTGAAAAGAAATCATGTTTCAGCCTGCTGCTTATTCTGACTCCTTCTGTAAGGGCTTTTTTAATTCCCTTCTGTGAATAAAAGCCTCCAGTCAGTACACCTTTTTCCAGTCCTCCTCCCTGCACATGCTGACCTCTCCATCTACCTTGTCAGAGAGTTACAGACATCACTCAGCAACTCTTTTCACTTAAGGAATGGGAAAAGTCTGCACAGTGGGGTACTCATCTGGGACTCAGCAAACCTGATTTAATGCCAAGCTCTCTCCCCATGAGTGACTGACCACCGTCTCAGTTTGCCTACCTGCAGTATACAGCTAAAATGTTGATTTCTTTAGCATAACATTTGATCTACTGTCCATAAATAGCACCTGTTTCCAATGAGAGTAATGTTTGCCTCAGAAAGCCAAAGGCAGACAATACATGGTCACAGAGCCCAGCACTTTCTCCATCTGTTATGGCTTCTGCCAGGAATCTTCCAAGTACATGGTGCAACTGCTGGGAACTCATCTCAGGTCACAGACATCCTCTTCCTAAGGCCCAATAAATCACACGGTGCTGTCTGAGAAAGATTACTCTAAGCAGATGTTCTCATCACCTGATTTGTCTATTCAGGTGCCACAGAAAGACCTCAGCTCATACTGCAAGTATCAGCAGCACAATCAATATTGTGACTCTGTGGGCTGTTTAGGTGAATTCATGCAGCAATCCAAAGGCTAATGAATAGACTACTTCTCTGGCAGGGAGGGAGATAGGAGGAGGAAGTGACACTGATTAATCTGTGATCATTAATAATGTTTTTAAGTCTTGCAAATGAAGATAATGATATGGGTAATCAACTGTCTTACTCCAGGGTATAAACTGATCGTCTGCTGGGATAAAATGGGAATTCCTATAACACAGATTTTCTTGTCCATTGTAAAGTCTCTTGATGGCATTAGCAGATTGATCATTTTCTTGCAAAGTCCCAGCTATTCATTATTTCCAGAAGGTTTTGAAATTAGATCAGATGATACAGAAATGCAGCTCACTCTAGCAAATGCCAATATCCTCTCAATCATTTTGGTTTCCTAACTTCATAATTACATTTGCAATTTTTGTTCTCAGATCAAATTCTAAATTTTACTTTTCTGTGTGCAGTCATTATTTTCACGGATTCATTTTAATTTCAGGGACTCTATTCTGAAGAGCCTTTACGTAGGTTTACGCGCTGCAGTCTGCACAGCCCCGGGAGCGAGGACAGCACAAGGAACTCACAAGGACACACTGAGCCTTGCGGTAAAATCCATGGCCAATAATGAAGCCCGTCACACCAGAAACAGATATTGCAATAAACATAAAAAGAAAGGAAAACTGAAAGGTGAGATAAAACCACAATGGGGACAACAATTAAAACCTACCATTCCTTTCTAGGTGTCTAATGGTACCTACACAACTTGGATAAACCAGGTTTTGGAACCTGCCCTCCAATCATTCAAAACCCCGGGAGTTTTGGTAGGCCTGAGAGTATGCACAGGCTGGCTGGTCAGCCCTGGTTCCCAAAAAAGAAGTGAAGATAAATAAGAATCCCTTACCACAACAGTCCCTGTACATGATCCTTTCTGTTGTTATCTGCACTGGAAGCTGCAAGTTGGATTAAGCTTTCTACAGACCTCTGGTGAAATCTTTCCTCCGGATTCCCTCTTCACCAAACCCTCTGTTGAGCTCAGCAGCAGCAGAAGTTGCAGAAGAAAATCTCTTTTTTTTTTTCCAGACAGAATCTTTGCCTTTTTCTCTTTTCTCTCTCGAAGTGAAGAGAGCAGATTGATGGCAGGGGAGTTTGAAGGCCTCTCCTGGGCCACAGGAATCGAAGAACGCTGTGTCTGTGACCTTTGTTTATGCTGTGTTGGACAAGAACCTCAATTTCTTCTAAGAAAAACAATCTCTTGCTGTTTCTGCCATCCGCTCACCTCTCCTCTCATTTCCTGAGGTTGCTAGCAGGGGTGCCAGCTACGGAGGGCGAAGGTTGGCCCAGAAGGAAGAAGGCCAGCTCCTCTGACCACATCCCAGCAAAGGCACTATTTTCTACCACCTGTTTTCACCTCACTTTTCTCAGCATAGCCACTCAGAAGTGGCAGATCTGCAGCTCCCTACCCCTAAGCAAAGGGGCAGAGTCTTTCAAGGACGTTGTGTCAGCTTGTAATTTTCTTTCCTGTATCAGCTTTTAAATGTGACAAGAGACTTGAGCAGAAGGCAGTGAATGTTGCTTTGCTTAAAGAGGAAAGATGATAATCACCTTATCAGAAAGTGACAAGAAAATGACTCTTGGCTCCCATGTAATTTTGAACTCAGTGGGAGCTTGGACCTGGGAGCTGCTGCCCCTCTCTCATAATCTGCTAAATCTCTGCTGAGCTCTAATCAGAATCTGTCCACGTTATCTTCATACCTGCACATGCTTTTTGCTGATGTCTTTTCCACAAGTCAGTGAGTTCTTCAGAGTAAGGGTTGACTCGCAAAACTCCTGGACACATGATATTGTGAATGGTACATTTTTAAAGGGATTTAGGAGAATAAACCCTCATAAAATAAAAGAAAAATCATTAATGTCTTAGAAATACAAAGAATACCATATTTGGCCAAGGAAGTCCCTTATTTGCAAAATCTCTGTAAATGAGAAAAGTGTATTAGGGTATCACATATTATTATTTTTTTTAATATATATTTTTCTCATCCTCACTATTGGAGCATGGAACTGAGCTGGAGGGACCTCTGGTTTGACCCAGTATGGCCTGTGCTCTTAACGCTCTCTTTCTCACTTCAAACCTCTCTTGGCCTCCATCTCACCTTTTCCAACATTTTTCAGTGACTTATTCATTCTGCCCCATTCTCCTACCACCCAATGATAGATTGCCAGTAATTTTGTGGGTCTCCTGGAAAAAAAAAATGCTCCCACTTCATCTCTGGTAAAGGTGCATGGCCATGTAAACGAGGTGGTGTTAGAAAGGGGCAGGGCTCATAACCTATTCATTTACAACCAGGAACATTTTCTAACATACACATAGCCAAGGGCAGCAGTCACAGCGATGTTGGCAGACCAGCTCATATTAAATCCTCTTGCTGAAATGTTAATGCTCAATGATGTATACACAGATATATATGGTTCATTAGGTATACATACATAGAAGCACATATATATTTATATACGCTCATGTGGGCGTGTCCACATAAATATAAATTTGTCAGCACAAACTTAATGACCCCCATCTGTAAATGAGTGTCTGCACACACACATGTATAATGAGTCTACTAAAACGACAGCAAAGCTCTGCAGCGCTGTGAAGCAAAAAGGTTGTTTTTCTTTATGTAGGTTTGGAGAGATGCTTAGCACAGGATATGAAGGGGCAGGGGTAATTATTATGAGTCAGAGCTGCAACAACATAAAGCCCTCCTCTGGACCGACAAAAACATCTTTTTCTGATTTGAATGGTACAGACTAGCAACTCTCTCGAGCAAATACTGCTCTGTTTGGATATATCACAATCAACTAGAAAAGAAATAAAGACTGAGTCCTTTCCCCTGGTGGACAATCTCAGACAAATAACATGCTGTGCCTATGGCTGATCAACACAGAAATGTTCGATCTGACCCATTAGAACGTGAAATCATTACAAGATATACTACTTGCAAGTGAAAGTTGGAAAAGTGTAGATTTCAAAAAGACTAGTGCTTTCTGGGCACTCATTGCACCACCTGGGAATGTGCCTAACCCGTCACCCTTATGCATTTGAGTTATTTTCGGAATTACTTTCTATAGCTGCTCTTCTCACACCTGCACCAAACACTAACTGCTTTGGTACACATCTCGAAGGGCTGTGACACTAAGGGAGCTGAACTGGCCACCTTGTCAGATGAGATGGTTGTCAAAACAACTGCAAAAGGAACCACAGAAGTGGATGACCAGCCAGGAATAGAGAAAGGGAGAGTGGATTCACCTTGGTTTGGTAAGAGCTCCAAGTTAGACCAGCTCACACAGTCTTGTGGTACTTCCCTGTGTTGTCACAAAACTACATTCTTAGAAAAGCCCACTCAGCTATGCCTGTAAGGAAATAATTCATTTCCTCATAGTTGTATGAAATAAGACAATCATAGAATAATTTAGGTTGGGGCACACGTCTGTCCAACAGACACCTTGTCCATTTCCCCACTGAAAGCAGCTCCCAATTCCAAGTACACTAAGATATTCAGAATCATATACGGCCCCTACATGCAAATCGACAGATTTTACCATATTGGTAAGTTCTTTAGGACTGTCTTACAACATGTGTACACAGCACAAAGCACAGAAGATCCAAAACACCTAGAATGTTCAGACAATACAGACAGCTACTGCAACTGCTCATGTAACAGCCATGAAGTGGTATAAAATTCTGTGGTAAAATTGCTAATGCTTCCTACAGCCCAGAGAGCCCCTCACAGGATGTGCCACAAAATGAAGGCTGGCAATAATAGTCATTTTACTGATATACTGATTTTAATAAAATAGTTTTATGATAATATTGTTAATAATGCAATATGTTAATAATAGTTGGAGTATAATGACTATTTAATACACATTCCCCTCAGAATATTGTTTTTTTGGAAGTAGTTGAACACAGACAACTTTGATGTAACTAAGTGGAAGAAATTTTTCCTAACAGGAATCAACCAAGACCACTAAATGAAGTATTTTGCATTTTCCAGGATGAAAGATGAATCTTTAAAAGCCACTAACCTACCCAGTTTGGGGGTACACAAATACGAGCACACTCTCGGTCCCTCTGCCTCAGCCCTACTTCTACTATGAGAGTTCCCACTGATCCTATCATCAGCTCAGGGATGCTAATCCCAAACCATTTTCCTCCTGTCATCAGTTTCTTGAAATCATAGGGATTTCTACCCAGAAACAAAATTCCACGTACCCCCAAGCACCATGTGTTATCTTGGTTCAGAGGATGGCCAGTAGCAATAGAAAGGCATTGATTTCTTCTTATCCAAAGCTTCCACAAGCTCAGCACGATCCTACACTGCCCCCTTATAGATGAGTTCCTAAAATTCTCATTGTGAAAAATACCTAAGTGATCTGCATAGAAATGGTTTGCATACAGGCTTTATAAATGGGCTCTTTCCCCCTCAGTCTCTGTAAAGCTGTGCATAGGAATTTCTCTAAACATTTATAGCAAGTATTATGTGAAATTTCTTTTTATGGCTTTTACAGACTATTAAGAATAGTTTTAAAAATTGCTAATGATGACAGTAATAATAAAAACAATAACAATAGCAATAATATGCCTGCAAAGATTTCAGAAGAAAAAGTCAGCTCTCAGCACAACTAATACACAATATTCAGCAAGATAACTTGCTTCCTACATTCTTCATCAGAAGACTACAGATATAAGTAACAATAACCTTAGATTTAAAATGCATCTTTCATCTCAAAAGAAAACTGCATTGATTTATAAAGTAAATGGGCTAAATCCACAGCTAGTTGAAACTGATTAGCTCCATTGATTTCAATGAAGGTGCTGTTGTACAGATTTATCTGAGCTCAGATGTGCCTCTGCACGTGTGTGTGCCCGTGTCTGCATGTGTGTGTGGCTGGAACCTGATACACATTGCATGTTGCACAAGGAATTTCAGAGAAAAACGCCATATTAACCAAGATAGAAAGTGACACATTATTGCTGCATTTGGCGAAAAATGCATAGAGTGAAGAGAATGCAGTCTCTATTCTTTAGCTGTGGATTGGCATATATTTCCCCAACAGGATGCTCGCAGCAGCCTTCTGAAAGGGCTCACAGGTATATCATATGTTGTTGTGCTTTGCTCTTTGCAAAAATAGGGGCAATATTTGCAGATAGGAAGGCACCAGATGCACAGAGATATTCTACACAAACAAGTACTCCATTTTTATGAAGAAAAAGCTGAAGCCAAGGATGGCTTTGGAGTAAAGGAAAAGCTAACAACCTCTACTGCAATGAAATCTCAACAGCTGTCTGTGACTTAAACACAGAGGCTGCCTAGTACTGCCCCAGCACTGTTTGGGAAACAAACGAGTGCTGCTCCTATGCTTTATAGGCATAAAGGATAACCAAAATTACTTAGCCTGGCTTCCTAGGACACTTCAGCACAGGAGATACAGATGGGCTATACAGGAGTTGCCTACATCATCTTGATCCTCCCAGGACTGCAGCACCAACACATTTCTTCTGTCATGGCATAGATGGCAAAGAAGCTGGCTCAAATGACTCTTTGCCAGTGCCTTTCTTGCAGCTAAGGTGAGCTCAACTGCAAGCACAGACCACTCCTCAGCACTTAGTCACTTGTGTCTGACGTAGGTCTGGTTGTTGAAAGACATGCCAACACAAATCACGCAACCCAGTTGGAATAAATTCAAATCACCAGTAGAAATGCCCAAGACACACAACTGTTATCTGATCCAAGCTTCCTCAGAAACTGATGACAAGCATACCCCGGCAGTCTACTCTCAGTCTGTCACTACCTGTGACACCAGCAATGAGATCTGCCCACGCGTTTCTGCCACATAAGAAGGCAGATGGACTGAAGCCTAGAAGAAAATATCCTGGGCCTGAACCTCTTTTGTCTCACAAAAATCTGCAGGAATGTCAAGCACAGGTGCAGAAAGGAGGAAAAGCAAACTGACTGCAAGGTGAAATTTATGGTATATCTTCTGCCCCCTGAGTTGGGCAACAGTGTCTGATGTGATTAACCGAAGGCACTCCCTCATGCCACTCAGATATGCTTGCAGGCATGCCTCTGCCTAAAGCATCTCGGGCACCTTGCTTTCTAGTGTCCTTTTCAGAAAGCTGTTCCAGCAAGCTCAGAGAAAATACAGGTAAGGAGTCCTTGCTTTATTCAGAATCCCAGAACAAAGTGCTCTGATCTGTTTTATGCAAGAGGTTGGATAACTTTTTGAAGATGCCTTTGAACTTAAAAAGTTCCCTCTTTCCCGGGGTTAAACTCAGATCCCAGCCTGTTATTGCACCAACTTTACTCCACTAATTTCACCAGCTTTTCCCAGCATTTCAGCACTCCTGGGAGGAAGAAGGTCCAAGCATCTTCAGCAACAGCCCAGGCTCTTCCTTCCATGGTATGTGTGAATCATAGTATAGTATACCCCAGATTAAGATGGTTATTCTGAGCTCAGCTCTGCATATGCACACTGGGAACACCCAGGTGCACTACCCACAATGCAAAGAGCAAGCAGCTATCTCCATATGCATGTTCATACCCAGCAGCAATCAAAAAACAGTTAAGCACCACAACTGGAGCAAACACAGAACTGACATGACGTGGAACCACACAGATCCCTGACCTCTGAAGAACACTGCAGTCCCCGGTACATCAGGTCCAAGGAATACAATCTCAGCAGTATTTATGAGAAGACACGTCTGCATGTCATTAGTCCAAGCTCTTACTTCAAGACAGATTGTCGCCAACTACAGATCGGGGCAGATATGGTTTCATCTAGCCAGGGTTTGAAAACTCCCAGTGATGGTGACACCACAACTTCTCTGTAACCTGACCAAGGCTACACTACTCCCCAGAGAGGCAAATTTGCCTTCTGTCCTATCTGACCTCCCAGGCTACAGCTTGGGACCATCTCTCATTGTCATACCCCCTGCCACTACTGGTAAGAGTTTGGCTCCATCATCTGTTTGGCCACATGATGCACGGACGCTCCATCTGGGTCTGTCACCACCAGCAAAACCAACAAAACAGCACCATGCCTTCATGCAACATGACATATGTAGCTACACAGTGCTGCACTGCACACCATGCACTCGAGGATCTCCATGCTCCCCCTTCTGCTATCACATTTTTAAAAAGTTAAGAGCTGCTATACTTACGTCATTATCTGGGTCTCTATGCCGGGGTCTACAAGGGATCCATCCACAAAAAGTGGCGTTGATGTGAAACTGCATTTACTCCAGGATCTTCCTTCATCAAAACTCACCCTGAGATAGAAGCAGACAAGATTTATACACATAAAAGGACTTACTCTAGAGCAACTGCAGCAACTAAATGTTGGCTAAGGTCTGCAAACTCCAGCTGCTAGATTTATAGACAAGCACCAATCTTTGCCATTTCCCAGCCCGCTAATTCATGCTCTTGGTGTACTTTGAAAGATCAAAGCCTTAGAAAGTATAAACACTGACAATAAGGACATGGATATACTTGATCCAGTTGTACATCAGACCTCAAGAGATCAAGGGACATTGCTAAGTCCTGTTTCTGGATCTGCAATATCACCTCACATGAGGCAACACTCAGACCATAAGCAGCAGTGGCCTGAATGCATGAAAACTGCTGTCAACACCATGGGACGTTTTGACCTACGCGTAGCATTAGCTACAATCCCTCTAGCCCTATTAATTCTTCTTTACATGACATCTCAGAGGGAATTCCATTTTACAGCAAGATAGAGGAAGGAAGCCAAACTAAACCACGGTCAGCAGTTAGTCTGGGTGCTCTTTGTCTGTTACAGGTGTAAAGCAAAACTGTATGCTGGTTAAAATGAAATCATTTCCCTTCTTAGAGGTTGAGAGTGTTTACACTGTTGGTGACAAGCCAGGGTAATCCACTGTCTTTTGATCATCTGTCCCCACCCACAATCACCATGTGCCTACTTTCTCTTTTCATCAAAGAGCACGTGTATCCTAACCCAGCTGACAGGGTCTTGGTTGATTTAGAGTTAGTGCAACAGGCTTTTAGATGAGCAGGGGAAGGTGCTCAAACCCTGCTCTCAGCTACACCCCAGCAACCTCTCTGTCACTGACAACTGCCAAGGAGTAAGTCTATGAACAGTCTACCTGGCCACACCAGTAGATGGACTGGGTCAGGACTCTGGTGGCCCTTCCCAGCCTCCCTCATGACACACACCACTCCCCCACAATTCATGGCCAAGGAGCCCCGTTGACACCAGAGGAGTGCCAGGCTCCTGCTCTGCTATAGCCCTGCCCAGCCATGGCCTGACACTCAGGCTGATGTCCCAGCCTCAGCCCATCCCTGTCCCCTGTAAGCTACCTGCCGCCCAGGGCTGGGGTTGTCCCGCTCCCAGCTGGGGTGGTGGGATGGGCTCTGGCTGAGAGATCCTGCCCTGCTGTCTCAGGGACCTTGGTTGGCTCCTGGCTTCCCAGCCCTCATGTCACCCTGATAGCCTGTTCCCACAACAGTGTAGAGAACAGCCAGAGGAGTCTGTGCACACCCAGCTGCTACTGCAGCAGAAAAGACAGGCAACCTGCAGGCTGTCAGCATCCAGCTCCCACAGCTGATGCCCATGAACAGCTCTGAAAGCAGCCAAGTTTCCCTCTGACCCCAGACTCTCCAACACAACCGCTCCCGCACAATTTCTGCCCAGAATTTCAGCTCCAAATTACACCAGCAAAGGAAGAACAAACAGAGAAGCACAAAGGTTTATTGGCTATAAAATTATTTGATCCTCTCCCAGCAGGATCGTTACAGAGTTCTCTGTAATTCTGCAAGGTACCTGGGCTGTGAAGGCTGACATATTACTCTCGATGGACATTACCAAAGAGACAATCATGGCACAAACTTCTCCTTGGAATAGCAGGAAACACTTCCCATTTTAAACGGAGCGTAAAAAAGAAGTTTGCCTTATTTTCCAGGCAAAGAAAGTTTCAGGGAGGATGCACATCTCTGTGTGTGCACATGCATGAGCACCTGGACTGGTCTCAGAGGGTCCTGCTGGAACCTGAATGCTCCCCACTCCATTTAGGTAGCATCAGGGACACTACCTGAGATGCCACCAAAGGACCAAGAGGCCAGTGTACTATGTATCACAAAGATGGGTTACACCAACCTCAGATCTCTGGTGTGGAAAGCCAAGGCTTGCAGTCACCACTACCTAAGTATCTGTCTCTCACAACACCTCAGCAAAACACCTTCACCTGGCTCACAATAAGCATCTGCCAGCGTAGGAAGCTGACTATAGACCAAAGACAGAAAGCTGGGAGTACAACAGCATACAAAAAGCTTATCTGCCCTAAATCTATTTATTTCAATGTATGTATCTTCCTATACACCTGTGCATTTGTATGCTGTTCTGCTTGCATGCTTATCTATCTAAATAGCATTTCAATTTCTGGGCAACAGTATGCTTCATTAGCTTAGCTAAAGTTCTCTCGGCTTTTCAATTATCCATCTCTCTTTTCTCCAGGATGAAACCTATTGTACAATGTCTCAGCCTGAGAACTAATAGATATACATGTACCCTTCAATCTATTCCATTGCTGCCCATAAAACAGGTGCCTACTGAAGTAATATGAAGGAAATTCCAAAGCCCCTAAGGGAACAATTTTGGAGGAAACCTGTTGTAGCTTATTGATAAGAGCTCTAAATCACTAGTCATTTAATGGAGTGGGTGGAGCATTCATAGTACTGCATATACCATTTCCTGAGACTTAGTTGAAAGGGAGAACATCTGAGAGGAAGCTCTGCAAAGCAAAGGTGAATTGGGCTCTCAGCTCCTATGGACATTCAACCTGCGACCAAATCTTTCCCAACATCTAAGTACAGGCATTTGGTATATAATGTGCTTTTTACATCCAAATAGTCTTCACAAGGTAAGACACAACTAAAACAGTTACCCCTGTGTTGAATAATACAGTAATAAATGGTTAATACATGATTTTCCATAAGTGGCTCATCTTTCATTCTTCCAGAGCTCAACCTACCACAGCTTCATGTACCTAGTTATGACAAACAACCTCTTTCCTGAACAGTAGAAAACAAGACAAAGATCGCAACTCTCATTTTGCATGTAATGACCTGATTGCAATCCCATGTGGAGGCACAGACATCATAAAGAACACTTGATTCCCCTATCCTAGAAAAATTACAAAGCCTTAGGAATACAAGGCAATACACCCTGTGGTTAACAATCCACTACCACACCAAATCTAAAGCAGTAATTTCTTTAGCTCAGGTGGTAAAGAAATGTGCTAAAATGCAACATATTCAAACTTTAATAGAAACCTATGTTGCAGTCACCCCAGAGTCATCTGTCAGGTCAGGAATATAAAGTCTAGAAGCTTTTCACAATGAAAAAGTAGCCATTAATGTTCTTAAGGTACATCTCTGGAACATTAGCTTGTGATGGTTAAAGACAGCCTGTCTTGAGGTCTCCAGCTTCTGAATGACTGTAATTTAACTGAAGGATTTCGTACAATAATGACTCGGGTAGAGGAGACCTTAACACCTCATCACTGCTGCCAGACACAGCTGCTTTCTTTTTCTATTTGACTGAAGGCCACATCTCCTGTTCCGCGTGAACAGCATGAGATAGACATGTGCTTAGCACCATCAAGCTGAGAGATGACTCAGTCTTGCTGACATGAACACAAACCTTGTCTCTGAAAGCTCTTTCTAACTAATTCACTTCCAAACAACATTAGAAGCTGGGTCGGTCAGTTCGTTCCCCTTGCACCTCTTTCACTCAAGACCAGAGATTGAAGGTGATGCTAATACACACATTTTCTGTAAACAAGGCTAGTTCTGAATTTCAGAATGCCTCTCTCCAATGCGTAGCTGGTACAGGAGTGAGAGGGGCAAAGGCTAAGGAGAAGATAATTTTGAGTGGTATCTTTAGTGTTTAGACTGTTATAACCCATTTATAGCAAGATAGTATCTTCAGTTCATTTTGCCCTATTTCACCTCCAACTCTATTCAGTTGCCACCACTGTATCTCTAGAAACTGATAATGGAATACTATAGAAGACAGCAATACTAGCAACACATCTCTATTGTTCTTATCAACATCTACTTCCCTTTGCTCTCCCTCCCTCCTTTTATCTTACCAGTTTAATACTAAATTCTGTAAACAAAAAGCAGAAGTGAGAGACACATCATCTTAGAAATACTTGAAGCACAAAGGACGACTTCTTAACTCCGTATGGATGTGTCTGTAGCAAAGAAATCCCAATTGAAGTCCCACAGTACATTACTAGTGCAAACAGTAATTCACATATGTGTGAGATTATGCATATAGCCATTATATTTATAAAATGGTACAATAATCATTATAGTAATCAACAAAACAAAAAAGATGGTAAAACACAGATAAAAATGGTCTCGTTTGTTCATTTTGTAGACACTAGCAGATACTGACCAGGTGATGAAACATACTAGCATGACTGCCAGCTTATCCCCATTGGAAAACTTTCTCAAAGTAACACCTTTCCTTACCACATATGTCGAATGGGCACTGACGTGTGTTTCATGGCCACTAGTGCTCCTCCCCAGTCCAGAAACCACACATTGTATTCCTCCTCAAAGATCTGCAAACAAATTTGGTACTGTATGAGTGCTTCACCTCACTGGAAAAAGGAAGATTCAGAAGAAGAATAGAAAAGGGTTCTATGCATTCCTTCTGTCTGCAAAACATACCTGTCTCCAGGAATTTCCACCATCAGAAGAGATGAACACACCAACATCAGTGTAGGAAAGCTCAGAGCCAACATTGCCTGTAACACAAGCATCAGACATTCTTGTATGGATGCACACAGAACTGCATTTTTCCAAAAAAAACAAAATTACTTGGCCTGATGAGTCCTTTTTTGCTGTTCTTGATTCTACTCTCACCTGAAAACAAAACCATGGTCAGGTGGCAAGATTTTTTTAGAAGAGCTGTGCCATTTGAAAATTCTCACTGGGGAGAAACAGTATTATCAGCTTATTTTGCCAACAGAAAGCATCACCCATAATTGCAAGCCATTAAAGGCAGGCTTATTCTAGGCAAGGACCTCCTTACTCATAAATCTGTGTGTGAAACCCCATGTCCATTTGTTGCATACAAATCATCAGAATGGCACCAGAATAGTAGCCACTCTTTCTGGCTACCAAATATTTCATTCCATACACATTTTTTCTCTCTGAACTTGCAGTCTAGTCTTTGTGTTCTGGGTGGTGAGTTGCATCTCTGTGATTTGCCAGCCTTTGTAAAGCTTATGAAATTACTTCTGCCTCTACTTCTTGTGCAAAGGAAAGCACCCAAAGGGAAGTTATACCACTGACTGCAGAGGTGAAACCCAGGCCCCATTGAAGCCCATGATTATGGGGCTAGAAACTTTACTCAAGGTCCTGTCAAAATCTTCAAATATATAACTGACCTCAGAACCAGCGGTCAAATAACCAAAGCTTCTTCCTAGGTTTCCTAACGGTTCGCAACTAATGAGGCCTGTGATGTAATGAAATATAACTTTCATTTGAAGGAAGCCTTGTCTGTTTAGGTACAAACCTCGCCTGAGGGCAGAAACAGTTCAGAGAACTAAGGTGGGTCAAATGACTACGTGGCAGAGAGGCAGAGACCAGGCTAAGCAGCACTCTAGACAACATTGATTGTTCTCATTGGCCTAGCTGTCTCAAATTGTGAGTTTAAACTTACTGGCTACTTCATATGGTTCTTAATTTTAATCTTGTAATTTCCATTATAATGGAAATTGTTCTGCTGATAGCCTTATAGGGTAAACTACACTGCCTTTACCATACGTTAAAGAATGGATATGTCACACATGAAAGCAATGTAAAGAAAAGCTCAAACATGGACCTCAACCATACACAGAGAAAGCACAGCAGAATATCATTTGGAGACACCACCTCAGAGCTTGAAACTTTTTTTTTCCATTTGTCCATTATCTGAAACAGCAGAGAGAACCTCAGATCTCACAGTGATACATCCTAAAATTTACAGGGTAAATAATAAGCTTGGACTAAATCCCCAGCCCTCTGTAGCCTCTGAGCATCTACCAATAGGTTGCAAGAAAGAAATGCCCAATATCTGAAAAACTTGCACGGGCTCTGAATAGACCTTATTAGCTTATTCTCCACGTTGTCTGGACGAGAAGCATCTTGTTTCTGCTTCAAGAGTTAAAATTTCCACAAGCACCAGGCTCACTGAACATATCAATTTGTTGTCACCTCCCCACTTCCTAAAGCGCTCAGGGAAAAGCTGCCACAGACACTCAGGAACTGTTTTTTCTGCTGTCAGCAGCACCTTCAGTCAGTGCTAGGTGGGATTCTGATGGTATGAACATCTTTCCCATAGGAAGCAGGTGGAGGTAACACAGACAGATACTCCATCAGAAGGTCTTCCAGTGATAATGGCCCACAGCCACCATATTGTGGTCAAAACCATGACTACCATGACTTCTTTATTCAAAGAATTCAAAGAATTCTTTACCCAGTGAGCCCTTCTTCTACCAGGTCTCTTTTCCATGCAAGGAAGGAAGAACTAATATTTTTTCTTCAAAAATAGCAAAGGGGGAGGTAGCAATCTTATACATCTGTAGCATCAACAAGAGCATAATGAAAACACACTAATGAAAATGTTAATTGAATTTCTGACATTTAATGCTGGAAAATGAGAATTTAAAAGCCAGATGCAGGCTGGGTTTTTTTCCACTCCTGTCACCATCATGGAATCCAACTAGCCACACTGTTGACACAATGCTCTTTCAAAAAATAAAATTTCTAGCTCAGGGAGGCAGGACAATTGAAAGAAGGCATTTCCATCAGTGCTCAGTGTGTAGGAAATGTTACACTGTTCATCTACCTAATCCTCTTCCTTGACACCAGCAAGAATTACCAACTGCTTTACATGAAGGTACAAGAAAAACTTGCTGTGGGCAACCATGTAGAATGACAGTCTACAGGGACATCCAGGTTCATGAGCATAAATTTACTATGTCAATCTGAAAGTCTGTTTAGCCCAGTGTCTTATCATGAGTGGAAGTCCTCAAGAATTAGAAACTCACATAAGGTACTTACCTTAAGGGTACTGACCTCAGGCAGAGGTGTAAGTTTTGTATCATCATATTTTAAATATCAAAACTGGAAAACTGACTTTCCAAGGGGGGACTTTCAGATTGTGGCAAGGAAAGAGAGTAAAAGGATAAGATTTTTGCTGTCACATCTATCTGTCTTTTTTTTCTGTGCCAACCTGTTCCATTATTTTCTTCATTCGCTCCATCTAGTTTCTTTCAGCTACATGAATTCAAATCCCACTAAACCTAACTCCCAAAAAAGTGAAGATGATTTGGCAGCTGTGCAATTAGATACTCAAACATCATTCTTCCTTTTGCAAGAATCTAACCTCTGTCCTCACATCAAGAGTCTGAGCTTCCCATCATTGCTGGAAATATACCACTGTAAATCAAAGAGTGAGACACAGAAAGTTTGAGCAGTCAATGCCTGTGAGAATAAGTTGCAACGCTTATCCTGGAACACATTCGCCAACGTGGTGAGATGTTCCTGTTGTTGTGAAACTGGCTAGTAGAAACAGATGTGTATATTCCCAACAGGTTAAGCTTTTTATTGTACAAAGCAGTAAGGTAGAAATTATATTCTGCCTTTTAAAGGTTAATTGTTAGACTGGGAAAGCATTCATCCCATTCACTGGCAGCTTGGAGAGAACCTCATTTACTACCAATTTAGATCAACACCTAAAATCTCACTGTCCTGCTGCCTCAATGTGCTTCCTAAAATGTTAAAAAAAAAAAAAAGGCTCTGTAACCACAGCATCATGAGTAGGGCTTGCTTCTAAGCCCCCATCTAGCAAGTGTGACCCTACATGATGACTCCATGATGATTCCACAGGAAGATGTTGAGGTTTAAACTAAACTATCTTGCCCCATTTGGCCTGAACCAGTGCACTTTGCGTTTCTCTTGCTGAGATAAAAATGTCATGAAGGGAACCTGTCTCTCAGGTTCTGGCTTAGTCTGGCAGACACATAGAATCACAGAAGGAAATGTGGATGGAAAATGGATGAAAATGGCTGGAAGAAATAGTGTAAATTCATATAGGCAATATGCTGACATGACACACTCACAAGCCACTGCTAGGCTGAACAAGACAAAGGAGATAAAATGAGCCTTAGAAAGAACGGGTAAGCTATTTGGTATTTGAGCACGTGTAGAAACCTCCCTGTGAAAAGGCAGGATGGTCTACATACTTCAGAGGCCAGCTTTCAATACCAGCAGCCATTCAGAGAGCACTCAGTTAGCCCAGCAGCTCCCACAGAGCTGTGGTAGAGCTGGGTGTGGTTGGTAGCCCCATCCATACTGATCAGGTTCTGTTGTGTGCACACAGGGGTGTGTAATTGTAGTGAGATTAATTGCAGTGGGTCAGCCATTGTCTCTGTGAAGCACAGTAGCAAGTCGCCATTACAACATCACTACCTGGCAAAGTACTACTTTGCAGAACAACCCGCAACAACAATGGCCCATGCAGTGTTGATGAAGTGCTGCTAGTCTTGGAGCAATACAGTATTGGAAGTAGGTGCCAGACAGGTACTCAAGAAGTCCAGGCTTCACCCGACAAGCTTTGTGACAGCTCTGTGTTTGCTACTCAATGGTGTAATGTACTGATACCTCCCAGGAGCGTAGACTTGATTATAGGCCCTGTTCTCACTCATGGGTACTCCAGCAAATGGGTAGACACCTACATCAGTGTAATGATGTCAAGTGAGAGGAGTTAGCAATAGCAGTTGGTAATAACCCCTTGCAGGTGTGGGCAGAGCAACAAATACCCAACATTATTATCCTTTTTGAAGTCGGGAGCCACATACCTTCTCCTAGCCTACAGCATATGGGAATTAATGTGAATTAGCTTAGCACTTGCTGAAACAGAGCTGAAAGCTTTTGCATCAACAGGAAACATCTCGTACCCTCTTGAGCTCCCAATGAGGCATGGGTGAGTGGTGAGAAGCACTTATGTTTTTACCTGTTGCCACCAGCAGCCCAGGAGCAGTCTCTTTGCTGGAAATGCTTCCTGAAGTATATGGATTCTCTGAGAGTTGCAGGTGTAAGTGCAATGAACAAAAGGGCTGTTGACAGGAAACAAACAAAAGGCAGAAGCTTCAACATACAAGTTAAATATCAGAAGAACCCTTGGCAACTGCACACAGGGGCTCTGAGCCTTCTGAAAATGACCCCTCTGCTCTTAGCACTGTTACAAATAGCAGCATATGTTCATTTTCTGAATAAGCACCATAAAATTAGCTGAGAGCAAGAGAAGCAGGAATGCTGCATTAAAAGCAAGCATGTCTGCATTTGTTTTTACCAATAACCTGATCTAGAGCACTTTTTCCCAGAAACTTTCTTATTCTGACTTAACTTCCACAGAAAAGGTGAAGAAAGATGGGTCAGAATTTTCCCTTAAAATCTACGAAGCTATAGAAAAAGAAATCTACTTAATTCAATTAACACTCAGCAGGTCCAGAGAAAAACACAGGGAGAGAGATTAACCAGTGATACATCAGAGAAATAACACTCCTTTGAAACGCGGGGGCTACAGCCTTCTGTAAAGGGGCTCTTCACTGAATTAGCTGAATTATGGCAGTAAGCCCAACCCAAAATTCTCATCTGTAAACTCTGCTCAATTTTGGAGCACCTGGACTCTGCAGTTCTCTGACTGGCAAGAATCCTTCCCACCCAGTTTCACTGGATGCTTTGTTAACCCTGTGACAAAAATAAGCAGCTCTGAAGGAGCCAACTGTGTTTCGGAAAGGGTCTGCCACTCACCAGCTGGCAAACTACAGGATCCCCTCTTAGATCGGTGTCTGGTGCCTGCAGCAAACGCCAGTCTCTGCCCTTGTTGTAGGTAATGAAAGTCTTGATTTGGTCATCTATCTTCCTGTTAGCCAGAAATATGCCTTTGATCCCTGCTACCTAGGAAAAATGGAGAGAGATGAAAAAATACATCGGAAGAACAGGCCAAAAGTAAGGCCCATCTGAGCACTCTCAGGACTGGAACATCTCTGAAAAAGCAATAACCTCATTTCAATCCACCCTTAGAAGACTGTGAATAGCATTACAAGTACATCTCAATGTTGCCTGCTCAGATGAAAGGCCTCGTGGAAGAAAAAGATGAGGATGTCCACAGAACAAATCCCTAGGGAGCAGCCCACTTCTGGATTTCCTCGAGTGCTTGTGGACAGGTTGATGATGGGCTTGCAGGTACAGCATGCATTGTGTCACACACGAGCTCTGGGAGCCCAGGGACGTGGTCTGCCCCACTCCCTCCCCAGATTACCATAACATGGGAGACAGCAGGTCACATCACAAGCAGTGTGGGATCTTTTTGTGTTGGTCTTTTTTTTTTCTTTCCCACAAAAGATGGAAATCCTGCATATGGTGCAGTATGGATGTTCTGCAAATTTGATTTCTTTACTTCCCTTCCACTCCCAAATTCTGTCAAAATCAACCCAGTTGTTCCAAATGTTTTGATTTTTGCCAGCAGAACACATTCCAGCAGAATATGGTCCTGTCAAAATGCGCCCAAGATTTTTTGTTGAGTCTGGTCTGTTGCACAGCTGTGAAAGTGAGACAGGAGGAAGGAACTTGCTGCAAATCTATAACATCGTGGCAACAGCCAGGATGAAAATCCTTCTACCCTAAAGCCTCCTGAATGACACTGCCCTTTGAATGAATCTGTGAAAATCTTTATCAGCATTATCTGTGGGCAAATGGCACCTATAAACTTTTGCTTATAATTCATAAACTGCTCAGAGCTCACAAGGTGGAATCCATATTCCCTACCTTTGAGCAGGTGTCTCAATCTGTTCAAGCAGAAAAACAGTATTTTGAATCCTTCTCTTGACACCTACATTAGGCTGAGAGGGATAATGGAATGCCCTTTTGGAATGCCACATAGCTAATCAGTTGACTTGAAAGCAACCAGTTGTCACACTTATAGAAGGATGCACTGCATCTATTCCCACGTGAGTCTGCTCAGCGTCAAATCCAGTAAATGACTCTGGGCTGATCAGAAAACAAATTAAGAACCTGGAAGGCTGGCAAGAGATTTACACTCACTTGAACTAGCAAGCAGTTGCCGTTCTTTATAGGGTGACCTTTACTACATACCTCATAAAGGTCAATGATGATATTCCCCTCCAGTCCTCGACTGCTTTTCACGTTTTCCAAGGCCAGGGTGAAGTACACCCCTCGGGTGTCCGAGATGTACAGGTTGTACGTATCGTTCTGGTTCCACTCTTGTACAGCTGCAAACACCTGATTTTCATCTGTGCTGATAATATGCATGTCCTGTTAAAAGAAGACAAAAGGCCTATTACTGAGGATCTCTGTATTTCTTTGCCCTTTGGGACATGTAGTAATTACCATGACTTATGAAAGAATGGAGATGGAGCATGAATTATAGGTATGTTAAACAATTTTCTGTTAGAGCAAGCCAATAAATTTACCACCGTTGTGACTTTTCTGCATTTCATTTTTTTTTAATGATCACCAGCTGGGCACAGGGTTTTTGCTTTCTTCATTTTTGGTAGCTTCAAGGAATTCCATCCAGAGTCATTTTTTATTTATAAATTTGAAAGTCAGCTTTATCACTCATGGAAGATTCACAACCTTGGGGTCTGGAGTCCTCATAGTCACAAAGCATGGTGTAGCACCAGGCTTAAAGCAGTGACAATTTCCATCCACATGCTGAACTGCTGGTCTTGTGCTTCCAACTGGTAAGAAACCGGTTTCAAAAAAACTGGGAGTTCATTGGTATAGGGATCAGTTTGAGCTAATGCTGGTAGTGATTTTTAATAACATATTTTTCTATTGACAGTTTGTCTGAGATCTGTTGTCCCACTACGTACAGGCTATCAAAAAATCTACCCACTAACCATTGTTGGATTACTGCTGCTGACCAAGATATGAAGGTCCAGTAAGGGTTTTCCTATTTAATTTTAATATCAAAGTAATTTGACAGCACATTCTCAGTTTTCTTTTAAAGCACATGCATGGAAATGATTTCCAGGGTGGTAATGAGTATTGAAGCATTTCATCCTTGCCACCCTTGTTGAACAAGCTAACACTGGTTCAGCTAGAAGCAAAATCACTTTGGTTATGTGGGACTCCATTTATCTATTTGTATCTATTTAAAATTTCCCTAGGGTGCCAAGGAGCCTTGATTAATTTCTTGCACTGTTTCTGCATCAAGAAACCATAATTCTGGAAGTCTCCCAAAGGACAAAGTGACCTGATTTGGGGGAATAATATCCAAGGGAAGATCAGCTCAATATCCCCATCCTGCCTAGCAGGCAACTTAATCTTCTGTGTGAGGTATCTAGATGAAAAGTTGGGGTTGATTAGATGGAGGTATTTCTAATAGACCTAACATAGCCTATCAGCACGGGATGGGGAGGAAAAAAACCAACATTTGAGTGTCTGATTCTGTAGCAGTGAGTGCAACTGGTTGGATATTTGCCATTTCCCTCAATGAAGGAAGATTAAATCAGGAAGTTTGTTCTTGTCCAACAGCTCTAATTCCGTAAAGATTAAGTACATACCCAACCTTTTCCAGCAGTGTGAAAATAAAGCAAAACACCCAATGACTTCAATTTGTTTTGACCAGTTGCAGTGGAAATATTGCATTACCCTATTGCCAGCTTCACATATGTACAAATCCAGCAGAGTTCATTAATCTACAGCTGACAGGATAGTTATTTCTGTACAGCAAAAATGTTCTAGGGACAAAAGGCAGCATAAACAAACCTCCTTTACATGGCTAGAAGACTTTTCCATGACACCTAGCTTTAAAGTACTTTCAATATTTAAATGGCAAAAGTATCCCTGATTTTACACTATGCACTAATTCCAAACTAGGGCCACCAACAAATCTGTCTTATAACAGGCCAGCAACCTGTGACAGCATCAATCAGTAAAGCAGGACAATCACAGAGCAGTCATTATGTCTGTCCACTTCTCCTTTTAATGAGGGGTAGATTTCAAGACCAATCCATAAGGTGAGAGCATAAATAATGGTTTTCTCCTGAAAAATGTCAGCAGGATTTACAAAAGCTGGTGTGTGGTCAGACATTCTGAAACCCACACCACCACCATGGAACGACAAATAAAAGAAACTGTAACTGTGCTATGTAGGTGACAATACACAGTGGATCAACCCAAATGGGAAGAAGTTGAGGTGCCACACTGGGAGCTCAAGATGCAAGTTTCTCACAACTATTAAGTTTTCAGTTAAAAATTAAAGCAAATATGCCGTATCGGCTAGGCTGCAGATATCCCATAGGCAATCAGAAGGGTAGATCCAGCTCACAAAGCAAATCTAGCCAACTATCTTACAATTATGCCACCAAAATTTTCACTTGTGGAAGAAAGGAAAGGCCATTATTGTTAATTATGAGCCCTCTATGACAGCAGCCCCAACAGCTATTCTGAGGCTCTGAATAGAGAGCAGCTCCCCATCAGGCTACCCAGAAACTTGTACCCAGAAACTTGTACCCAGCCAAGGCTCTGGAAAGTCTGGTCCCTTCTCTTCTATGCAATCCTGAACAATGACTACACTATGGACTTGAGTATAATCCCAGGGACACATTCTCCTTGCTGAGGCTTGCACCATTTGATCTGATAGAAAGCTAAGGCCTAAGAAGATAAATGAGTTGTATGAGAAGTACTGAAGCTCTCAGCGCTGCCAGTCAGTGTTAATCTCAGGCCACCTCGGTCATCTCCTAAGCAGCATCACACAGTGGTTCTGTGTGTCCAAAGCAGCAATAAGGCACAATTTTGGGGGGCCTACTCCACTTCCATGACTTCTTGGCAATGTCCAGCCACAGAACGGGGAGTGAAGCTGCTATACCCTGTGCTTCTCTTATTGTATGGAGACTGCAGTAATGCCCAGCATCCTAACCATTTTCCAGGACCCTCAGTGTCACAGCCAGGTTTACAGAGAATTCATTAACAGAGAACAGAGTAGGCCTGGGGAAAGTTCATAGAAGACTAATCAAAGAGAAGTTGGTTTGAGCTCTATTCTCTGAGGTACCTGTTCATTCCTATTTGATGTTTACAGATGAAAAAAAAAAAACAAAAACAAAAACAAAACAAAAACAATAAACAAACCTCCCTGAAATCCTCCTTAATCAAAGGGAGGGGTAAAGATACCAAATCTGTATTTAAGAAAGATCATTCAAGTAGCACAACAAATGGAGCTCCCCAGAGAGGAATGAACTGAGGTGCTTCACCACTGGGTGGGCTGTGCTATTCAAGATATTACACGTCTATGTTCATAAATGGTGCACTCACCTTAGGAAGAGAGTATTTGGGCAATTTAATCTGTGCGAAAGGTTCCCGTCTGTATGACACATAGTAATTTGCTCTTCCACCAGTTGTCACCTGTGGAAACATCAAAGAAAGTGAATGACGATCCTTACAAGACACCCACGCTGATGCCTCTAAGAGGGTCTGATGACCTTTCTTTCAGATATCTTTTCTATGACCTGCACAGCTGTCCCTAAAAGCATTTGTAGAACTCCAAAGAAATCTCAGACTTGAGAGAGTTGAAACATTATTTATTTAAGCTATACTGTTGAACTTTCCATTCTGTCTCATGCTTCAAATCCAGCAGGATTTTAACATCCAAGGAAAAACATCCAAGAAAAGTTTAAGGTCTTGAGTGGAAGAAAGAAGATGACCTGGTTCCGTCACATGGTTCCATCATAACTACCTTAGGCAAGGCATTTAAAGTCTCTGTGCTTCTGCTCCTCTCCTGTAAGGAGGAGATAATGCCTCTTTATTTTTTCACTGCTGCTTCTCAGCCTTGTCTGTTTGCACTGTAAGTCACTGGGGGTTGTCTTCCAACAACCTTTTACAATGACTAACAGGAGAGATCCACACTAGCACCCTTTAATGCAAACAGTAAATGCAATGAATGAGCTCTTGGAAAGTTGGAGCTAAGTTCTTAGATGTTCCTTGCCGCTATAAAAGTGGTTTCTCTGAAATCATGCTGTCTCTGGAAGAGGATGCTGAGGGGAACTGACAGACATCCAAATCTGCAGTTTTATGGACTGAACAAGCTGTAAAGGCTACACATAAATGCCATGCATCAATAAGATCTAGCCCTGATAATTTGTAAAATATGGGATTTTAAACCTGTCACTAGTCACTTACTCTTGCTGTGGGTGTTCCTTCTGGCACCATTTCAGGCCTGGCTACAACAAGGCTTACATCAGTGAATTTCCTATATTCTGCTGTTTTGGCAGTCTTCCAGATTTTAAGATAAAACAATACAAAAAGCACTTCTCTATTATATGGAATGTCATTTATTGGCTTCTTAAGTTTCGAATAAAGCTAACAGAAAGGTCCTAGATTCTCCCCTAGATACACTCCCTTTGATCAGACAGTGATATTTCAGAACAAGCATACACGGAATATTGCTATAGCATCAATTATATTCTCAGTAATGATATTACCTCTAGATAGTGGCTTTATTCCCTAGAGAAGCTAGTCATTCAAAGGACACGATATTACTGATCATGAAATTTGATATCTAATCAACTCAGGATAAGGTTTTTCTATTGAAGAACTGGAAATAAAGAAAGATTTAGAAATAGGACAGGCTTCTACGCTAAGACAAGCATTACCCAAAGGATTCCACACTTCTAGGTCATATTACCTAAATATCACAAGGAATCTTTAAATATCCCCTCTTCTCTTGGTGATATTTCTGACCTCTAGTGGAAGATTCAAATTCTCAAATAACAATTCTGCCACATGAACTCATTTTACATCTCTCCCCATCTCAGCACCAGACCATTATTGGTAGCAGAGTCCTGATAGGACGGAATGTACACAGTGACTACTTGGTAAAGACCCTGGGTTCAACATCCACAACTTCTGATGGGCTGAGACATGGCCATCAACTCATCTTTAAGATGCAGACATGAATATTTACATAGTTTCTAAATACTGTGATGACTAATTAACATTGGGAACCGTACAACAATCTTCAAGTTAATCATATGAGAATAGAGTGACAGAAATATCAAGGGATGATTAAATTCCCCCCTCTGTGCCAAGACAGGATTTACTTCAAGTCAACTAAAAAGATTTTACATAGTTTTTTGGCTTTATGCGACTGCAAACTGGTACCTGGAGGGTTGGGGGTTTTTTGTTTAGGATTTTTTGTTTTGGATTTTTTGTTTATTTGCTTGTTTGTTTTTTAAGGCAGAAAGGTAAGGTTTCAAACACTGTTCAAGTTAACTATGCATCAGATAAACTCTCTTTTGGTCCTCTACCTGGACTGGGTCACCTCAACAAAGGTTTAGAAATAGAAATCTTTGTGGTCTTTGATGTTTCAGAGCCAGTTAATATGAAGCCACCCACAATTCTGCTGGCAGGAGTTGTGTGGAGCTTTTCCCAGCCAGGACCTCATCTTTGCATGATTTACATGAACGGTTATAACAGTTCCAAAAAATGATCAAGCCTTCAATAAAGTTTTGGCAAGCACTGTGGCAGAGAATGAATTTTGGAAAGCCCAACTTAATTTATTTTGATGAACTTTTACTTTTCCTATGAGCAAATTCTCCAACACTGTAAATCCCAGAGATTACGATAGAGTTTTGCCCTCTAATGCCTCCTTTTAGTTCACATTTGATGAATGTCACCCAATTATTTGCTGTGAGCTCATCTGTCATGCTCAGTACAGAATTAGCTGGGTTTGTCTTTTTCCTCCTCCTTTGCTAATGACTGGCTCATTAATCTGTTTTTCTGGATTTCTATTTTATGTGTTTAATTGGGCTTCTGGCCAGTGGAAATGATTCCTTTTGACAAATGTGTTTGTCATTAAACACATCTGTCTTTCCTAACTTGTGCTCTTTCTTCCTCCCTGCATTCACGATCTACTACCTTTCTTAATACTTCCACAAAAGTCTGTTCTCACATCAGTTGACACTTAAGAGAAGTGTCTCTTTAAAAGTTTCTCTTTAAAAGCCCTGAAAATTTCAGTATGCTGGCTCATCCCCTGTCCTGATCTGCAACAGGACACTCATCAAACACAGAAGATACAAATATATAAGAACAAGGATGCAGAAAATTATAGAAAATCTGCCATGGAATCCATTCATCTCAATAATTCCTATGATGTGCCTAGAGACACACACATTTCCTATATTCTATGTTAATGATTTAATATGATTCAATATGAATCTTAAGAAGAGTTTTTCTTTTTTTCTTTCTTCCTTTTTTTTTTCATTTAGACAGATGTTCTGCTTAACCAAAAAACCACACAAAAAGAGTTTGGAAAGCAAGCAGAATGAGTTAGGAAGTCCCAGAACACAAAGACACCCTAGGTGACGTCAGGAACTGCAGACCACAACATACCAAGCTTCCTTCTCATCTTCTTGGCTAGCTGATGCTGGGACTCAATTTCCAAGGTAGGGCAGGTATTGCCATAAGAAATATGGAAATACTAAATCTCTAAAATTACCCTGGGCTAAGCAAGTCCCCCCACCTGCCTCCTGCTTCTCAAAGACCTTGCAGAAAGCCTAAAGGAACATGCATGGATGCTGACAACGAAACACCGTATATTAGAGACACAGTCTTGGTGAAGAAACAGTGACAGCGTGCAAACAGCAGACACTTCCTAAACTAATGGTTAAAAGAGAACGGAGGCCTCTTTTCTACATAATTTTTCAGCCCAGGTGGTTTACAACATTAACTACCGCTTGTCCTGCACAGTTATTGGAACAGGTCATCTACTTTTTACGCTGTTAATAATGTTCAAAGCAAAAGAGAATTGGCAATAGCACAGATCAACCCACAATGACCAGACACATTTAGACCTTTGTGGTTTCTGTAATTTACCTCCCACTTCAAGCATAGTAAATGGTGATCCAGTCCATTACAGAACCAAATTTTAAACTTACTTGTTGATAATAACTTTTTTGATGTTATATACAATAAACCCCCAACTTTCTTCCTTTGCTTGTACCGTTCCCTCCTTCCCAGTACCATAAAATGAGTTGGAAAAGTCAAACAGTATTGTAACAGTATCCTGGATCTGTGTTCTCTACCTCCTCAGGGTGCCCTGACATCCCTCCTTGCTGCTGTAACCTTAGTTACCCTTTCTCCTTCTTGTGTACATAAAATCTCCTAAAGAAATTTGTGGATTAAAGCATGGAGAAGCGATCACATATTAATCAGGCAGGCTGCTCCACTCACACCTTCAGCAAGGGATTTTGGTGTTCTTCAGAGCCAGCTACTCTCTAGGCCTTGCAGAGGTTTGCCAGATTTAGGATTGAAAAGCTGTGTCTCCTTGCCAAAATCTAACCCCAATGCTAACAAGAGATTCTGAAGATGAGGAAGAGCACATCTGCACTAGTCTAATGGCACAAGCCTCGTCTAATGTTCTTCCTTCTTGATTATCCACCATGGCCAGGACAAAACATCTTCCAGGTATTTCTGTGCACTGAGGCTCTCCACTGCCCGAGCATAAATCACATCATGAGAGTTACCATCTAGTCTGAGTTATCTCCATGTGGTTTTCATTAATATCACCCCTTCTGCACAGTCATTAAAGCAATACGCAATTACCTGAGGATGAGGAGATATGTCTCTCTATGCTGCAGAGACATACAGATTAGTGTTTCTGTGCACAAAACACCCTCGAGCTGCTTGGTAAATTCAGCAGGTTTTGAAAACATATCACTTTTTAGAGTGCCAGACCCATTAGTGAAAATTCGCTAAGACAAAGGAGCATTTATTATGTTGGCCCAGTCCCCGTTCTCTTTCCTCTCCCCTCAGAGCTATGACGGCACAGCCATAAGACAGAGTAATCTTGAGGGAAAATACTGGAAATGTTTCAAAAGCAATTCCTGCAGAAAATGTGCATGGTTACACCAAAACATGAACCATGGTAGAGCTGCAAATGCACAGAAACCAGCTTAAGAGAGGAGCATAACTGTACACATTAAATCTCCTTTTGAAGGATTTCAGAGGAAACGTATGAGTCTACCAAGGTAACCCTTTACATCTTCAGCTGCAGACACTGCTGATAAATCAGGGAACATGAGGGGAGGGGAGAGAGTGATAAAAGAAAGCACAGCACAAAAAGGTCTACAAACAAAATAAATATAGGTAAATAAAGGAACACGTTAATAATTTTTTACCAACAGGTCTTTAGGTTCAAGTTCCAAATCTGATATTTGGCATAGCAAAGATGAAACAGTAGTAGAACTGGATGAAAAGCACCCCTCAGTGAATAGGAGAATAGCTAACTACTTACTGCCAGTCTTGCTATACGAGATTTTAACTAGCACCTGGATGCACTTTCTTTCATCTGTATGGATTAATTTCCCCCACTGGAGTATTGTCCAGCATTTTAAATAGGGGCAAGAAGAGATCAGCTGTACTAGGCATTATTCACCAGTAAAACAGGTGTAATCATGTTCATCATTTAAATGTCTTCATCCTATTAGTTTCATAATAAGCTTTTAATGATTTCTTCAATAAAAGACTCAAAGACCAAACCCTACAAGTTGAAGAGTGCTCCATTGTCCCACCAAGCCGTTTTCTCTACCATCGATCGCAAAGATAAAAATCAATTGTAGCTAAGCAGGGTGAAGTTAAAAATAAATTGCATGGATTGATTTCTGTTAAGACCTTTGGCTCTGAGTTAAAAAATGGAGGAAAGAAATTTATATTTGAACGTGGTGTATTTAGCTTCTATGAAAATAAAGAGAAGGCTCTAGACCAGGAAATCAAAGTTTAATTTCTCCCCTCTTATCTCGTTTCACTGCTGAGAAGTGTCACATTAAAAAAAAATAAAAATCTTTTTCTTTTCTTTATTCCTGGGGATTTACCACTTATTTAAGTTATTAAATTGACCGCTTGATAACTGAGGTCAGGAATTCATATGAATTGGCATAATCTCAGCTGTGGCTGTTGGTTGAAGTCTACTCACCTGATAATTGACTTCGATTCAGCAAATATGCTCATTTAGCCTAGCCTTAAATACCCAATAAAATTGAAACATACACTCATGTGCTACTAAACATAAGCACTTTCAGGTTTTCCTAAACAACCACAGTTATTACCAGTAATAGTAATAAACTACTTCTCTGAGCTAAGCTTAGACATAATTTGCTTATAGGATTAGGAACTTTTTTCCCCTCCTCTATTAAATCTCAAAGAGAAATATCCCCCCATCCCAGTTCTAAGGCTATAAATAATAAATGTTTTTCTTTTTACTGAGCCTGGAAAAAAAAAATAGTTCTCATAAACATAGCCATTTTCTGTCAAATGACATCAGCTGAAATTTTTGGACACACTCTGATGAGACTTCAGGCACCCACAAAAGGCAATATTATCCAGAGGTTCTATAAGAAGCTACGAGTGATTGAGGGTGAATACTGACATCTGCATATGTTTAAAGGAGACTTTCTGATGCAAAAGACGACTGAATTGGTTCAACAGATTTTGGCAGAAGTGTTTGCTCCTCTGAGCCAGAGGAATTATTCAGATGAGCATTGTAAGAGTCCCACTTAGCTGTGCCACACAACATCTGGAGAAATTCAGGGTTTGCTCGTTCTCGCTCATGCTAGTGGAGCAGGCTGAGATGCTGCCCTGCTGTGCAACACTCTGAATTAAGCAAAAGTCTCCTAAGTGCAAAATTACTTCAGAGGCTGAAAGAGGGCCAGACACATGACCAGTATCAAAGAAGAGCATTTTGACTTAAACTTTTCACTTTCCACATGGAATTCCTGCCACCTATAAGAACTGCAGATGCTCCCACACTGCTGCACATGCAAGCTATGAGTAATCACTGTCCCCTGCTCCTAAATGCCAATGCCACAGACCCCATCTCATTCAGGAGGATTATAAACCACAGACAATGGTTTATTGTCCAGCCTATCTCTTCCCAGCACCCCTCAGACTCCTTTCTTCCTTCATCACATCAACCTCAAAAAAAAGGGGCAATCACCAGATCAGCTTAGCTTTGTGGACATGAGACCATCATATGTTCCAGCACAACCTGACCTGAAGGAACCTGGATTCAAGAGAGAGCTGTGCAGTTCCAGGGTTGCCAGGAGACTGAATCACAAATGAAATGGCACAGAGAGCTGCCAAGAAAGCTTCCCAAGAGGAGAAACGGCAGGAGGGTCAGGTGAGAGACAAGACCCTCTTATGAATTTCAGTCTGCGCTTAGACACCTTGATAAATTATTCCATGGGAGTGGAGAAGGGAAGGGGCACCCGTATTCCTTCTATTTAAAGGCTCTAGAAAGCGATAATGTATTCTCAGTATGCCTCTCTGGTTAACAGCACAAAGAACTTCCCATTTAGCATGGAAACACAGCAGAATCTGAAGAAAAAAGCCAGCATTTTTCAGTCACAACTTGCAGGTGTCATTCCTTGTCCTTAAGGGGTTAGACAACCCGCCAAAGGCAGATCTGAGAGTGCTTTCCTCCAAATGCATTTACTTGGCCTCCTAGAAAAAAAATAGCATCATCCCCAAATTCAAACCAAGTATTGGCTTCTAAATCTCCAAGGAGTCTTCCCTGCCCAGTATCTTTGTCATGGCCATGGAACGTGCAGAAATTCCAAGCTACATTTGAGATCTACTTCAGCTGCACTCTGTTGGGATTGCAGAGTCTGCACCATCCCAGAGAAAAACAAAGACAGAACCCAATCAAGATAGGTATCGATCCTGCATCCACACGTCTCTGCACTGACTTACAGCCAGTTCCAATCAAAAGGGCCAAAGTTACCCTGGGGGTCTCCAAGCACTGACAGAGACAGAAGAAGGAAAGAATTCAGGGAAGAATGGGGACAGTGTTAACTGGATGCTGAACTAGACTGGTGTGACCTCTGGGAGTAAAGCCACACACTGTAGGGTTTACACAAGGAAAACACAACAAGATTAATAGGGGGAGGAAACATACTTTATGAGACCTACATCTATAGCTGGGGAAAAAAGAACAATTTTCAGAGACCAAATCCTTCCTCAAGTCCCTTAGGACCTCATGAGTATACCCAAAAGCTCCCCTGTCCGTTTTCTAACTCTATCAATTCCAATCTCATAGAAAATACTACCTCTCCCTGTAAAATTTGTCTCACTTCCACCCTTAGGTCACCAATGCTATAGCAGTGATACTGCCAGCAGTCTTCATGCCACACATTATGGAGAATTTCATTATTATTATTGTCCTTCTCCTGATACCTAGGACCCCGTATGAAAATACAGTCCTTAACATGGGTCTGCAACCAGCGCGTTGGCAATGTCATCAGTCCCCCCCAGCAGCCAGGCTGGTCCAACACAGGATTCCAGACACCCAGCAGAACCACTGATCCACTGCACCTCAGATAGCTTGCACATAACCTGTGGGTAACTGGGAACAACTACCTGAACTTAGCAATAATTAGCTCCTTATGGCAGCTGTAGGTCTGTCCACAAGAACGTTGCTTTCTGCAGAAACCACTGTCCCAGAGCAAAGGCGATTTCCAGTGAACACACTGCTGTAACTCATACCTCCTCAAATAAGCAACAGTCTAATGAGTCTTTCTTTGGCCCCGACTCACTCCCTGCAATAAGTAATAATATTTGCTCAAGCTTTCTTACATTTTCAGTGGAAAGGTTTCATCTGCTGGTGGGGAAACATATACAGATCATTCATTCTCTTTAGTCTTTAGTGCAAAGTAGCACTGATGTTATTTGTTTACTTATAGGAAAATAAGTTTTTCTCCATGCTTTCTCACTCAAAACAGAATTTCCTGAAAAATAATCCCCATTTTCATTAAAGCGTATTGCATGTTAGACTCTTCTCAGCAACCTGAGCAATTCCATTAGAAACCCTGATACAAGACTTGCTTGAAAAATATTTTCCCTGGGATTCTCTCTGTGATTTATTTTTACCATAGAAATTCTCCAAAATATCAATATACCAGATTAATACATAAAACAAAAGATTATCTGTTGTGGTATTCCTGACCCCTGGGTCTTATAACGTAGGCTCTGCACAGGAGAATACCATAGCAGTTCAGGTGATTGTCAGGAAGTCAAATCTTACAGGTAGTTGCAGGTTATCTTTGCACCTAAGTTTAGAAAGTGATGCTACCTCCGTAGCGAGTATTCAAAGGCATCAATAAGGGAAGGTGTGATACAGCTACAGAGAATGGCAAGTTACAGCTGTAGAGATGCACGGGCTCCACTACAGCATAGCTATATCATTGAACACAACCGACACTGACCTTAATGGCAAAGTTGCTCATCAAATTAGCTCCTTTTTGCTATCATAAATAAGTTCAGACATATTCCAAGGTTTTCTTCCAAATAAATGACCTGCTTTTTAAGCTGTATGAATTTTAAGTATTAACCATGAAAGAAGATGATGATAGTGGTTCCTGGTTACATCAAAGCAATCGTGTGACCTGAATGAAAACTTATACCCACAACAGAGGGCAGAATTTTCTCTAAATTTATGGAAAATTATCTAATCTTAGTGATGTGCTAGGCATCCTTAAATAACTATTGATCAATCAAATAGAAAATCAATCAATAAATTCTGACTGATCACCTACTGTTTTACTCATAAGAATTCTTCTTACTCTCTCTTAGTAGCTATTTCTTCCTTCTTCATTACCTTTTACATGTTTCATCATGCGCTACGTTACTTAGCTCCTTTGCTTTGCAGTCTTTTCAAAATCTTTTCATGGGCAAGTTTTTCTCAAGTACAGGATCATTCTCATTTTCTTTCTTTGCGCTGCAATTCTGCAACATCCTTTCAGAAGTGCTGCACAACAGCATTCCACATGATAAGGAAGCAGTGATTTATAATGCCACTATAACATTTTCCATAGTCTTTTTCCCCCTATCCATTATGCACCATAGCATCCCACTCATCAACTTGATCGGAATGGATATTCACTAGTAAATAACTGTATGCAGATAATCTAAAATGTTGATGTCAACGTCCAGCTATGTCAATAGCTGGAATTCTTTTTCCCTAATTTTAGCTGTCAAAAAGCTAGGAGTCTTCTCTAAGCTACACTTAAGTTCCTTCTAATATTAATGAGAAAGGCGTATTTAGAGAGAGACCTATCTCATCCTGCAATAGGTGCAATAGGAGAATATAAATTGCCCCTGAAGATTTTGATTTCTCCACTCACTCTAGTAGAACACAGATACTGGTTTAGATCAAAATCTATTGTTTTCATGACAAAAGTAAAAAGAAACAAGTTCCTCTGTCTACTCAAAGACATTATTTCTGATTTGCTCCAGCACAGACAGATCAGAATGCATGCACACATCCTTTATGCAGCTACTAAACCTCACCAGGTTCTTAACATTTAATTTGCTATTTATTTATTCATCTCTGTCTAATATTTGAAATTCAAAGGAGCTGGCTCCCATATTTCTGTCCAAGATTATCCAGACAGAATGATACGCATGAGACATTGCACACCCCGTCAACCCGACACATCCCATAATAGGCAGCCACACCACGTGGCTTGTGAGACTAATACATCCAGGAGGTGTCAGCCCTCCTACTGACGTATGTACTGAGCAAGCGCTCCGCATAGCCCGGCGACCGTATGCTGGACATGGTGGATTTAACACACCTTGAGCTCGGGGAGGTGTGTGCTGTGAATCTCAAGTGTCTGCCTGTTACTCGAGTCCTACACGGACTCAATCCATGCCCAGTTTGTGCGGCCGCTTGCGGCAGGCTGCTGGACAGGCAGAAATCCTGCAAGTGTGATCCAAAAAAGAGGGAAAGCGACAGACAACCTGTGAAAGGGAGAATCTGCTGCCCAAAGCAGCAGAAATGTTCAGTGTGTACATTTAACTTTTTTTTTTTTTCTTTTTAAGTCTGGTTATATGATTTGCACTTCAAGCACCCATTAAGGGACAATGAAACATTGCAAAGGATATAGCCAAGGCATTTGAAGTATTATATACACATACATGCAGGTGTTTGTATACACACAAACACACACTCTCTTTTTTAATTTGAAGTAATTAACAGCTATTAGCTTGAGCCACTTCCTGCCAATTTGAGGCAGAGGAATGTGCACACCAGGCTTCCTGAGGATGTCCTCACTGCAAGCCCAAGTTTCTAAAAAGACCAGCCTTGTTTTAACACCGGTGGGAGCTGTGGAATGACAAATGTCTTAAAGAATTAGATGTTCCAAAATACCCTCAACCACAGACATAAACCACCAGATTAAGAGAGTCTCTTACTCATGACTTGCTAAATTGCAAAAGTTACATTCTCAGAGTTTTCTAGCAGCACGTCTCCCCATGATGCTAAAGTGGGAACAGGCTGGTTTTCATAGGGGAATGAAGGGAGCTGTGGTTCCCATAGTAATTGGTCATCTCCAGAGCAGCAGAATGCCTATTCCCAGGAGAAGTCTACCAATGTTACTCAAGTGCATGCAGTTTCCAAATTGCAGTCCTCCCAGATCATAGGGATCCAGTTCTCCACCAAATCCCAGCACAGAATTATCAGCCCTCCCCTTAAACTCCCATTTCAAATAAAATTTCACAATAAACAGAGCAGAACTTTCTTATAATTTGGATACATTCAAGAAAAAAGTTTCCCCAAGGAAGTGAAATAGGAGTTTAACGTAACACAGTCTTGCTCAAAAGAGGAAGCATATGTCTTTTCTGTACCACCTGGATCCAAGCTTCATTTCATCTCCTCTCCTTCCCCTTCTTCAGCATTGGTGACAAGCAGTTAATATCATCATGTCTGTAATGTCTGTTTCTCCTGAGCTTTCTACGACCTGGAATCACTGCAACCTGTCTCCCAGTTTTCACCCAAATGGTACATCTTGAGGAACTGTTCTTCCATCACATACTATTCATTCTCACACTTTCACAGGTATGAAATGGGGAGAGATGGACTTGTTCCATCCAGCCCACATATTTTCAGAAGATCTCAAAACCAAGTAGTTTCTCATTCGATTTCTGTCTCTTTCCTCATCTCCAAAATCATCATCAACTAGCTGGCAAATTTACTGCCATCTTCCACTTTGAAGTTGCCCTGTAACATGTTTCCAATCTCACTGCTATTTTACCTCCTACTGCACATCTTTGTTCGCTCCATTAGCATTACTTGACTGTCAAATCAGCATAAACCTTTCCATTTGTTAAAATCATCACTCACACCTTTCCTTTGTTCTTCTCCGTTCTCTCCAATTCATCAGCTTCTTTGTATTTTCCAAGTAGCCACAACAATAGCAAGTTAAAGTTCCTGTGAAACCCATGGACTGTGACAATTATGGATGAATGAGCTTTCAAAATATATTAGATTTACCATCCGATGAACAGAGGTATCAACTGTTTTATCCCAGACTGCACCGCCAACTTATAGCAAGCAGATATAGACTCCCAGCTCTCATGATTTGCAGTCCCATGTACCTGTCCTACTCTCTTGCACAGAACAAATACCTCACACAGGCAGAATTCATGTCATATTTGTATCAAGCCAACATACCTGGATGAAGATATATTCATCCTGAACAACAAGGGAGCTGATGTCAATGGAGCGCGAAAATGGCCCACTCCTTTTGGTCTCCAAGCACTCCTGGATCCGACAGGTCAAATAGTGGGTGTCTGTAATGGGAGAATATGCACACATGAGAAATGCACAGACAGGAGCCTGTTGTCTGAAAATGTCACCAGCAGCTCAAAAGAAGGTCTCTGAAGGGAAATCTTAACCTCATCTCCAACTAGCTAGAAGTTATTGCATGATTTACCTCCGGCCTTTAAAACTGTAACTGCTCTCTGGAGTCAGGAATTCATCACACTTCTACACCCACCATTCCCCTCTCTGTTGTGCAGATACCCCTCAGGCAACTGGAGTTCAAGCCATAAATGGAGGGTAAAAATCATAAACGCATCAGAGAACTGATGATGAGACCATATGGAGCAGAAGAAGATTTCAAAAGCCCCCCAGGTAAAATTTATCAACTCCGCTACCCTGATAGGAATCGTATCCTCATCTTCCCCCTGAAATATTCTAGCCTTGATGACTGGTTTTAATTGTGGTAGTTACACACAAGGAGAAAAAAAATGTCTAAACCAGCACTCTTAAGTTTAACTTATTTTGCTGTAAAAATGACAGGCATCTCTCAAAACTAAGTTTTTATAGGCAACACAGTCTAGGTATGAAAATGCCATGGACAAGAAATAGTGTAACTAACTGAGCAGTCCCAACAGTAGATATATGCACTGCAGGAGGCATCAAATGCTTTTGTCCAGAGAGAAGAGGAAGACCATCACGCTAAAGGGATGCCTTGTCAGACCTTGGTATTGCTTAAGAGAAGGAGTAGGACTGGGAGAAGAACGTGAAGATGTAAGGCAAAGGCAGACATACAGAAAGTTGCTCGGAGCGGCAAGAAGAGATGTGCTCACCTCCAGCAAGCTGGCAGGGGTTATAGGGGATTAAGCGTTATTTCAGTCAGGCTAAGAAAGGATTTCATGAAACACAACAATCAAAGCACTGTGTCTCAGGATGTATGTAATCTAAATATGCCATCTCTGCCTTTCAACTGCTCTTCTGAAAACTGCAAATTAGGGAGAAAATGAAAATACAACTAAGACGATGACTGCAGTGATAAAAGGGTCATATCTGTTACACTGCAGCGCTTCTACAGGCTTCTTGGATTCACGCACTTGTCCGCTTTTCTACAAAGGGTGAGCACAGACCATCAAGGAAAAAAACACTGAGTTTATAAGGGCTGGGGTGAGCCCGCTGCAGTGATTTTAGTTCATAGCCACACTTATTAACAAGGATCTTGTCAAACTGAGCCCAAAAAGATAAAAGGGAAGTTTAGAAGGACAGTAATTAGCCTAGAAAAGCTGCTTATATGATTATCCCATAAAACCTGCTATTGTTCTTAGTCTGTGTCTTTCCAGTGACAGCAAAATGTGGTTCAGAGGAAAGCACTGGGGGGCATGACGGAAATCCTTTGACACTCAGCTAACTGCCTTCCCAGATTCAAAGGCAAGATTCACAAACAGGCAGTTTGTCCTTCCCTAGCTTTGTCCCACCAACAGATTCTTAAGAATGCAAATACAATGTAAGTCAGAGGCATTGACAATAAGAATAATAATTTTTTTAAAGATACTGTCTTTAAAAAGGCACAAAATACAATCGAACTTTAACCTAATAAGGGTTCATGCCCAGTTGCATGACTGAAGGTCTGTGTTTAAAGGCTGCAGAACTGGTTGAGGCATTGGAACCACCAGGACTATATGGCTGATTCAGAGCAGCTCCACAGGTCTGACACAGCAGTGAAAATGTAGTCCCCAGTGATGATGTTAAACCAGCAGAAAGCCAGCTCAGAGTATCTGGAGGTAATTAAAGTCTATGGTAAGAAATATCTGACCTAGCATCAGCGTCAAATAACTGGAGTATTGGAGTTGTGCTTTCTCCCAGCATAAAATACTGCACCAGTAAAGAGGTCATAGTCTCGGCTGGGATCATTTAAGGTTCTTCATCAACTGATACGTACACACTTAGTCCAGACCTCCTATTTATCTCCTCAACATGTAATCCAAGACGTCTTTGTGGTGGATAAAAGCAAATTCTCAGAAAACAAGATGGTCTTATATACTACCATGCTACCCAAAGTGCTCAGCAGCCTTGACTTGTTCTTTGAGGTAGCACTAAAATGACACAGAACAAGGAGGAGAGGGCAGGAGCCATATTTTTAGTAGCTCATTCCCTCCGGTATATTCTCCCACACACTTGCCTGGATATTCTTATCCCTCCAGAAAGGGGATAATTTGCTGCTGCTGAGTGACAGAATGGGAAGAGGAATAAAAACCTGTCACAAATAAATGCAAATAAATCACAAGTGTTGACATGACAACTAGCTTCCTGCCTATTGGGAAATGTGTCATTTTGAGTGTGTTACACCAGCAATCATATATACTCAAAGAATGGCACCTGATTAATATTAACAGGAAGCTGGTGGTGAAGGGGCGTAGCTCACTATCCATTTTCTATTTAGTCCTTGTTTGTTATATTCATATATTTTACAACACACGGCTTATGAAAGAAAACATAGATGCAAAAAAATTACATTCACACCTGTCTGTCTTTGGACACAAAAATAAGTTTCAGTCTTGCCTTGCTTCTTGCTGCCCCATAAAAAATGAGAAATAATTCCCTTTAAAGTATATTTTAAAATCATTTGAAAATATGACAGCACACAGTTCACATCTGTGTATGACTGGAAGCAAGAAACAACCCCACATCCGTGTTTAAGCATCTTGAAGGATATGACCTCTTTATGAGCTATGGTCCCATTTGCAGAACACATCTTCCACTACATAGAAAATACAGGGCTCCTCAACAAAAATGTCAATTAAGAGAAAAGAGGGCATCCTAACTTCCAGTCTATCATCTCCTTCTTCTCTGAGAGGAGTTAATTTTTCAGCCCTATTTTGCACAGCCAGAAAGAAAAAATGACAATCACCCAGAGGGGCAGGTGGCATGTGCCCAAGCTATGCCTTTAAAGCCTTGCCTACCTTCCACTGGGAGATGCATGCCTTAAGGAAGGTTGGCCTCTATATCTAGGGATTGGTTCCAATTCATATATCACCCCATACAACACCAGAATTAGGGGAATTGGGTTATTTTTATTATGTTCAACTGCAAAAGGAGTTGAGAAGAGCTCCCTATTTCCTAGACTTCCTCAAAAACTTCTCGTACTTATAACGAAACATCCCTGCTTTCTCAGCCCATCTGTGAATGAGCCAATACGGACATCAAACAGCCTGGAAACTTTTCTGCAGCTTAAATCCCAGTATCCATACCTCCACACAAACCCTTCCCACCAACTTATCTCACTTAAGATTAGGGAATGACTTTCTCAGATGCTCAGCCGCTTTCCAGTCGAGAAGCTCAAAACGCCTCCCCATTGCTAATTAACATAGTTTCCCATCTTGAGAATTTGGGGTGTATTTTTACCCTTTTTAGAAGTGATAAAACTGAAGCAATTTCTTGACTTTTACAGTGATAAACTGGTGAAATAAGCCAAGCTACTACTTCTTTGCCTGCCAGTCACAACAGCTTCAGTGGGAAGCAGGAACACAAGAGGTCCTCTCTGACCCAAACATGTGTGTCCCTGAAAGGAGACACTGAAACGGTCCAGTTTGTCACTGTCCTGAAGGCTGCAAATGGCAGACCTACCTGCAGGTTACTTTGGCTCACAAAAACACAGGAGAGCAGGGGCTACTCCTCCTTGGCAGGCTTAACAAGCCAGCTAAAAGCAAGCATGGCTGGCCAGCACGGCTAACGGGAAGAAGAGCAGCTGATGGAAAGAAGTGGCATTGGCAGATTGGCTTGGTTTAAGTCAGGTCCTGGTGCCAGGCAAGACTTAAAGTCATAAACTGCCAGTGAAGGTTACCATTGGAGGGAGAAAAAACTAGCTGTCCTTGATAATTTTTCCCCCAAAGGAAGAGAGGACCTAGAAATGATGAGAGAACTGGAAATTATTGCCAGGAATTAGTTATCCTGTTTTATCTTTCTGGTTAGGTTTTTTCCCTTTTTTCCCTTTAATTAAAACACTGTTTATTGCATTGTATCTGTGAGTGGGGAAAAGATTATCTCACTGAATATCAGAAAGTTTAATATATCTTTCCCAGGACTGCTGGTGGGTGCTTATATCAGTATATTTGTAATAGTTCCCTTGCATCCAACCCTGTCCTTGCTGCTGCCTATTACACCCAGGCAGAAGGTACAGTGCCCAAGGCTGCTACATGTTTTTATAATTTAAAAATGCAAGCCTAGATTATTATTCTGCTACAATAGCTCTGCCAAGATGTAGAAAAAATGTGGAAAA
>JAOTQQ010000002.1:26383519-26393920 GCA_026546715.1 Gallinago undulata | reverse complement strand
TTATAATTTAAAAATGCAAGCCTAGATTATTATTCTGCTACAATAGCTCTGCCAAGATGTAGAAAAAATGTGGAAAAGACAGGAACAGATTTATCAACTAGGCACTGGAATTAGCAGCATCCTCCAAATATTTAAGGAGACTAGATGTCAGGGCAGATATTTTTTCAGAGACCCTACCACTCCTAATGACCGTACAGACAAAAACATGAGGCAAGATGTCTTGGAGGACAGACACCAGAGCAGTGAACAGGCCAGCAGCATGCACCATCCACCTCCCAGCACCATGAGCTTATTTATAGCCTTGACTCATTTATGGATGGATAAGACTCTTAGCATATCCCCACCACCTATTCCCAGCCACAGGGCTTGTTTTGTGCACCAGTGTCTGAATTGGTGTTAGACAGGTTCTTGAGTCACAGAATCACAGAATGATATGGGGTTGGAAGGGACCTCTGGAGATCATCTAGTCCAACCCCCTGCCAAAGCAGGTCCACCCACAGCAGGTCCCACAGGAATATGTCCAGGTGGGGTTTGAATGTCTCCAGAGAAGGAGACTCCACCACCTCTCTGGGCAGCCTCTGCCAGGGCTCTGCAACCCTCACAGCAAAGAAGTTCCTCCTCATGTTTAGGTGGAGCTTCCCATGTTCCAGTTTGTGCCCATTACCACTTGTCCTGTCACTGAGCACCACTGAAAAAAGACTGGCTCCATCCCCTTGACACCCACCCTTGAAGTATTTGTAAGCATTGATCAGATCCCCCCTCAGTCTTCTCTTCTCCAGACTAAAAAGACTCAAGTCCCTCAGTCTTTCCTTGTAAGAGGATGCTCCAGGCCCCTCATCATCTTTGTAGCCCTACGATGTCCCGTTACTTCTAAAAGGGAAAAATAGCAAAAAGAATCACCAAGTTCAGGAGCCTAATCCTAAGTACTACTTCTCTCCCTGACTCCCTTATTTTATTTCTGGGTGGGGTTTGTTGGTTTTTTTTAAATAAAAGGCATGGAGGAAAACAGAAGGGAAAAGACAGATGCCACGTCTAGAAGAATCATATACTTTTCAAGTGGCGAGGGACACTGAAGGCCTGGATTCTTGTCCCTGAATTGAATTGAGCAATGGGAATACTCAAATGTGTGTCTGTTAACAAATCAAATAAGTGACTGAGCCACCAGACTGACCAAAGAGGAATTAAAAATCCTTGCTTTCCTTCTCCCTGCTACTGAGGAAAACTTTCACCAGAAATTTTCTGATCAGGAGGAGATAGCTGCAGGGACCCATTTTCCAGCAGGTGTAAGTGCCTCAGCCATTTCACTGAGAGCATGAAGGCCCACTTTGGCTCCAGAGCCAGCTAGGAGAAAAGTTCAGCCTCCCAATTCTAAACAGGCAGAGCTGTACCGTTTCACACCAGGTGAGGCTATAGCTTTGAGGCAGCTGATGTTTTGCAACACAAACTATTATGGTTTCCAGCCTTAAAAACTCTAATTGGAACAACATAGCTCTTTTGTGCTGTGCTTGGCTGGGAGAGGAGTGACAGCCCGCCAGGCCTCGCCCATACCCCCCAGGCTCTGCTGGGCTCCCAATAGGCCTGTGTGGCTGGCACTACTGCTCTGACTTACAGTATAACCTCAAAACCATCAACTGCCTATTTCAAAATGCTGAATTTATACTTTAAAACAAGAACAAACAGCAAATCCCCTCCCTGAGCAAACAAGACCTGAAGGAAGAGAGCTGTCTGCGAACTGGGGAGGCATCTTTCACATGAAGCATCTGCATCCTTTACACATCCGATATTCAAATAGCTGGGTGAGCAAGTTTAAACTTAATTTGCAAACAAACTCTATCAGCAGTTTGTGTGCCTACTTGCTTGCTTTTTTCACTTGCTTTTGGCCACTTCTCCCAGCATCCCTGCGACAGCACACACAGCAGCAAAGGCACTGAAGAAGCCTTTCCTACCTTGCCCACCCACCTGCCAGCCTGTTTTGCTTTTCCCACATTTTCAACAAACAGCTGTCACCCTTGAGCTTTTATTGCCTGGTTATTTATTCAGCTGCCACCGCTAAATAGCAGTGGGAGGCCAATGAGTGATTTTAGAAGATCCACAGCCTCAGAGAAGCCACCCTGATACACAGGAGCTTGTTCACACAGCATCTGGCCTACGCAGCACTTGACTAAAACAGGGAAAAGTTTGCAACCAACAAAAATGAGGCCTTTTCCTCCCCAAAATTCTCTACAACCTCAGCCCTATGCTGCTTTCTACGCTGTCCCTGTAGTGTAAAAGGGACACACGTCCCATTACTCCAGCCCAATGCTACATAGCAAAGCTGGACACACCACCATGCTGTAGTTCCTATGACAAATACCTAAAATGCTTTAAAGAGAGTGGTGGAAAAAGTCAACTTCTAATACTGTTGTCTTAGCTGGAGGTTAATTACATAGGAATTCATTCTACTGCAAATGTGGCTAGACCCAATTCAATGAAGAGTTAATTTTATTTTTTTTTTCTCTATTTCTTACATGAGATCCAGGCACCTTTTCAAGACCTGCAATGTTTTGGTATGGGCTACCTATTCATATATCATAAGCAAAACTGAAAATTTAATACGAGACAAAGAGTACCTGGAGCGTAGGGACATTCAGGGCAGAGAAGAAGTTTGAGTGTAGGTGATTTCTCAAATTTCCAGGTATAAACACAGCTGTTCTGAACACCTCTGGAAATGCAGAGAGGCTGCACTGCACAGTGCTGGTAGCCCTGCTCTTTTTGATTCATGTAAAATACATGATACTGAAACAGCTAAATAGGGAACCAAAAAGATGGCTTTTTAGCCCAACAGACTGTGCTTCTACACGGTCTCTCCACAAACACAAGCCCTGCAGTCTCTGAGTTTCCCCCCAAGGGCTAAGTATATGCCTCACATCAAAACCCATGACCCTTATCTTTCCTATCAATTAAAATTTAAATGGGGAGAGAAAATGAGTAAAGTAAAATTCCATTTCTATCCCATTCTTGACTCAAAGCCTGCATTTTCAGCATTGGCTGCAGGCACTCACGTCCATCAGCCGTTCGGGCTTCCATGTGCACAAGGTCAGGTTCTTTATCCAAACCAGTCACCGACCTGGTGGGGGAGAGAGAGACAGAAAGAGAAAGAAGGTAACTGGTTAGATAAAAGGCTGCAATCAGAGAGAGAGAGAGAGGGTTAGGGAAAATAAAATCAAATCAAGTCTATCTTGTGACACCTGGCACGTTAGAGCCCTACCTCCTACCAACTTGTCTCTTTTGTGTTTCTACACAGTCAACTCTCAGGGGCCATATACCAACCTTTAAGGAAGACACCTTCCCAGGTGCTGGTGAGTGAACTTGCCTGTCCCTTGTCTACAAGACCACAGCTACATTGATCATTCTTGAGCGAGGAAAGCAAGCTGGCTCCAAAATCCAGTAAAGCCAGAGCTCTGTGTTAATGCTGAAGGAAAGACAAGGGCACGGCAGCCTCATGCCTAAAGGCAGCAAATTTAAAAGGGGTTTCACTTGGCTGAATAGTGACATGAGAGACTGAGTTTCCTGATCTGCTCCTGGTTTGCTGGGCAACCTATTGTTTATCTCAGTTTCCCCATCTTCAAAAGAAAAGTAAATGATGCACATATGCAAGGTGAAGGTCTGATAAAAAAAACCACCAACATTTGAAAAAGTATTTGTTATTCATCCCATGATCCCATGCCACAGGCCTTCTCATGAAACAAGGTGAACCACGAACCTCGAGTCAAATCTTCCTGTGCATTGTTCTTTTACTCCCTAAAAATGTTTTGCAAAGCACATTACAAAGATAGTTTTCCTCCTGGCAGAGGCAAAGTCAAGCCCAGAACAGAAATGTTATTATTAGTGTCCTGGCTGATAAGAATCACTTGGAGATGAACATTTAGTCCTAGCAATGGCTGGCAGGGAAAAAAAAAAAATAAATCTATAGATGTCCACGTGATTTATGGAGCTGCTTCTCCTGAGTTAACCGAGGGGTTAGATTAAAAAGGGACAACGACAAAAATCAGTTTCTAATTTGGTGGAAGCTGAATTTGATACAGTAGATTGTAAATAATAGATTCCCTCTGAGCCAGCCAGCATTCACAATTCCCTAATGTTCTGAAACACTTTTATCACTATCTTTTGCTGCTTTCATCCTTGGGGCATCAACAGCTAAAACATTTTAAAGAGAAAAAAAAAAAAGAGAAAAAAAGAACAAACAAAATACAGATGTTCTGGTACATTTTTGTGGATCTCACAGAAAACAGCGATTGACAAAGATATGAATGTGCCGGAGCACAGCTAAGATGAGCCAGTGCTCCAAATGCCAAAACAACTACATTATGACCCACTGTGTAGGTAACTGAAACTGGCACTGCTTGTTAACTAGAGCACAGCATCAATAACGAGTCCACCCACAGCACACTGTGAGTTGTGGCCAAAAAAATCCAACACAACAAAACAAAGCCGCATGGGCAGAGCTTTCATCATCCTACTCCCAGGGAGAAATAGTCTGCTCCTTAATCGCCACCATCAGTTTTCGGGTGATCCCACAAGGAAGAAAGCACTGTTTGTTACTGGTAAGGATGGAAGAACGGGCCTGAGTCCCTGTGACTGTGTAATCATTGGGGTCAAATCTCCCGAAATCTGGACGTGGTTAAAAGTGACAGTAGGACAAATAGAAATTCCTTAAAATGACAGTGAAAAACATTACGGTGTGCAGCAACATCATTTCCCAATATATACCAAAAGCCCACATCTTTCTAGTCCATAGCAGTTTTCTGCCTTTTCCTCATAAGTAGCTGTAAATGCTTTAATTCCAACTGCTCAGCAGTCATGACCCTTGCCCATAACATGCCAATCAGGACAGAAGTACCTGCTTAACAACATATCTATCCACCACAACATTATCGCATGGAGGCCAATTTCAGCACTTTTAGGTATAGATCAGGAACACATTAGGGACCTGTCCCGCAGCACTTCCCAACAGGCTTTTTACTAAAATTCAGCCTTCACCCTGGAGGCAGCACTCTCCAGGCTTCCTTCTGGAAGCGAGACACCAGCCTTCTATCCAGAGACATTTGCTGTGTCTGGACATCAAAATGCCAGGCTGCCTCACCTGCTCCCCACACCACCTCCTGGGTCCCTGCCTTCTAGATGGAGAGGGTACTGTGCCTCCCCCCACACCAACGGGGAAAACCTACTCCCAGCTCTGGTAATAAGAAGCATCACTAGAAGGCCTGCCACAACAATATCCATTTCAAAAGGGACTGTAATTCAAAGAAAATAAGCGTTTCCAAACAAAATTCAAAATGCTCATTATCATTGCATGTTTGCATACACAAGCTCTCTGGATCATGTCTATTACGTGAGCACCAGGGGATGACAGGAGTCTCCTGAAACATGTCATTCTAGTTTGAATTTTCTTCCCAGTGCCGTCTACTTGTTTCCTTAATTAGTTCTGACAAGCCTGATGGTTCTTTTCAGAACGATGAAGTTGAAAAAAAGGACCAGCACACAGCACTCCCCAAGTACTCCTCTGCTTGCTGAATACCACACTTCAAGTGGAAAAGCTCACAGAGCAATCTCCTGCAACCCAAAAGCAAGACAAGCTCCCGTTATCTGCAGGCAGGTAACAAGCCTGTGAAGTAACGCATCGGTCATCCTTCCTTCTCCCAAACCAAGTCACTCTCTTATATCAAAGACTCTGATTGCAAAACAAATCCCCAATCAATGCTGCTTCTTCATGCCTTGCCTCACGTCTGTTCCCACTGGCAAAGAATACAGCTTTGCTTTGCAGTGTTCCGACTCCTCAATAGGGGTATTTTCAGTAAATGGTCTCTCATCATTTGTCTGGAGAAACTTTACATGAAGAATGCAAAAAAAAAGTCAGGCAGTGGAAAGAGAAAGACATGAATTCAGGTCATGGAGCACGGCTGCAAAAACGCACACACAGGTTGTAAAGCAGATCCTTTATCCCATGTAGTCTTGAGAACTCACTACAACCTCCTCTTAGGTCTGGCAATACAGGAGCAGCAACAAAACAAGAGGAGATGCCTTCACAGCCTTGTATTTTCTCATATGTTATCTCTCTGAAGAACATTTGGAGGATGCACTGCTCAAAACTATGATGATGCAGACAGATGTCAGCATCCTCTGACTTAGCCTCTATTTCAGAGGTAAGTCTTACATCTATTACTACCTCTATTACCATGACTTACCTCTATTTCAGAGGCTTACAAAGACAAGAGTATTTAATAATGCTCAAAAGCTTAATCTCAGCTTGAAAACAGTTTTCCTGCTACATGGGCACACCTCAGGCTCCAGGCACAGCACAGCTCTGTGTTTCATATCTGTACAATCTCCAGACAGCAAAAACTAAACCAAGGTCCACAAAATGCACCCTTGTGTGCTGCTGCCTTGGATTGCTGTAGGGAGGAAAAAAGTTATCACTCTCACATGCTAGCTCAACATTCTCCACCATCCCATTTCATTTATCACCACTCGGATGAGAAAACGCTGAGAGGGTGCAGGCAGAAGTGACAGGAAAGGTCATTTTTTTTCCTGCTGGCACATTCCCTGACTGCTGCAAAGGCAGTTTTTGAAACGTGGAGCCTGCAGCCAGTATTGCAGCTGGCACAGGATCATTGGCCAATTAAGAATTCAAACTCCCTCTTGAATTCCATTAGGAAGGAGGCAATGGTTACTTTTGCTCTATCTTCTGCTGCTTTTCTCTTTTGTTCTCTTGGTAGCTGTTGGTTCTCACGAGATCTTTCCTCCCTTCATTTCAGAAGAGGATTGTGTGTTCTTGAAAGCTAAAAGATGGATAAGATCCTGGCAAGATCCTTATGTCTATCTTGCAGGAAGAGCATTATGCAAGGATGCACATTTACTAGGCCAATCTGACAATATTTCCTCTGACCGAGAAGGAAAGCAAGCAAGAAGGGCAAGGAGAACACAGTAGTCTGCATTGTAAATAGCTATTCCTGAAATATCTCCATATTAGACTCTGTATAGTTCAAAATGAAAAATGCTAGCATATGCAAAGGAAGGAAAAAAATAGGCAGACACTCTGGCTTACCTTCCTGCTGCACACCTCACCTCACTGTTTTTAGCAACTCTATTGCCTTTTCATTGAATAAACCATTTTTGCATTTTTTTCCTACCATTTTCCAGACATCAGACATTTAATGACAAAAGGCCTTTTAGCTACTCTAGCATCTTCGATAAAAAATGCTGAGCAATTCAGACTGCCTGCTATTGATCCTTGCTCCCTAAACCATCAATAGAGAATAAGAGATGCTCTATTCCTCCATCTTCTGGACCCATTAGCTTGGGAAGTGGGAACGGGTACCACTGGTAATGAGCAACATTTGAGTTAAGGATTTACAACAAGCTAAAAAATCAGGTCACAGGAATCAGTGTTTCAAACTTGGTCTGAAATCTGCTAGATTGAGCTTTTTGCCAGAGTGCCTGGTTTCTGATCACTGAAGATGGCATTCACCAGCTCTGGCCTAGAAAACAAAATCAAAACTTTTACAACAGACTGAGACTTTCCCAAGATGCCAACTTGGAAAATCATTTTTGCAGGTTGGGATGTCAGACTGAAGGCAATTGTCACTGCTCATGTAAAGAGACAGAGAAAACAGACGGAGACTCCTTAGCAGGATGTTGTGCAGTAGATAAGGGCTGGAAATGGGAAGGAACAAAGCACATTTATTGCGTAATAATATGTACGGGGGAAAAAAACTACATCCTTTTGCTGCAGGCAACTGCAGTTCAAATTAGTGGATGTTGCCAATTAATCTACTGCAATTTTAATTGTATCCCACCTCAGAAGTGAATAAACACTTCTGCATGATACGAGGCAGGCAGAGCATGGGACTAACTCATCCAAGCAACAAAAGGGCCTCATCTATAGGGGCAGATAGGAGCAGAAACTGCTCCTTTACAACTCTTGCGCTGCTGATGTGGATGTTTTCATGTAGCACCATTGCTAAATTATACATACCTTCCCACCATGGGCCAACGGGCTACCTCCTCTATCTGATACGACATCATGTTTGTCTACGTATCAATAACCGCAGTTACCTTCACACGGTCAAGGGGGTTCTGGGTAGTCATCTGTTACTTACTACAGCCAAGTCTAAAACTCACTCCATCAGGCATTAACTCAGCGCACGTAACAGCAAATGGGCCCACAATCTGCATACACCCCAGGCCAACCACACGCCATAAACTGCCCTAGTTAAGAACAGGTACAATTGTTGGACTGTTGGGGAAAAGAGCGTCTTTATTAAACACATAAATACAGCATCATTCGCTGTGACTGAACAGAGGGAGACGCTGCTGGATGGGGTAGGATGTGATGAGGTCTCTGAAGAGTTATGGACAAAACTTCCTTGCGTAGCATATTTCAAATGAAGTTTGGAAAAAAAGCTGGGCAGGAAGATACTGTAAAAAAGTGTCTTAGCTGGGTCCCTGGAGCTTTCTACGTCTTTTCCAGTCCTAATTTCTGTGATGCTACAATTCTGGACATTGGCAGAAGTAATTGTTGTGGGACTTAGCTTGCAAGATAAGGCAAAAAAATTGCCAAGTGTTTATTCTCAGCTAATTTCTTCTCAGCAAAGCCAATCCTTTTTAAAAAGGTCCCAATGAATCTTAAAGAGGCATTCTGCCTAGTATCTCAAAGGAAACAAAACTTAAAGTGCTCACAGCATCTGCATGTGTTTCCATATGCACGTACGTGCATCTGCCTGCCTGCCTCCCGTCCCCACAACCTGCTGAATGTCTAAACCTGTAAATTACCTGTACACTCAGTGGATTACAGGTCCCAGAACTACAAAATTGCTACACACAGTTGTTTCATGGATATAGCAGGCCTGGAAGAGGAAAGAGATCCAAATCAATCCTCTCCTCGAGGGAAAAGCTGACATTTAGGCTCAAACATGTCACCAATCACCAAAGAATCCACACAAGACAGCAGGCTCTGCTGCACGCATAAACATATTTTTTCCTCCTCACAATACATAAAAGAAGGTGACTCTTTGTATCACAGAAATTAACAGCAATGGGAAAGAAATGCCACTGAACCTGACAATACCTTTAAAGTATATTTATCAAGAGAACAAACCTGCTGTTGATTCATGTTTTCCCTTTTCCCTGTATGCTAATACCAAAAACTAAGAAAGTACAAATAATTCTGTGTCTAGGTCTCATCCAGTTAATAGGTCTCAGTCCTCTAAAGTCCTCTGGCATTTCTTCCCCAATCTGACTATGTACCCCAATGTACATAACCAAATTTTTGTGAAATAAACTCCAAAAAAGTGTGTGGGTAGAAGGGCGAAGATCCTTCCTCACAGCCCTGTCAAAGTGTGAAAGGGCCAGCGGCGCAGGCAGGGAATGTACTGGAGGTGGCATCTTCATTTCCCAGTGCTGCCCGAAATAGCTTCCCCTGGGGACTGAGGTTCATGCGAGGAGAAGATCCATCAGCTCCGAGGAGCGGGTGTGCTCCCAGGTGCAGTCCCAGCCCTGCTGCTCGCTCACAGACTAAGCTGCTCCCGTGCAGCCGCTTCTCCTGACTCATCCGGGTACGGCTGACCAGGGCTATACAGCAGCAGCCCTGGGGGTTTATCCTAATTGAGTAAGAAGCCTTTTTTTGGCAAGTCCCAGTATGGGTGGAAGTAATGAAGCATCAGCTCATCAAGTTAAGATGCTATTATCTTGAAGATGTCTCAAGGCTTCGGCGCGTGGTGTGCCATCAGCTCCCTGTCCCACACGCACCCAACGCATTCAGTGCTGCTTTGAGGAAGGCGTATTTAGAGAAGGGATTTACCCGAGGATTAGAGGTCTGCAAACTTCAGGGGGGAAAAGTTTGAAACATATTCATGGAATTGTCAGAGTTGGAAGGGACCTCTAGAGATCTTCTGGTGCAATTCACCTGCTACAGCAGGAACACCTAGAGCATATCACTCAGGGCTGCATCCAGGTGGGTCTTGAAGATCTCCAGAGAAGGGGACTCCACGATCTCCCTTGGCAGCCTCTTCCAGGGCTCTGGTAACCTCACCATAAAGAAGTTCTTCCTCCTATTTGAATGGTTCCAGCTTGTGCCCGTTGCCCCCTGTCCTATCACTGGAAACCACTGAAAAGAGTCTGGCTCCAACATCCTTCAACCCACCTTTTAGATACTTAACATAAGTAAGGTCTCCCCTCAGCCCTCGCTTCTCCAGGCTAAAGAGCCCCAGCTCCTTGAGCTTTTCCTCATCAGGGAGATGCTCCAATCCCTTAATCATCTTTGTTGCCCTACCTTGGACTCTTTCCGGTAGTTCCCTGTCTCTCTTGAACTGGGGAGCCCAGAACTGGACGCAGTATTCCAGTTGTGGCCTCACCAGTGCAGAG
>JAOTQQ010000002.1:26305325-26383419 GCA_026546715.1 Gallinago undulata | reverse complement strand
TCTTGAACTGGGGAGCCCAGAACTGGACGCAGTATTCCAGTTGTGGCCTCACCAGTGCAGAGCAGAGGGGGAGAATGGCCTGCCTCGACCTACTGGCCACACTCTTTCCTACGCAGCCCAGGATCCCATTGGCCTTCTTGGCCACAGGGGCACACTGCTGGCTCATGGAAAGTGTGCTATCAACCAGGACTCCCAGATCCTTCTCCTCAGTACTGCTTCACAGAAGATCCATCCCTAACCTGTATATTCCAACAGAAGGGTTTGATTCTACTTTGCCTTCTGAAGGAAGGGACACCTTATGCAGGACACTTCAATTTTTATTATTAATATTCTAAATTTCAAGTCATTTGAGGAAACAAGAATAAAAGTATATTTTTGGAAACACTAAAAAAATGACACATTTTTAGCTTTGTCTCCTTTCTCATCCTTCCATCACCATGCCTCTTTTTTTGGAATAAGAGAGTGAAAAACAGAAAAAAGGAGAAGTGGAAACCCAAAATGCAGAAATCATTGTGTACATATCATTTGGTAAGCAAATCATTTTGGTGACTGAAATCTAAGCTAAATTATTGGAGGTGGGTGGTGGTGGAAATCCACTCCAGAGGAATAGTTCATTCTATTTAACCAAAAATTTTTGTTTCCCAATACAAAATTTGGATGTAGAACAGTTTGCAGGGGCGTGGTGCGGTGTGTAGTTTTTTTCAGCTTTTTGGAAAAAATAAATAAATCAGGGAAATGACATTTTCTAACCAGCTATGCTTTGCACAGATTTGTCAAACTCAAGCACAGAGTTTTTGTTTCTCTTCCGAAACTGATCACTGACACATTGAGTCACTTTCATCTCTTTCCTTGCATTTTGTTTAAAATTAGTTTAGTGCCTACTATATTATGAAGCTCAGTTAATTAACGTTTGCCCAGTGCTTGGCTATCCTCCTTTGAAAGTCCTGTAGATGGGGAATAGCTATAGATTATTGTTTTGGTTTTTCAGGAAACATGAATCTGCCCTGTTTCTGACCACTTTAGAGAAGCAAAGTACATGCTGAGAGAAGCCACCAGCTCAGCCTGTCAGTCCTGCAGTGGAGTTACTGTTTCCCTCCCTGGAAAGGATTGTTTTCAAGACTCATAATATTCCCCTGAGTTGTCTCCTAGAAAAAGCATCTTAAACACGATCCATTCAAGCAATGTTTTACACCAAAATAAGGATTCTCAGTTCACTGTGTGTTTAATTGCCCTCATTTGTATTAGCATTTTCTGACTGCAAATATGACATGCCTGAAACTCTAAGGCTCAGTGATTCAGGTATTAACAGAGTCCTAGGCAGAATACAGCGCCTCTGAAAAGGTTCAAAGTGAAAGCATCACTTAATAAATGAATACAGAAGTAGATGAATAAAAATAAAACTTAAGTAGTCCAAAGAGAGGATGCCAGTATGAAACTTGGCACAGGCGAAATGTATAGGATATGTTGATGAGCCCTATATGCCTATGGGCATTGTATGTTGTATTAACTAAGGAAGGATGAGTCTCCACATTCCCTGTTGCAGGATTTGTGAAGAATCACCCTGGGATAACATTTAATATTCTGGAAATAAATTTGTGGTTCAGTTCATGCATTTTGGAGAAAGGCAATACGAAAAACAAGATTTCTGTCACAAACCTCTTGCGACAGTTGTTTCTTTGCATTTAAGATGTTAACCTAAAGAGAACAAACAGCTGATTTCATTCTTCAACTTTTAATCATCATCCAGGAACAGAAGAGAGAGAGAGGAAATAAGAAGGGGAAGGAGGAGAAAGACACAGAATAAACTACTATTTTCTGGACCAGCAAGCATAAATGCATCAATGTGTCTCCTCACCCCCAAAAAACCACACTCAATTAGACGCTGAGAGTGAGATGCTCATTTCTCCCAACACCCACAAGAGAAGAAGACAAAGAAGCAGGAAACAAAAAGGATTCTGGCAGCAGACAGATATGCAAAGACAGGCTCTGTCTGTAGAAACGACAAGTCCACACGGCTGTGATGGGTAAAAGCAATGCTGACAAGAGGTCTGCAGATCACCGTGTGTCTTATGGCAAGACAGGTCTGCGTTCAAAACGGAAACATCCTCATGGAGAGGATGGAAAGAAGATGAATACAATGGTCACCGCCACTTGCAGGTCTCTCTGTCAGTGGAAGAGTGACACTGTAGCAGGAAAGACCAGAAAAGCCACAGAGCTTTTGTGGGTTCCTTTGCTTCAAGTCAGATGGATGCACAATTAGGAGACAAAGCTGCCCAGGCAGCTGAGCACTAGACACACTCTCAGCTCTTCACAATAACAGGGTCCCAAAGTGTCCCCATCCCCAAAGCATTACCCTTTTCAAGTAAGAATGCTGAGGGCAGAATGCTGCAATGGGAGTTTGTGCTACTCACACGTCAAGAAGTAAAGATGTAGGGTCAAGCTGCAGGTAAATCAAGAGCTTCTCTTAGCTAAGTTCCTAATCTGTTGTTATAGATGAGCAATAAAAGGAAAGAAAAGTACAAGGCCAAATGAAAGAGTAATACTCTGCTGTTTTCTAGCCTCAAGGCAAACTCCAAAGTGTCAACACACTGTTCAAATGTAATGATTTGTAGAAACTAAAAAAGAATTCTGGAGAAACTACAGCAGATCCAGAAATGGCTTTAGGGACTCACTATTACAGATTGCCCCTAAAATCAATATTATAACAGAACATGTCTCCTTCCCTCAAAGATTTTCAATCAAAACCTGAAAACCAAAAATACTGTGAGCAAAACCTAAGACTCTGCATCCTTTAGCCAAAAATTTGGCAGGGGTTTTGGTTTGCTTTTCTTTATTTTTTCCACTAAAAAGCATGATTTTCTCCTATGGGAGGAAACCCAGACCTACTGAAACCAGCTCTGAAGTCTACAGGTATTAGCTATTATTTCCCAAGTCCTTGCTGGCTGTCACAGGTCAGCATGTTTCTGTCTTAAACTCAGCTGCAGAACTTTTCACTAAACATGAAAATGTGTCGACGTCCCATTTTTATTGCCTTCTGCCCAATGGAGGACAATTATCTGTGAGATAATTACAGAGCTATGATAACCACTGCTATCTCCTATTCCAATTAGCTCACTACAAATATGCAAGTAACACAGCCTCACTCACTGGCTTCTCATCCTTGTTCTGTATATGATCAGCAAGAGACAAGTTACTGAATCAACATTATTTAAAAGAACCTGTAGAGCAGCTAATAAGATACTCCTTCCCACTCTTGTGTTCTGATGTAGCCTCGTGCTCACCATGCTTAACAACAGCAGAATTAAACTCATCTCATTCTACAGAGGAGGCTCAGGGGAATGCCAGGGAACGAAAGGATGGGAGTTTCAATTTCTTCTCTTGCCGAGAATGAATTCTGCCTCATATAACTGCTGATGAATTGTCGTTTTAAGAGAGTTTGTTAATTTCCAACAGGCAGAAGGCATAAAGAGGGACCTCCTTATCTTTAATGGATGTTACTGAGTGACACAAATGGCTCACGTTTAAATGAATGCAGAAACATCTTGTCTGTTTTGCCATGATAAGACTGTTCTTTCTGCACAGCATGGGTTCAGCTCCTTCTGTTAAGTAAAACAACTGTTTTTGTTCAATTTAATGGCAGGCAAACTTCCAAAGGTTCAGAGGCTAAAGTCAGTTCAGAGAAACAAACTGGAATTTACCTGGGTCCTTCCTGAATAGTCTAGAGTAAATCTATCTGAGGAGTTTTCAGGTACAACTGAAAATCTAGTTTCAAGCAAAAATGGTCCCTGACAGTACCGATGCACTTACTGAGGATAAATTTTCCATTAGATTGCAACTTTCTCCAATGCAAGAATGCTTCCAACCCAGGAAAGATGCTCACTCCCTGATGCCAGCAGGTGTTTTGTCACTCAATGAAATGGCTCGAAAATTATGTCCGTAATCAGAGTATGTGAAAATGTCGTTCCCAAACTGCTCAGAATTTTAAAACAACTTCCAAATGTTTCTCTCTTCCAGTCATCTGAAAGCAAGAAGGGTTCTCTCCCACACTAAAAATTTGCTGATTTGCCCAGAAACAGAGAGATTAGCATGGTATAGAACAGAAGAGAAATCTAAGCCAAATCCCGCAGACAAAGAAGTGGGAGAATATTCCTTGGTAGCCAAAGAGCGCAGAATATGATGCTACTTTCAGCCCGACAGACTGGCTTTTGATTAGCTTTGCCAAGCTATGACAGTACGGGAGATCCTCATACGCCTCAGAGAGATGCATTATTCAATATATTAATTAGAGGGCTGGCTTTCATCACTCCTTCCTACGAAGCATCACAAAGAATTACTCTGGGACTGCTACTGACAGGCTGAAATTAATTTGTGTTTGGGTTCACGTGCGTCAGGGAGAGACATCATGAAGTCAGCCCGGGCAGCTTTCAGGACTCTGCAGGACAGCATTTAAGCTTCCAACACCAGCCTGTGAAACACAGCGATGGAGTTTGGACGTGTTATCTGGTACCCTGTTGCAAGGGAAGGAAAGAAATCCTTTCACCATGCACTGTACAGACATGGCACCGGGATCCAGTCAAGGGATCAGTCTTAATTGGGAGAAATATTCAACAAATTCCTCCTTATATCTTTCTTACTAGTGGTTTATCTGGTCTGGCCCAGTCTCAGACACTTAATCACAAGCGAATGGGAGGGATCACAAGGCGATCCAAGATTAGCAATGGGGGAAATAAGAGACTGGCCCCTGGGACATAAAGAAACCTGACAGATGAGAGACCAAAGCAAAAGGCTTTTTGACAGCTGAAAGCCTTCACTGCCGTACGATATGTGACATTTAGTGGTAAGCATTAAATTTAAAACCAATGAACAGAAATATTTCAGCCTTACTTTTCCAGCTTAAAAAAAAAATAAAAATCACTGCCAGCCACAGTACATTAAAGTCATAAATACGGTGCACATCACAAATTGTACTAAAATCACAACAAATCACAAATTCTTAAAAGGAGATAGTATTTATGTAACGACATCCACGGTTACATTAGTGGAGAAGGTATAATCCTTCCTTCTGCAAGACACGCTGTTTCTCAAGCAAAGGGAGCTTAGAAAAAAAAATCCTCAATGGTGACTTATTCAAAAGTTGCCTTCTCAAAGGGTACACACCACCCACTGAAAGAACTCATTCTGGCTGTGATAGCAGCCAGAACTTCAGAAGTGGTATATGACAAGTTGGCCACAAGCCAGCAATGTGGCCTTGTGGCCGCATGTGGCCAATGTGGTATCCAGTGGTGTATTAAAAAAAGCGTGGCCAGCAGGGCGAGGGAAGTCATCCTCTATCCTCCCTCTCTACTCTGCCCTAATGAGGCCACAGCTGGAGCACAGTGTCCAATTCTGGATTCCTCAGTTCAAGAAAGACAGGAAACTACAAGAGAAAGTCCAGCAGAGGGCTACAAAGGCGATCAAGGGATGGAGCATCTCTTTTACAAGGAAAGGCTGAGACACCTGGGTCTGTTTGGCCTGAAGAAGAGAAGACTCGTTAATGCTTATAAATATCTAAAGGGCAGGTCTCAAGAGGATGGGGCCAGGCTTTTTTTCCAGCAGTGCCCAGTGACAGGACAAGGAACAAGAGGCACAAACTGAAATATATGAAATTCCATCTTAATATAAGGAAAAACTTCTTTACTTTGAGGGTGACAGAGCCCTGGAAGAGGCTGCCCAGAGAGGCTGCAGAGTCTTCTCTGGAGATATTCAAAACCTGCCTGGATGTGTTCCTGTATGACCTGCTCTGAGTGAAGCTGCTTTAGCAGAAGGATTGGACTAGATGACCTCCAGAGATCCCTTCCAAACCCTACTATTCTGTGATTAGTATTAATCTGCTACTAGGGTCAATAAGGATTTCATACTCTTAGTTATCCATGAAATCAGGATAGGATCAAGTTTAGGAAAACACATGCTCATGGACAAAAGCAAAATATAAAACTTACAAAGGTTTCTCAAACTTTGTTGATCACTCTTGTAAGCTACTGACCAGAGTTATGAAGAAGTACATTATAAGCTAACTGAACATCTAACTTGGATATTAAGAACTAATATCTGCTCCACATCACAAAAAGCCCAAATGATAACAGGAATCAGGACCCCTCTATGTTGGCTTTATCTAGATACTTTGTTTCAGAATGCACTCTTTCACTATTTTAATTTTAAAAGCTCATGTATTGCAAAATAAGATTTTATTCAAATTTAAAAATCACTTCAAAAAACATCCAAAAACTTTCAACCATTTCAGGATGTTGTTTTGTTTACTTTTTGAGTGACATATTTTGATAATGTTGACGTGAATTCTAAAATATCTTTATTAACTTGAAACTTTTTCAACAAAAACAAACACCATTTTAGCCAATAAAAAGTATCCAACTCTGTATCGAGGTGCCATTTATATCTCTGCCACTGAGTTACCATGTAATCACAACTAGTTGGCTACAACATCATGTTTGGAAACATTAAATATCTATAGTGCCAACAGCATTAATTGTAGGCACGTGAAAAGAAAATCCCTAACCTCACAGTTCCCCTACTTGCCCATCTTTTGAATGGAAAATGGAAATGGAAACTAAAATTTGCCTTATTATCACCACAGTGTTATGATCTTTAATTAACTAATGTGACCTTGCAAGGAAATCTTTCAATATATGTCAAGACTTTTTAAGAAGGTCTCATCTCGTGAACTCCTATTACAGAGCTTGAGGCTAGAGTTGGAAAATTTTGTCCTCAGCCTAGTATAGAGTTCATGGTCACGGTGCCTTGAGTAACACATTCCATATTTATATTAGCTTTACCCTCTGGGGAAAAAAAAAAACCCTTCCCAGGTGTTCTCACCCACAGGGCACGGGAAGCAAGTCCCTTAACGCAGGCAAATGAGTCATTAGCCCACAGGAGCCTCCAGTAATAGGTCCCTGTTCAGTTCTTTATGTGCGGTCTACGTGAACAGCCACTGGGTATGTGCCTCAGAGATGCTGTAGGTGGTATTATCCATGGCTGCCAAAATGGAATTATTCCTTTTATCCACAGCTCCATGTACGATATGATTTTAATTCTGAAAAACGCTAATGCAGGATTACTTAATAGTCAATTTGACATTTGCAAGAGTATGTTTTCTTAACACTAAACTTGGCTGTAAAAAATCAGGCGATGTTTCCCCAGCACTATGCAATGACACCATCTGGTAGTTAATGATTAGTGGGATTTACAGGACAGATAGGCACATATTTGACTAACCATTTCATTGCTGGCAAACTAGTCAAGTAAAGGTAACCTTAGCTGTATCCAAAGGTCGCTGCTGGAACTGCTGCTGAAACAGTCTGTGGGGACTCAAACTGGCATTGGGATTAGGAAATATCAGTGCTATCACAGAGATGAGGAAATAAACACAGACACAAACCTCTGCCCAACTGCAGATCCAGACCCAGTTCATAACCTTTTGAAACACTGAGGTAAATCCCTTATCTTCTGCTACATTACTCTCAGATATCCAAACCAGACTCCACTATCGTCTTCATGAAATTCAAGCTGCAAATAAATAGAAATACACTGGCTAAATTTTATCACTGTTCCTATCTAAAATGACAATAAAAAGGACTGAAAACCTTGTCCTCAAGAGACAAAATTTGCTGGCTCATACCTCAAACAACTGTGACAGAAAACTCCATAACTCCAAAGCACAGCCTAAGGGGATGGACAGCCTCTTCCCTTCTCCCAGTGGAAGCACAGTCTGTTCCCTTCTCCTAATTTTTAATCCTTGGAGTTCAAACTTATTGTGGCTAGCATTCATGGATACCAAAACAATCAGAAATCTGGTTGGCTATTACAGAACAGAAAAAAATAAAATTTTGGGAAGACTCAGTGAGGGAATCAGCAGTGAATCAAAGAATGGTTGTCAGACCACATTTTTCCTATCTGCAGATGGGAACACTGCTCCTTGCAGCCAGGCTAGTGGGCGTCCTGTTTTCCTCCTCCTCATGTCTCTCCCCTCCTGCCCTGTTAGTGTTTTCCACCCAGCTTTCATCACTAGGGTGATGATCACTGACTTCAGTGTCCCAAATATCCCCGTAGCCATCAGAAATTCTGTGCAGATTTCTCCCTCTCTTCCACACAGATGGGTTTTCCCCACTGTTACCACTCCTGGCTTTGACACAGTCACCCAAAGTCCCAGAGAGTACATTATAAAAAAAAAATAAATGAGAAAAGGGTAAGCATCTTGATGTATCAGGCAAAGAAAACCCCAAACCCAAATGGAAAATGGTCCCACATCCACTGCTTCATATTCCCCAGTGATGGCAGGAAACATGAATGAGTCCTCCAGCAAAGAGCAGCCTGGGGAGTCCCTAAGAAAGGGGATGGGTGTCCCCCAGAGGTACTCTGTGCTCTGCACAGGATGGTGACCCCTGTGTCTGTTCAGCAAATGTAGGCAGGGCCCCCAAAGGGAGATGGACAGGGGGTGATATTCAATGCCATTTAGCTGATTAGCCAGAAAACACAGGTCACCTTGTGTGACTCTACATTTTTAAGAATCAAGAAAAGGACTTCATAGGCTACTAAAGCACCCTTTAACTCTCTAGTGCCCTTCAGTGCTCTTAATCCACTGCTGTAGCACCTGATATCACAATATTTGAGTACTCAAACATAGAGTGGTTCAGGTTGAAAGGGACCTTAACAATCATCGAGTTCCAACCCTGGTTGCCTCGGGCAAGGGACCCTCCTACTACAGCAGCTTTCTCAATGCCCCATCCAAGGCCAGGCTGGCCTTGAACAAATCCACAGATGGAACATCCACAACTTCCCTGGGCAACCTCTTCCAGTGTCTCACCATCCTCACTGGAAAGAATTTCTTGCTAATATCTAATCTAAATCTCCTCTCTTTCAGTTTAAAACCATTACTCCTCTTCCTATCACTACACTCCCTGATAAAGAGCCCCTCCCCAGCTCTCCTGTAGACCCTCTTCAGGTACTGGAAGGGGCTAAAAGGTCTTCCCGGAACCTTCTCTTCTCCAGACTGAACAACCCCAACTCTCTCAACCTCTCTTCATAGGGGAGGTGCTCCAGCCCTCTGATCATCTTTGTAGCCCTCTGCAGGACCTGTTCCAACAGGTCCTTGTCCTTCCTGTGCTGAGGACTCCAGAGCTGGATGCAGTACTCCAGGTGGGGTCTCACCAGAGCAGAGAAGATGGGCAGAATCACCTCCCTCTTCCTGCTGGCCACACACTTCAGCCACTACATCCAACAAGCAAAATAAAAGCTCTCTTACTGCAGTCCTACTTAGGGGGTGTAACAAGGCAAAGTCAGCTTGAGTCACCCAACATGACATGGAAAAGCTGTGGTCCAACATAATGCTGAAAAAGGCTTTGTGAATGCTCCATAAACCAAACTGTGCTGCCCACCTGCTTAGTCCTGTTCTCCCACCACAGGAAAAGGCAGAGGCAGTAAAGGAATTTAATGACAATTTAAGTTCTATGAGTTCTTATCTGAACAGAGACAGCATTTAGTCAGCACAGAACACACCATGTGTTTTACAGACAAGGAAACTTCCCTAACTTTTCCACAGTACAAAATATGGACCGTACTTTTTAAATCCCTCTGATGTACTACTTTGGGACAACACCTCCACATGACAGCAGGGCCCAGAGGGAGCTGCAGAAATGTGTTTTAGAAGAAAAGAACATTGAGTAGGTCTTTAACAAACTTTGCACCCATACTGGCTCCAGTTATCTTGAGTAATTTCAGGGTGATGAGTGATCTGGGAATTTCTGTATCACAGTAGCGTAAGCTCCTATTTCCAGCATTACAGGATCATAAGTTATTAAAATCTCTGAGGCCAAGGCACGTGGGAGCCAAATTTGGATGCCTGTACTCACATGAAGTAACACATTCTGTTCAAGCTCTGCCACTGCCCTCAGTGCGCGTAGCTAACAAATGAATCACTACTACAGAAGCAGAGATCTCAAATCCTAGATTTTCTAAGGATGAGTGGCCCAGAGATTCATCTCAGCTCACACACAAACTTTGAGCTGGCTGCAGGAACTGATGAGAAGTGTCCCACAAACTGCAGGACACATGAAATCCATACAGGGTGAGAACACAAAACTACAACCCAGTGAGTAGCACCAACATTTGGGAATAAGGAATGAAGCTGAAGGCAAGAGCCAGGACACAAAGCCACCGATCAGGATCGGAGCTCAGGACTTTGGTTATGAGCAGTGGAGAGCCACCACAGAGCTGCCTGCCAGAGCTACAGCCACCTGTGTGTCCATGACTACCAGATAGGTCTTGCTTACTCTGCTGAGTGAAAATTCAGATCCCAACCTCACGAGTTCTGATTCAATCATAATTTTCTCCTGGCCTTAAAGTCTCTCTATCTGAGATCTCTCAGGGAAGAGAGATATAATTATTTGGAAAGGTCTCAGAGACAAAAATAAGACCTCTCCCTGTCAGGCTGACTGATCCCATGAACCAGGTGAAGATTACAGTCTTCACAAGCCCACTCACAGCAGCCTGAGAGAGGAAAGTCATCCTTTGAAGGCAAAAACATTAGACAAAGGCTGCCCCAGATAAGGCCAGCTGCATTCTAATCAGATGAAGATTGTCCCATTTGATGAAGGATGCTTCCCTGAGCCCCTACTAATAAACAACACAGAGCAGCACAAACAAGCAGCTCACCTCTGGTTTCGACATTTCCCTTTTGTTATCATTTCATCTTTCCAGGAACTTTTAATTAAGAGGTTCGATAAATGTAGTATTCGATAAACTGATTAACTCCACAGAGTAGTGGCTCATGTCCCTCTGAAACTTATAGCTATACCCACTTTCTCCCTCTTTCATAGCCCAATAAAAAGAAATTACCAAAGTCCTGAGGCTAAAGTGTTTTCCTTACATTTCTTTTCCTGTACACATCTCACAAGCCACAACTTGTAAGTTATCACAGTTTGCAGCTTTAAAAAGAAGGAAAGGGAAAAAAAAGAAAAAAAAGAAATCAGACAGCTAAGGGGAGTTATTATGTTCCAAAATTTCAATGTCTCTGACCCCTGCACTATGAATTGGTTCAAATCTCGCTCACACTGGGAAAAACCTAATTCACTCTCTTGGAAAGTTTATTGTCAATGGGATTCTACTGTTTCTGAGTGGAATAAAATTTCTAGGTCTATGCCATACGAGTTTTAACTATAGAAGACTTCTACATTTTTAAGAGAAAGAGACACTAGAAACAGAAGCTTTATATAATGCAGTGTTAAAAAGTAGCATTCAAACTGTGCAGCCAAAAGGTCGTATGAAACATGAGGCAGACTGTTAAAAACAATCTACAGGTTTGGGTGTCAAATGAGCAGAGACAAACAGACAATTTCCACTGATCATTATTATATAAAAGTTGCGAGACACAGCATCTGAAATGGAGGAGCTTGGAGACAGGAACTAAGTTTGTTTAATCATCTGATTCTAAGACGCTCTCCCAGTTTTGGAGAATGACACTTGGGGAATGGAAAGGAAGACAGTCACAAAGCAGATTTTTAGCAAACTGTTTGCAGACCCCAGGCTCTCACCAGTCAGTGGAAAGGAACTGGCTCCTCAGAGAGTGATTCAAAGCTGAGTCTGAATCACTGAATCATCCTCTCTCCCACCCCAGTTGCATAAGGAGTCTGGTGAGAGTGGCTGGTTCTGCACAAAGACTGTTGTAGGCTAAAGTCTCAGAAGGGCTGAAAAATAGGAGGGCTAATGATCATAGCTCTGTCACTGAAGCACTGGGCAGTTTCTCTGTCTTACTCTAAGTAGGTATATAACAAAGAAGCAGGAGTTTTGCAATTATCAAGACTTGTACTTGTCTGTACAAGACATCACTGTTATCAGACAGTGGTAGGAGGTAGGAAGACCTCCACCTTCAAGAGAAAGACCTCCCCAAAGCAAAGCCAAGCCCAAGGGCATCACTCACCAGTAAAATCTGTTTGGAGTGACCTGCTCATGCATGAGCTGCCATTTTCTTCCAAAGTCCATGGAGCTGTACAGCTGAAAGACAGAGAGAGAGAGGAAGTATAAACTTTGAGAAAGAAGAGGAAGGACTGCCACTAAATAAAGTATTAAAATCAGCTCAGATTAAAGAAAAGGAACGGACTGCCCTGTACAGTTATCAATCAGCCTCGCTGTCAGGCAAGGCTAATTAGGCAACCTCCTCCCTTCAACATGTCACCCAGGCTAAACTTCTGAAACTCAAAAGCAGGTTGGCTCTTTCAAAACCTTTTCAAACATTTTTGTGCTTCCTGATTTCAGCCGTCAACACGTTCACTTCAGTTGCCATATGACAAAGCTGGCAGTCCCTCTGGCTTTTTCAGCCCGACAGGAAGCAGGTGATTGACGACATCTAAATTCCTAACATTATATAGAATGAAAGACAAATTAAATTAGTTAGCACGGCTACCATGTCATAGATAGTGCCTCTATACTCAAGGTCATGCTGTGATTTGTTTTTATGGTATGGATTACATCTCTCTTCTGTGTAGGAAAGAAAAGGAAATTGCTCCTAATTTACAACTTCTTTGTTCAGACCAAAGTCTAAATTTTGAGATAAATTATAAATCAATCTGTTCCTTAGTTAAGCACTGCAGACAGAGAAGTGGTTCTTCTTGTAAGCCAAATTTCCAATCTAATGACTGTTTTGAGTCTTTCAGGCTAACAAATGCCACAGTTGTAACGTAACCAAATTTCCACTCCACACTAAGTCTCAGACATAGGTTCACTTCATACTTGGCTTTATACCACAAACACTGTTCTCCATCTAATTATTTTATTACCCATAAGCCACTCACCCATTATCATATGCTCCTTTTCTCCAACTTTGAACAAGTCTGGTTCTTCAGAAAAAAAAAAAATACACTTTGAGAAATAACTACTCTGCTTTGCAACTAGATCATAGAGAAATAAATAGAAGGTAGTGTTTTGAACAGGTTTTCAAATAAATTTCAACTGAAATAATCACTGGCGTAATAAAATAAGGGTTGACTGCAGGCTAAAGAGGTCGATAACAAAGCTGAGGAACTTAAATATTTGTAATATCCAAATTTAGGTCCTTAATGGAAAAATGATATAATTTGAGTAAAGGTTCTGCATTTGATTTGGAGTAACCGGATTTGCAAATCGGAGGCAGGTCCATGTTCAGATTAGAAGGGTTCACAACCTAGTGATGCGTACTGTGGCACAGCTATGATGGATGGCTACGTGTGACTGAGAAGATAAACTGTATGTGCTTGCACTGAATATTGAAGTTCCTGGAATAGGCAGTATCTTTGAACCCAGAGATCCAGCAACCACATCAGAGCTGGACCACAGAGCAGTTTATGAAGGTTTATGGAAGGGTTGTTGGAGCAGTGTTCAAAGCCTGAGGAAGCTGATTAATTCTTCCTATGTTTGTACCCAACTACACAACCAAACCACCGTACAGCTAGCAAAAAGAAAGCCAAAACCTGATATTCAGACCCCATGAAGTATCTAATGCAATAGGTATGTGGAAAGACAAAAGAATCTGGCCTTTGCAATTATGCCAATGGGAAGTCCAAGTTTCTGCCAGTGACAGCTGAAGCTGCTGGTGAATAAATCATATGAAGGGAAAAGTGATGGAAGCAGGAATCCTCCAGTCTTCATGACAAAATGGACTCAAATTATGTAGGCTTCACTCCAACCAAGCTTGTGGTAAGAAATAATAGGAAAAATTTTCTGTCTCATAATCTTCAGGAGATCAGACATGATCTGAGTACTCCAATTTGGCCATATTTCCTTGGCACTGTCACTAGATAAGGTAAGATACTGCACTAAGAGCTCATGTTATCCAGGCATCACAGTGATAGTCGAAAAAATCCAGTAGACAATCCTCTGCCCCAAACTGAATTCTCTGTAGATTCAAAATAAAGCACTGCTTATCTTTTTTAATTAAAGGAACCAGGAAAATCAAAATTCCTTTTCAAAATTCAAGGATAGGCTTATGAAGTCAACTTCAGTACCATACATCAAGAAGGTAAATAGCAAATGTTTATCCAAAAAGCATCACATCCTTCATTCTGAAGGAAAATATGGATTTTTAGAAACAATAATTGAAAATTGGCACGCCAAGTGCTACAACTCTGCCTTGATGTTAGCGTGCTGCCTGCCAGCAATATTCCTTGGGTCATTTGACGTGGTTTTACACATACAAGGCCCTCAGCACACAGACTGAGTTGCATCAGACAGCACGTCCTGACTGCAGGTAGGACTTTGCAGGTTGAGCCACGGTGCTGTACAAATCACAGGCTCCGGGCAGCTTACCCTGACCCCTGTTCACGAGCAAGCACAAGCAGGGCGAGCATCCTTATTGTATTCTGCAGTGGATTAAACGTTCTCACCATGAGAGGAAAGGATTAGCAAAATACATGCATTTCCTTACAATCTCCTCTATCTTTTGCCCCTAGCATTTCCTTTTCTTTTGCTGCTGCTTAACAGCAGTAGCTACAGATAGCTCAGTGGCATGAAGCACAATCTCCTTCTAACTACTCATCTCTCCCACGGTGTCTCATTCAGGGACCATCTTTCTTCCTATCAAGTTAAAAACCAGAGACCAGCTACTGAGTTCTTTTTTCCCCTCTTCTTTCTATTAAAGCTCAGACTGACTGATGATAGAAGGATTAAATTGAACTTGCAGCCTTTAGGTGATTTCAGATAAAGAGATAAGGAGGATATTATTCATTTCAAGAACTTTTATTTGTTTATTCACTTACTCGTTCTAGGTGCCCACTTTGAATTTTAACCAGATGATTGAGTCTTAAAGCTGTATGATAAAACAAATTCCCGAGAGGTCTCCCTGGCCCAGTTCACTTTTATGGTATTATTTACAGATGCAAATGTAAAGGTTAATGATGAATTACTAAATAAAACATACAATAAAGAGTTTTCTAGTATGCATTAAAATTCAATATGTATATACACTTTCTGTTCATCTCCCTTCACGTGAGAAGAGATGCTTTTAGACAAGATAATAAATTTAGTGGCAAGTCCAGCAGATTTCAATACAGATTAATTTGTCCTATGGCTGAAGACTAAGCCATGGAAAGAAATGAGGTCTGTTCAGTGCCAAGCTTTTCCCTTTTTAGAGCTCTGCTCTTTAGTGACAAGTAATCTCTGGCATTTCCGCCTCTCAAAGCCCTCCAACACATTGGTTTAAAAGGGATGGACTTCAGTGTACCATTAGATGGATGAGATGGATTTCAAGCTAGGTTCCCCGTTCCCAGGTTGACCTACTTGGTCTTCATGAGCGAAGCAGCAGAAGACCGAAGGTTCAGACGAGCTGAAGAAAGACTAAGCATACAATAGTCTGGATACACTTTACCACAGCAAGAGACACGCTGAAGATGTCATATATACATTGAGAAGCAAGAGAAAACAAACTAAAGAAATTCAGAGAGCTTTGATATTTATAGACTTTCTTGCTCAAACACAGAAGAAGAATAAGGGCACCAGGAACATATATAATACGTTTATATCCAAATAAAATAATGTTTGTTCCTATGAAATTGGGTCTATTGGCCTGAGCAAACATCTGGAGAAAATCCCAGTAGTTTCCTGTCTGCCAGCCAACCCTGGAGTAAATTTGGAGCTCGCACATAATGGTGTCAGATAAAAGGAGGAAGAACAGCTGGACTGCGTGTATTTAAACAATTCATTTATTACACACACACAATTATACTTCCCCCAGACAATACATCCAGCTGACGATGGAAAGATATATTTGTATTACTCCAGCAGGGTGAGAGCTGGCCTACTGGTAATTACTGGGCAGCAGCTGACACATGGTACCGTGATGGGAGAGGAGGGGCAGGTTAGCCTGGCCTGCCACGTCCTCAGATGAGGACAATCCCAAGCAGTAGCTTGGATTGCTTACATGAAAAGATGGCTTTGATCCCAGAAAAGCACAAAAGCAAGCTAACACCTTCTCAGCCAGAGCTGGTGGGAAAAAACTCTACAAGATGTGTGGATGGCTCCTGCCAAAAAATCAAACTGGGACAGAAGAAAACTAAAATTAGGTCAACATTTCTGTAGGAAATTGGACTGTGTGGAAGTGGTCTGCAAAGAGTAACTCAGACCTTTGCAGGGTCTTAAATTTTCTCTACAGAGGGAAAATGACCATGATTGCTGGAAAAAAATTAGAGGCTAAGGAACTGAGAAGAAGCTGTAAACCACTCAGAAAAATGCAAGGGGTGTCTTTTCTCTACAGTTCTGTTACAGATGAAATTACAAAAGGAGAAGAAGGTGCCACCATTAACATGTCAGAAAGTTCATTCCTAGAAGGAAAATGAACTGGAGGTAAAACGCCCAATACTTTTCAGCCTTGAGAGTACAGAACAGAGAAGCCACGTCTGACAACTGCCAGAAATTACCCACCACATGGAAGAAGAGACCCATATGCAATAAATTCAAGCTGCAGTGAAAATGTTTCAGGAGATGACAATATCAACATTTTTTCTAAAGGCACACTGAGCAGCTGAGTACTGCAGGAGAAACATTTTGCAAGATCTCAGAATATTCTATATAGAATAAATGGATGATCCTCACTTCACCGACTGCAAAGAAAGACCTTTTTTCCACACCTAAAATTAGACATAAGAAGGATTTAATAAGGTTGCCCTTACTTAGCAACAAAACAAAACAAAGGAGTCTGCACTGCAGGAGATAAGTGCTCCAGCAAGTGGAAGGATATGAGTAATAATTGCATTCCTCCTTGTTATATTTCTTTCATTTAACCATAAAAAAACACCTACCCCTACTCAGCCACTCCTGACAGATCCATCTAGTCACCATGCTCTCCACTTGTTGAAATTAGCACAGAAATTCCAAGCTGCCAAAGTATTCCTTCTTGTTTTCTGTTTTATTGTTTCATCATTTGAAAATGGTGTCTTTTGCCTTCAGCTCCAGCTGAATCCCTGAAGCGCTGTCTCCCTATAACTCCTCATACACACAAAGAGTAATTAGATCCTCAAATCCCCAAGGGGACACACAAAGGCTAATGTCACCTTCAAGCTGATGACCAACTCATGAACAAGACCATCTGTGCTTGTTCCTTCTACCTCCTCCCAGGGAAACACCTGTCCTTGCCACCTTGCTTTGCTGGGGCTCCAGAATAACCAAGATCTGAAGCTTAGAAGTGCTTCTGGACCTTTAGAAAAGGGAAAGAAGAGCTTCTTGCTCTCTTCTCACAACCTGCTGGAAATCACAATTCAGGTAAGGCATCCTTGACAGCTCCACACGAAAGAACCTAAAAATAAATCCTGCTTCTCCAGCCAAAAGATTTGTGTAACAGCTGGTGGAGCTGAGCTTAGGAGAAAGAATTCTACCAGCACCATATTTATGGGCTTTGTTTACACAGAGTTGTAAAAACTAGTAATTGTAATGAAAACAAATGGACCAGTTTATCTCTCTGCTTTGATTTCCTTTCCAGGTGATTAAAGACTGCATCAAGAGACCTCATTACAGCCCAAGGTTCTTCTCTAGCATGGTACAGCCAGACTGTCTTAGGCATGGAAAGAGAACTTGCCCACAGACTGCTGCACGTCTGAGACTCACCAGAGCTGCTCATTTCCCTACAGATGTCCCCCAGTAGTAGGCACACTGGAAACAGACTATTTTGACAAGAAACTGGTCTAGGCAGAAATTAAATACTAAATGCATTTCCATCATCTGTCTCACACACAGAGGGGAAAAAAAAAAATATCAGAAGCTGCAAAGTTCTCTTTGCACTTTAAAAATCTAACACTGAAATATTTCACATGCTGCCTGGCAAAAGTAGGTCTTCAGACAAAAGAAACTCAGACTCCTTTGCTATTATAACAAACTGGTCAGGCAACTTCCTCACAAAGCCCAAACACTTTGAGAGCATTTGACTTCATGTTGTAATTGTATAACTCGACCCAGACCTGGCTTATAAAGGAACCAGGCAGGTTAAGGCAATGCACTGATGTCCTGTTTCATGGTTTTACAGTTTAAAAAACATATTCTTTCACCTGATGGGTCCACTCAGTGCAGCTTGATTAAATCTGATGCTCAAAGCAAGACTTGCCTCTCTCTGCATCTTCACTTCATCTCCAAGAAAAAAAGAGTAAAGTGGATTAAAGTAGTGGGGGGAAAAAAGTCCACTCAAACCCATTCATATTTCAATTTTTCTTAAGCCTAATTGGTAGTGAGCATACCCAGCCCAAAATTTGCCATTTCTGCTTCTCAGCAGCATATATTTTGCTTTCCTACTGCATGACTGCTTTGCTGTGGAACAAGAAGTCCAAAAACAGCTGCATCAAGAGTAGTGACATAAATGAGTACCACTAAAGAAGTTAAGGTGTTTTTCAGTCCTGGGTGAAAAAAAGCCTTTCTTTTTCCTACTTTCTCCCACCTCCGAAATGCCGAAGTGGCTCAGAACTGAGATGGAAAGTATTACTTTCAGATATTTTTTCTTAAACTGAAAATCTGGGGAAAAAACATGTTCACTTCGGTCAGTCAAAACACATTTCAATCATTTCTAAATAATTTAGCTTTGGCAACTTGCAAAAGGTACTATAAATAGAAATGCCATTTTGAGGCAAGGCTAACTTTTTTGATTGCTTGTTTATTCCTTTCTTCGTGACATTTTAACCACTTCAAAATCAGCTCTAGAGTCTGGAGGAGGGCTTAAGTTGAGCCATACATTCTCACTGACCCCCTCCTGATGAGCACTTTGTTAGCAAGCCTTATTGAAAACTGAAGATATAAAAGGGAAAAAAAAACAGACAAATAAACAAAAAAAAACCACCAACAACAAAAAAAAACCACAGAAACCAAAACCTTCTACTTCCAGAGTAGATTGAAACCTAACAGACAAGGCAAGCAAGGTGCCATGGATGGGGACAGTTTCCCAGGCCAGCCATGCAGAGCAGAGAACGAGACCAGACACAGAAAGGGGCAGCGATGCAGAAGAGGAAAGGGAGGGACAACACTGGGGCTGTGAAGGGATCAGAAAGGGATGGAGGTGTCAGAGCTGCCTCCTGCTACAAGGTGTACCAGGAGATACCTTTACCAGTGTTTTTAGTATTTCTTCCACTGGCATCCAATAAGCTGAGCCGGAGGCAGAGGAGGGTTGCAGGTTGCTCCTGTTGTCCCCAGCTGCTGCTTCACTCCCTTTTTCCCTAGGATCAGCTCTTTAACAGTGACAAAAAGACTGAATCAGCTCTCGTGGCTGCTGACTTTTCGTTCTCCAAGCCGAGCTGGTCCTTTTGCCCAGGTTCTTCTCACCTTAAAAATCACTAGGCAGTTTTTGGTCTGAGGTGTGTGCTAACTGGATGCACCAACTGCCCAGATATTGCCAGTGGGGCCGGGCAGGTCAGCCTGCACCAAGGAGCTCTGTGCCCTCCCATCCCATGAAGAAAATCTTATTTTCTCCTGGGGGCTCCAGACCGCAGCTATTTAGAAGCCCCTCCTTATGCTCCATCAGTGCTTATACTCTTAAAGTTTAACAATAAGGGGAAATAAATGGGAAACCACTTGTCTAATGGGAAGATTTTTCATTCAAATGTGCTTTATTGTGTGATATATGCCTTTAATTACAGCGCAAACGTCTGGGTACATTCGTTGCTATTACAGACCAATCCTTCATGTTTATTGAGCGTAAGACCACGACAGCAAAGCAGGAGACACAGACATTAGCCAGAGTGGAATATAAAGCTACAATCACATGCTTGGCTCTTCCTCTCTTCTATCTGTAGGGTAATCTCTATATTACGCAAAACAGGATTTAATGGAAGAGGGTGGGGGTTTTTTTCAGACTAGCGAAAGAAAGAGATTTCACATCACCCACCCACCATCCAAATTCATATAAGGCTTTGCTGAGTTACTTCTTTATGTTGAAAAAGCAACATTTCTGAAAGTGCATACATGGGCATTAATTAAAGGGTTTAAAACTGCATCTAGAACAGCATTTTATTCTGAGTTGTAATTGTTGGCCATGTAAAAAATTTCACATGGCTTGAAAGAAATAAATATTAGCTTGAGCTCAAGCAGAAAATGTCATTTTGGCAAAATTAAAACAACGTATTTTGCTCCAGGTTATATCATACTTCATTTAACACACACACACACACCCCTGCCACCCAATTCAGCCTCAGTTTTCCATTCATCAGTATTTTCATGGGCAAGGGAGGTTGCTCAAGACAGTTCTCAAGTTGTGACCCAACACCCTGCAGACACTGAGCAGACACACACCTGAAACTAATCCACCTCTCACAGGTGAAAACACTGTAAAGTAAAGCTCCTCCCACTTGAAGCCAGCCCCAGCAGAGGGGAGGTGTCCACCCTCCTCATGCAGTTCTCACCAGCTGAAGAGCAGCAAACTGCTCTCAAGACCTGCACCCCCCTTCTCAGAGTTGTCATGGGGTTGTTCAGTCTGTTCCTGTCTTCAGGAGAAGAGGATGCTGAGGGGAAACCTTATCGTGGTCTATAACTACCTGAAAGGGGGGATGTAGAGAGGTGGGGGTCGTTCTCATCTCCCAAGTCACAGGAGAAATGGCCTCAAGTTGTGCCAGGGGAGGTTCAGATTGGAGATTAGGAAACATTTCTTCACTGAAAGGGTTATCAAGGATTGGAATAGGCTGCCCAGGGAAGTGATTGAGGCACCATCCCCAGAGGTGTTCAAAAGAAGTGTAGACATGGTCCTCAGGAATATGGTTGAGTGATTTTTATTTCTTATTTATTTTTTGTTAGTGTTAGGTTGATGGTTGGACTAGATGATCTTCAAGGTCCCTTCCAACCTAAACGATTCTATGATTCTATTTCTTCACAAAGCCAGAGGAGTCTCACACTGTCCACATTCTTCCACCCCCTTCGCCCTACGAGGACACTGTCCCCCCTCAGCCCGAGGCCACAGGTTCTGCCGGGAATTTACGAGGCAAAGAAGTGACTGCTGCAAAATGTTTATTGGCCGCTAAATCACACCTTTTCTAAGACAGGAACTCAGCTGGGATCTTACCAGATTTCAAAAGCTGACAAGCAGCTCTTGTCACCCTCAGGAAAAGTGAGAACAGAGCAGCACAGCACCAGCCCGTTGTGCCCAGCACGTTTCCTATAAGCACCCGATATCGGGGCGAGCAAAGGTTGGGCTACACAAAAGATATATTTTCTGATGAGAGAGGAAGCTTGTGGCTGGGCACCACATAAATACAGGTCTGGTCCAATGAATCCCACTCTGAGCCCACCCTTCACTGCTGCCAGAGACCACGGCAGCCTCTCTGCATGCACAGGCAATTACAAAGCTGTGAAGCCGGAGGGGTTTGCGCTGCCCGGGGTGGCATCAGCACATCCTCAGCCCAGCAGGTTCACCAGCCAGCGCTGGTGTCTTCAGAGCAGTTAAAACACTTTGCTCCCCATGGCAGGGGCTTCACTCAGTCTGAGGTAAAGATGCACACACCAAGAAATGCATCAGAGGCACAGGGGCCAGAGAACTTGGAGGGAAGTTAGGAAAAGGAACTAACGAGCAAAACAAGAATCACAGAATCACCAAGGTTGGAAGGGACCTTTTAAGATCATCTAGTCCAACCAATGAAAAAAAACAAAACAAAACAAAAACCAAAACCAAAAACAAAACAAAAAACCCACCGCAAACGACCAAAAAAAACCCCACACAAACCACACACCACACCCAAACCAACACCAATCCACTACTAATCCATATCCCCAAGCACCATGTCAACTCGTCTCTTGAATACCTCCAGGGATGGTGCCTCAACCACCTTCCTGGGCAGCCCATTCCAATGCCTGATAACCCTATCAGTAAAGAAATATTTCCTAATATCTAACCTGAACCTGGGGCAACTTGAAGCCATTACCCCTTGTCCCATCATCTGTGACCTGGGAGAAGAGACTGACCCCCGCCTCTCTACAGCCTCCTTTCAGGTACTTATAGAGTGTGAGAATGTCTGCAGAATTTCTCCAGGGGCTGTATGTAAATTGCATTAACACCAAGGAAATGGGAAGCTTTGAAGGCTGGCATAGGTGAGAAGGCAGAGACAAAATCTCTAAGCCTTGAAGACCCTAAAAGAGAACACAGATGCTGCCTACAGGACAACTGTGACTGTGAAATAAATTCTATGAGTAAAAAGATTATAAAAATGAGGTAGAAAATTTCATCTTCTGATAGTGTTGAAGATGCAGCTTCAGCAAACATTATCTCCTACTCAGAGACCCTATGTCTTGTACCATCTTCTACAATTCATTCACTTAGGCCTTCTTCATTACCACACAGTTGTCATTCATGTCCTATAATAAATCAGGAGAACTAAAATTTAAGATGAAATGGCCCATATGTCTTGAGTCATTGGATGCCTCAAGTGCCAAAGCAAATCTGCCTCTGCGAGGTTGAACATACAATATAATAAAAAAACACAGAGTTCTTTTCAGCCTTACTCTCTTACTCCCCACTCAGCTCTGGTCTCCACCAGGGGCTCTGCTAGCTTGCAGATGTTCTCTAGGACTGCTTTTATTATAACACTCTCAAAATCCTGTGAGGTAATTCAGTCCAGCTCTAACGAGACACATTTCTCATTGGCCAGGTTCCCTGGCAACCCATGCATTGACAACAGGCAACTACTGAAGGGGAAAGCAGAGCCTGCTTACACAGGCTCCTACCTCTACACACACACAGAGCCAAGCCAGAGATCATATGCAGGAAGGAGTTTCAAATCTGTGAAGCTCCAGGGGAATATCCTTTTCCTTCATCCTAAACAGCAAGTGGTCTCACGGCAGGCAAGAGACAGGGTCCTCTCTGTACTTCACGGGGAATCGGTTCATCCTGATCCAAATGCGCGGGGGAGACTGACAATGCCACCCACTCCCCGCCACGAAGGGCAGCATACGGATGTTTACAGGAGGAACCCAAATGAACAGCGTCATTGCAAATGCCAGCCACCATCAGGAACAATTTAGTTTCTGCTACAACTGTCAAGCTGTCACCGCACCGAGGCATCATTGCCAGAAAAATCACCAAATGAGAAACTCGCATGTTCCAGGGATCCCCCAGGGCTGCTGGGCATACACCATTTACACTGTCATCTCTGATTCATCCATCTCCTGGTTCCTGCAATCAAACAGTGGAAAACTGTACCTTTGGAATAAATGAATCTGCAATTGCAGATCATGCAAGAAAAAGGCAGCTCTTATCTAACCTCTCTCAGCAGCTATCTAGGTTCCTATATATTCTATGGCATCTATATTTAAGCTATTTATCCCATTTAATTCAAACTCTAGGTACCTTCAATCTACCTTATGGAGCAGAGTGAAGAAAAAAAAAAACCACAAAAAATCTCAACAATGAGCAAACCCAATCCAAGGCAACAGCTACAGTCAACAAGACACCAAACTTGACAGAACGTAATTTTAATTCCTGAAGTTAACCAACGTTAACAGTGATGGTACAGCATAATTCATAAGGTAAGGGAGGGCTGCAGAGGAAAAATAAAGCAGGCTTCTCCATGCTGTCACTAGAGAAAAAACACAACTTATCTGGCTACGGAACAGTAGACTCAATTTTGCAGCAGAACTTTCAGGTTTGTCATATTTGTGCCACTGGAAATGTGTGTGCTTGTCTCTGGCAGACTTGCACTGAGATCTGAGGAAATCAGCTGGCCTGAAGCAAGTGCTGTGTTAGAGGACAAAGCCAGAATCCAGTTTTCGCAGCAAAACTTTTGATGACATTATTGTTCTCTTACTGGATGGCAGGAAAGTCCCCTTGGGTACAGTATGCTCTGCTAACACGTTATTTGTACGTGCTGGTACCTCTCAAACACTGCAACTACAAAATGCTACCAAATTTACATTCAAATGGTTTATGATCACTGAGCCTCCAGCAGAAACAAGTTGCCCAAGGTAGGAGGCTGTGGGAAGGATCAGGTTTTCCTCCTTTGGCACTACAGAATCCCAAGGATTTTCTATAAAGCTTTGTTGTTTGTTTTATCAATTGTCCTCTCAAAAATATCACCTTTCATGTTGGTGCCTCAGCTCCTCCTTTTATCATACCCACAATACTTTGGATGTGCCAAAATTTTACTGCATCATGCCCTAACTTTCACTTTATAGCCACCCATGGTCCTATAAAAATCAATTGAACACACACATAAAGAATTTTATTACACTAGAAGAACTTCTTGTAACTGCAACAAAACTGTTGTGGGGCTTCTACTCCAAAAATTCAAACATACATACAAGCACGAGCACACCCCGAACAAAGAGGCTACCAGCCTTCTCCCAGACAACCTGTGTGGAAGAATCTTGGCTTTTTTGCCTGTTTATTTTTTTTTCTTTAAAGATAAAGGTTCTAGTTTTATTAACTGCGAAGAACCATTTGAAAAACTTGATTCCCAACCTTTCTTCAGTCACAGAAGCTTCAAGAGAAATTCAAGAAAGGACAACTGAAATTATCCAAACACCTTCCAGATTTTTTCCTCTGCCAAACTCAGGACTTTCAAAGGATAAATTCATGACTTCTAAAAGCTTGGGATTGCTAGTTCTGAGGTACTAGACCAGAAAACCCAGGCACTGCCTCCTTTTTCACCCCCGAAGCAATGAGCATGAAAAGTGAAACACGTACTGGGTTAACGTTGAGCGTATGGGAAACTTGAATCACTTGTGCCTACTGTGGGGACAAAGGACTGAAAGCTGTACCCCTGGCACCTTTATTCCCCAGAATAATATTGATTATATGCAGTTTCTTTCAGAAGGAAAAGAGATTTTAAAAAAAAAAAAAAAGAAAAATGAGGAAAAAAAATTTAAAAATTTAAAAAAAGATGAATTTTGATGTGTTGAATGATGGAAACAAATAGTTGTCTTAACATAAGCGATGGCTTGCACACAGGCAGATGTGTCCAGGCAATCTGAATCTCAGCAGGTGGGTTTTAGGGGAAAACCCCTGTACACTGGAAGGAGTAAGCTACGTCTACCTTGTTTTCTTGAGGGAACGGAATAACATACATGTTTTTAGGCCAGATCCTCCAGTGACATAAATCAGCATTTTTCTGGTAAAATCAATGGACCTACACTGAATTTCAGCTGCCACATATGTGACTGGACACATCTTTTGCAAACCAGCTCAGGTGTGCTATTAGATCAGAACACGGTCTGTTTCCCCGCTGAAACCAAGCACTGGAGGCAGGCATGGTTCGAAATGAGTCAAAAAGGGGAGGAAAGAGAGCGACAGAGAAGAAACCTATTTTCAAAAGGCAATCTGAAACAAAACTAGAGCCTCATACCATCTTCCAGTATTGCAGAAATCTGTTTCACACAACAGCCACTAAGTTATTTGAAATTAAATGTACAAGCTTTTTTGTATGCTGCTGCGTTGCATGATGTTGAGAGACTTAGAGAGGTTGGATCAACAGGCCAACATTAATGGTATGAGCTTCAACAAGACCAAGTGCCAGGTCCTATACTTGGGCCACAACCACCCCATGCATTGGTACAGGCTTGGGGAAGTGTGGATGGAGCTGCCTGGTGGAAAAGGACTTGGGGGTTCTAATCGACAAGTGGCTGAATATGGGCCATCAGTGTGTCCAGGTGGCCAAGAAAGCCAACGGCATGCTGGCTTGCATTAGAAATAGTGTGACCAGCAGAAGTAGGGAGGCAATTGTCCCCCTGTACTCAGCACTGGGGAGGCCACACATGCAGTGTCATGTCCAGTTTTGGGCACCTCAATACAAGAGGTGCTGGAGCAGGTGCAGAGGAAGTCAATGAAGCTGGTGAAGGGTCTGGAGAATAAATCTTATGAAGAGCGATTGAAGGAGCTGGGACTGTTTAGTTTGAGGAAAAGGAGACTCAGGGGAGACCTCATCACTCTCTACAACTACTTGAAAGGACATTGTAGAGAGGTTTGGGCTGGTAGGTAATTAGTGATAGAACAAGAGGGAATGGACTCAAGCTGCAATAGAGTAGGTTTAGACTGGACATTAGGAAGAAATTCTTCACAGAAAGAGTGGTCAGACACTGGAATATGCTCCCCAGGGAGGTGGTTGAGTCACCAGCCTTGGATGAGTGTAAGAGATGTTTAGATGTGGTGTTAGGGGATATGGTGTAGGGGAGAACTTTGTAGAATAGGGTAGATGGTTGGACTCGATGATCCTGAGGGTGTCTTCCAACCTGGATGGTTCTATGATTCTATGAAAGAAGGGCCCTCTCTGCCAGGTGGTGCATCTACAACTACAGCACCCACTGATGTGAAATTCCCACATGGGGTCCCCCCACAACCATGCTGGAAGTTCTGCCACAGCCTGAAGCTCGGGGAAAGGTGAGGTTGCAAGAAGAGGCAACGCCTTTTCTATAGGGCCATTTGGGCCAGTAGAAAGGAAAACAGAACACGATTTAGGAAGTCTGCAGCTTTGTCACTGGTTAGCCAGCTGACCTCACATGGCTCACGTCACCTACCTATGCTTCAGTGTCCCTTCAGCCTCTCTCACTGACTTCTTGACTCTGCCCCTGTATTGGCAGCCATCAAGCTGTGACTTCTTACCAGGACAAGACTGTGGTACCACTGGCACTGCTTGAGTAAATCAGATGATTCCTCCTGGTCATGGCATGAAGGGATTTACTAAGAGCTGCATGGTGCAAAAATTACCAGGGCATCCTGGGATTTACAAAATCCAGTTATGCTTCACAGAAGAGTTGTGGAGAGAAATGTCAGCTCCTGCCTGCTCCTTTCCTGGAGTTTTTCTTTCTTTGGCTCTCAGATACACATCTCAGATATATAAAAAGATTTTGATACTATACTGGTAGAGATAATATGTAATAGCAGTGCCCTAGTAAATGGGTGTGATATGCCCAGCCACAAAGCATTAAGCAGGTATTACCATCACAGCAACAGACCTGAAATCAAGTCACAGATGCTCTGCGTGGTCTATGGCCAGCCTATAGGGTCCGATGGCCAGACTGGGCCCTGCACAACCTCAACTGCAATGGAAAGAATAGTTACAAAAGCAGCTAGAAGCAAAACAGTGGCAAAGACTTTGGTCCTTGGCACTGCCAACTGCAATGAAGGCTCAGTGTCAGGATCGGGACAGTAGACTTCCTAAGGATTCCCACCCCTGGATGGTTCACATAGCCCTCTTTCCTAACACGGGAGCTTTTTTCAGGTTATACACATATGTCAAAGGTTCAGCAGCTGCTAAAAGGAAGCTGAAACACTCCCACCTTAGGGGCAGAGCTACGAGCAAGGGACAAATTCCCACTCCTGACTGTGAGCTGGCACACAGAAATGCACACAATCACAAAATGATATGGGGTTGGAAGGGACCTCTGGAGATCATCTAGTCCAACCCCTGCCAAAGAAGGTTCACTCAGAGCAGGTCACACAGGAAAATGTCCAGGAGGGTTTTGAATGGATCCAGAGAAGGAGACTCCACCACCTCTCTGGGCAGCCTCTGCCAGGGTTCTGCCACCCTCAAAGGAAAGAAGTTTCTCCTCATGTTTAGATGGAACTTCTTATGTTCCAGTTTGTGTCCATTTCCTCTTGTCCTGTCACTGAGCACCATTGAAAAAAAGACTGGCCCCATCCTCTTGACACTCACCCTTGAAGTATTTATAAGCATTGATCAGATCCACCCTCAGTCTTTTCTTCTCCAGACTAAAAAGACCCAAGTCCCTCAGCCTTTCCTCATAAGAGAGATGTTCTAGGCCCCTCATCCCCTTTGTAGCCCTCTGCTGTACCCTCTCCAGCAGTTCCCTGTCCTTCTTGAACTTGGGAGCCCAGAACTGGTCCCAGTGCTCCAGATGGAGCCTCACCAGAGCAGAGCAGAGAGGCAGGATGACCTCCCTCGACCTGCTTCCCCTCAGGAAGCACCCTCACATACTGTCCCAGTTCTTTGCTGCTGATGGTGCAGCAAATAAGCAGGTACAGGTGCATGTATAGGGGAGAAGGACTGTACCTTCACCTCTCAGCATCATCCATCCAGCTGCCTGCCTCAAGGACACTGTTCTACCTCATCCCAGTCACCCATCTTTGAGGACACTAAAGATGAAAGTATTATTTAAGTAGCCCACTGCCATGCCAATGTGCAACACTTCCAAACACTAAGGACTTTTATTGTCAAAGCAATGTGCAAATACTAATTAATGCCACCATTACCCAGAGATAAAGAAGAGTCCCTGTTGGGCAGATTTCCAGCAGTTCTCAGCTGCCTGAATCACTGACAGTAATGGGAGATGCTGGGTCCCAAACCCTTCTGGATAAAGCATGATCCTTCTTGGTAACAAAACATAACAGCTTCTTAACTGCCACCTTCCAGAAAGCACTCTTGGTCCAAGGGAATTAAATAGTGTCCCTCTGTATTCAGATCGACATGCCCACGGTTACACTTTCAGATGCTGGCAGACCAGTCTTCCCTGTTTGGCTTTAACGTCCTAAAACATTAAAGGCAGACAGGAGAAACAGCAAAATCCAGGAGAGTGAAACTACATAAAATCCCAACACTACAGGTCCATGCATGACTTGTATGTTCTTTGCACTAGCGAAAGCCTGTCTGTAAAACCACTTCACACCTTAATGTGTAAAAGCTTACTTACTTACAGGCCTTAATCCACAAAATTATTGGTTGGACTAGATGATCTTAAAAGGTCCCTTCCAACCTAGGTGATTGCACTTATCCATAACCTTAAGATTAGGCCCAGGCTAAACCATTTGGCTTCTCTGAGGTCAGGGTTGTCTTTTTCTTTTACTCCTATGAAGTTCTACATTTTTCAGATCACATGTATTGCTATTCAAAATGAATTTTTGAAGAAAATTCACAAAAATTTACGTTCATTGCCACAGGCTCCTCTCTGTTACTTCAGTTGTGATATTTTGGGTAAAACTAATCTTGTTGTTCCTTGACTTGAAACAGTCACATTTCTAATTTCAAGCTTGAATTTCTAAATTCAAGCACCACATGGAGTCAATTCAATAAAAGGAGAAAGGACACCAAACCGAAGTTTTCCATGGTCAGCATCAACACACATTCAAGTGGAGCGAGCAGCTGAATTGTGCTTTTCTTTCAGCTGAAAATGGTATCATCTATAATGCTGCTCAACAGATTTTAGAGGAGACAATGGTGCCATCAGGCTGGGCAAATACTGAGATAGAGCTTTGAAAAGCACTATGGAAGGCAAAGAAAAAGGAAAAAAAAAAAAAAAAAAAGGGAGAGAGAAAGAAAGGAAAAGCAAAGGCCAAGGAAACCCTTCTGGATTCCTCTAATTTCACTGAAGCAGCCTGGTAGGTAACTCATATCTACACAAATTAATCCTGATAAAGAAAACCAAAAGAATTCCATCTTTGCTTGCACATCATGTTTGTTCTCTCCTCCAGGGCAAGGGTCATTATAACCTGTAGGCACAATAGCAGGAACTGGGGAACTTAATGTTTTTTGTTGCTTTGATCAAATTGGAATCATATCCCATGCAATCAATTTTGCACACATCCAGGCAGCTGGGTTGGTTTCAAGTCCCTTAATCTCAGGTAATATAGCAAATACTTACATCTCAGCAAAGGAAATTACTTTCTTGACAGTCAGCGGAGGCTAGTCAATACAAACGAGTCTAAGGTACAATTTACCTCATCCTAAAATAGTCACCTGCATTTGCTTCCAGAAATCAATCAACACCATTCAGTAGATCACCACCAACTACTACGCGCAGCCTCGGCACCTAATATAGGTATACATTGCTACATTTTAAGATCTCTACGGTCAGGAAAAATAAATCATGCCCTCAGTGTTCTTATTCTTCAACCTTCTTCATTCCTTCATGTTTATTCCCACCTGCTATATTTATAACCACCCCTCACCCCACTTAGGCTCCAGATAAAATCAATACACAGCTATGATTTAGCGCGGCCCAGGAATAAACCACAGGATCCTTGCTCCCGTACACGATAAACTAGGTTTCTCCAGCAGCAGAGCACATTTAAGCATTGAATGCATCTCTCTCCATTTATCTCTATATTTTCCTTCTCAAAGTAAAACCTGTTCGTGAAGTATCTATAACATAAATAAAAAGCAATAGGAGAGTCTGTTCTAGCTAAATCAAGTTTCACGAGCAGTTACTTTCTTTTTGCCGCCACAAATCATCACAAGCCCAAAGTTCACTATTTTGCTAGGACAAAATTCATTGGGCATTTCTGAAGTAGAGCCAAGGCTGCATAATTTAATTTCTCATCTCCTATTAAAACTGCCAGGCTTACCATAATCAGAATGATAAATGCAGAGTCATACGTCTTCTTTCCGACAGTAATGCCCATCAATACTTCAAATGCAAACAATTGTGACATTTGACTTTATAAAAATTACCTGGTGCACCAATACCACTTAATTAAATCATTTAAAAACTGCTTTTGTTACATTTAATGAATGATATATTATACTGCAATGAAACATGCAGCAATACAAATACTTCACAATGCTAACAATTAAGGCTCACTTCACTTACGGCAATTGACAACACAAGTGCTCCTCACTTCATTCAGTTTGTGCATTCCAAATGAACTGGTTAGCGAAAAGGGTGCTTCTTTGCTAATGAGTTTTGTAATCAAGGCATCTATTTTAATTTCAAATTGGTTAGATTGGGGGAAATTGCTGAACTAAATGACTGGTTCTAATTAGGATTATAAAAATATTCATCATGCAGTAGAATTAGCGCAAGGTCTTGATTTCCCTACATTTGCATATAGCTTTAGTTTAAGAGTGGGAAAAAAACCCTCCTGATAAATTGTCTTCCTTTTAATGAATTGAACAAACACTATATCTGTTTTAGTCGTTCTTTCATTTAAAGGCACTGATACATATTCATGATTTGTAAATGAAGTTAAGTGATTTTGATTCTCCAGTTCATTACCATATTGAAGAAGAGACTTCTGTAAATTGCCTTTAAATATTCCCAATCTCAAGGGTTTGGGGGGTGGGTGGGCGTTTGGTTTGGGTTTTTTTAACTTTACGAACATTTTGGTTTATCTGTTTGATAAACTGCCCGCCTGGGAGAGCTGCTGGCAGGTGGCTTGTCCAGCCAAGGACACGATATGTTTGTAGAACCTGATGTTCTCAGAAGAGCATTCAAAAGGCAAAGAGATGAAAGGCTTATTTGTGGTTAAGTCATGGGAACAGGACTCTATCTGGGTTCAGTTTCTGACTTTGTTCTAGTCCTCAGTGGTAGTTAGGCAATGAAACACTTTAACGACCTGCGCCTGAATACTTTATGGATACCCCGGGGACAATGCTTTGTCTGTCAGCTTCATGGTTAATTGCAAGTTCTCTGGGGCAGGGATTGCTTCTTTCTATGAAGGTGTAATACAATGGTCCAGTCAGTATGGTAGGGATTTCCTAAGAGCAGTTACTGTGATATGGCTTGCATTAAACACGAAATACTGAGTGTTCTGTATAACAAGGCGACATACTGACTTTATTTCATTCCTCAGCATGATAGGCCCGTAGGAGTAATTGTTATTATGGCAGCTTCCTCAATTTCTTTCCCCTTTGGGTGAAGAAAAGAATGCAGTAGCTGCACCTCCAGCTTCACTCCTCAGGGTGCTCAAGTGACTGGTGCAAGATAAATTTAAAAGCTGCATATTGTATCCATAGGACTGGAACCAGAGCCATCGTGTTCTCCAGATATCAATGAGCCATGATAAGAAATTAGCCCCAGTGTGTTCTCTCACATCACACAATGAAATGGTGATTCCACCGTGAGGATCCATCCAGGAGCAAAAAGAGCTTATTTTCCTTGTTAAATATAATGTTCACATCTTGCTAAGAAAAGCTGAGTTTCACCCAAGAGGTGCAGTCTCAAGCTGTTGCTGATAAAAGGAGAAGTTGCTCACACTTCTGACAACTACAGTTACATCTAAATTCCAGGCCCAAAAGCGCTGCTGAGGAACAGGTGACAGCTCTGGATGCCTGCTGAATTATATCCAAAGGAGATGGGAGGCAGCCACTAACCCACCTCTCCTCATCAGCCCCATTCCTCAGGTCCTGAGGAAAGAACACCTACAAGCCTGGGCTGGAGTCCCGTCTCAGGGTGGACGTGCCGCAGCTTGTACAGCTTAATTCCAGCACTGCTGCAGCGTGCAGCTGCTGTCTTAGAATCACACTGTCCAACGTTAGGAGTTCCAACTCAAAAGTTCCAATATCCTCATCTGAACAACCCTAAAGTCCCCACGTGCCTAAGTTCCCATGAGAGATACAGAAAAATCTGAGACCAGGGGCTGGGGCACCTGCTGGGAATGAAGGAGAATACAACTCCCCAGTCTTTGTGCTAGTGAAGCTGAGCAGAGCAGATGGAGGGGGAGCTAAGTCCCAAAGCCTGAGAAACACCCCCTGAGACACAGGATCTGGCAGTGATTGCTATGACATGGGAAGAGATGAGGAGTTGTGGTCTTCTCCAAATGTGAATGTCCTTATGAAAGTCTGAAAATTTCTTTATGTGACTGACTCCTCTTTATGAGCCACATGAAGAGGACAAGGGGAAAGGGGTACAAGTTGCACCAGGTGAGGTTTCATCTTGGTATAAAGAAAGAAATCATTTACAGCGAGAGCAATCAATCACTGGAACCTTCCCCCCAGGGACATGGTGGAAGGGCCATCACTGGAGGCTTTCGAGACATGGCCGTACAGAGTGCTAGATAATCACATTTAGGCTCCCTCACCCACAAAAGCTTGGACCAGATGATCTTTTGGGATCCCTTACAACCAGGGCTGTTCCATGACTCTATGAAAATGGCTCATCATAAAAAAAAAAACCCAAACAAAGATGAATGACTGCCAGTAATAAGGTGCCTAGATTTTGAGAAGAATATGAACCCAGCCTTGCTCTCTTCTCAGCAACTCCCACTGGATGTCTTTGGCAGCACTCTGCCCAAGTGGACACTGTCAAAAAAAAAAATAATAATCCCACCCTTAGATGTCTAATTGCCCCGTGTTGTATTGGGAGCCTGTGCACAAACTGCAGGGGAGATTTTCAGCAGAGGCACTGCCTCCATGGCTCTATATCTGTGTGTCTAGGCTATTAAAAAAAAAAAAAAAAAAAAAAGATTCCCAGGTAGTCCCAGTGTTATCTGTGATTTTTTTTTTTTGATAAATTCAGCAGCGTGGAGGCAAGATAGTCAGGGCTCTGACATGCAGGGCATTCAATTTTCAGATCATTTACCACATCTCCAACACTGAAGGAATCTCCTCAGCCAGACCTGATACTGTCTGCCAGGTGCAACTTGGTGATGCAGCAGAACGTTATCTTACACGTTTTATTTATCACCTCGTTTAAAGAGATACTAAGACACCCACATCCTTTTGTTCACTTCCTTTCTGAAGATTAAGCCCTATGGAGAGAGAAGCCACTGGTTGCCAAACTTCTTGTTCTCGAAGTTGTAATGGTGGAGCTGGGGAATTTAAAATGGTTTGTTGTTGAATTATTCAGTCTCTTACCTATTCCCAGCAGGTTCCAAATCATAGTTGGGCCTGTAAGAAACAGGTGGAACTGCATCTCTTTGCATAGTTTTGGGTTTTTTTTAACAACAGTGATTTGAAATATTTTAAATATCTCTCTCCCTATTTCTCTAATATTTTCTCTCTTTTTTTAAAAAAAAAATATCTTTTACACAAATATCCAGGCAAAAGAGTTGTGTACATTACTCTGAAAGAAGGTTTGACATCATTCTGAGAAAAATTCCATGAAGCTGGAAACTCCCCTCTATTTCCACCTCCAGACTGATCCACTGATATTTGGAAAGCTGAGCTTATTACGAATGAGTTGGTTCATTGGACAGACGAGACAAATGACGAGGCACTTGAAATATTAGTATCAGAAATGCAAGACCAGTCCATCCCCAGCCACTGTGAATGGCAGTCAACGAAAACTGTACCTCACATGTGTGCTGGCAGACTCTGAGCTTTCACACCACTCCGTAAAGCAGTTTCCAATGCTTTCTAACAGAGAATATCACAGCTTTTTCATATATTCCCCCTCCCATCAGACTCTGATACAAGGGCCATTTTAAATGGCTTCCTATATATTTTCTGCAACAACCTGCAAATAAGTGGAAGGTGTAGCCCCATTTTTGCTTTGCATTGGCTCGTATATCCAAGTGCCAACACGGACACTAGAGTGAGACCCAGCCTGACCTGCAGCAAAATTGGCTCTAACATTTACATAATGTCCACCTTCTGCCAAAGGCCACGGGGGGCCATTAACAGAACCAACACGTGCACACAGTAGATTGGACTATTTTATCAATAAAGTAGACACACACAAAAGCTACTGGGAGGAGATCCAAGATTTTCAACTCACAAGATGCAATTTATCTCCCAGGGCACCATAACTGCACAATGCTGTATTGGGAAGCAGTACACCCACCCATGCTTGCTTAAAGCCCTGCAAAAATCCCTCCTGTCTATGCTTTATATGTTGTGAGGAGACACTAGGGTCTACAAACTTGCTACACGTTTGTGCCCACACAAACAGATTTCTTCGCTCAGCCATACTGCATTAATTTAATGATACAGAGGAGGGTCATATTTGCTACAGAAATTAAGAAAAGGAACTGATGTGATGTGTCGACTCATACTGAGGACATACCCGCAATAACTCTTTGGATATTCCAAAGAGAAAAACAAGTGGTGGTGGCTGTGATTTGCCCTTAAGTGAACAAAGTAACTGGCAGCCACACAGCAAAACATCTTTCAGAAAGCCTGCCGAGATCCAGCTCTCTCACCAAATCTCCTCCCTTACTCCTGGGAACAGCCCCAAGTGGAAAAAGAGGGACAATATCCACGTGGGAGCGGTAATAAAAGATTTGAAGACCAAACTGATGCTGTATTCAATTATTTCAGTTGATGAAAGAGATAATGTTGTCAGAAAGCCTTTAGCTTTCTGTGAAGTCAGCTGTGAAGTCATATCTCAAGAAGTTCTGTTAAGAAGAGATGGGCTTCTTTTAAAGAAGGGAAAAGTCATTTTTGGGTATAGAATTGCTGTGAGGCTTGGGCTTTAAACTAGGATCACATGAGACTGAGAGCAAAAGTCCACAGGTAGGTATAAAAACAGATCTGTGGAAGGGATAAGGTAGGAGAGCGGGGTTATTCAACAACAAGGCTATAAGGGGAGCAGTGAGGAGAACACTAAATATTTCTGTAGAACATCCTGCAACGCCTGAACGTCAAGGCTGGAAGTAAGAAAGAACCAGCAGGAGAAGTCTGAAGCATAAACTTACGATCAAAATTACATAGAATAGTGGCAAACAGTGACTGGCTGAGAAACTTCACAACTGGAAGATTACTGCAGGAAGGCATCACTTGCTCAGGAAAGAGGGGACAAGCTTTGTGCATCAAGGATACATACACTGAGTCTGAGTTCTCACAGCATTCTCCTAAGCAAGCTAAAAGACTGTTAGCTGGGTAAAAAACTAACTAGGACAACATATTCTGAAAACTGTTACCACCAGGACATGTCAAGACTGTGGTTCCACAAGGATGTCACAGAGTTTTACATTATGTCATTTATTGACTACTGTCTTAGAATAGTGAATACACCTTCTAAGTTTGGAATAGTGAACACACCTTCTAAAATACCAGCTTGGAAGGGACCATAACTCTGTTAATGGACAGAATTCAAAACATGTTGGGTTTTTTAGTTGGCTGGTTGGTTTTTAAATCAATTGGATAAACAGCCTAATATTGTTGTCAAATGTGTAGAAGTTAGCTAAAAAGGAGGATTGCTTAGGATAAGAGAATAATTAAAAAAAAGAGGCTTGAATCACAGACACAGAACTGTAGCTCAGAAGACCTCAGAGGAAAACATTTTAACAGGAAGATCCAAAACATTAAGTCTATTTCAAACAAACATTTTAATATTGTTTTCTATTTTTATACAAAGCAATTTTTAAATCTTTTTTATCTAGGCAGTGACCAAAACTACTATTTGTAGGGCATTAGCTGTTGATATTTCATTTCACTGTGTGGAACAACATATTAGGCAAAATGGATTTTCAGAATCGTCATTCTCATTAATTTCCAAGTTGACCACAGCTTGGTTACAATACCATACTATTATTTTTAATGGAAAGAAAACTAATAAAATTAAAACATAGCTTTCAGATCATATATTTATCTAAAAAATTAAATTTGCAAACCTGTTTACACATTCACAATTACAAGAGGATGGATTAGAACTTGCCTCACTAGTTCCTACTGCTGGGAGTCTAATTGTATGTATTTGATTTGTTTTCCGTTATTTGCATTTTTACATCTGCCTCTAAAGTAGCCATTACAAATAGACTTTAAAGGTCAAACACACTTTTAAAGCTTAGAGAAGTGGAAGATTATGGTCTCCCACGTAGAAGCGGATGCACCACTGAACAAACATTAAGCCACTGACTTTGATTGGCACCTTCCTTGTCACCATACCTGTGGATGAGTATTACCTGCAAGGTACAGACTAAGGATAAACTTTCTATTTTATTGCCCTTTCACACATTTAAATCAAACGCATTTCAGAGCAGCTGTACCCCAAAAACCTACACACAGGAAATGAAAGATCAAGCACTATTTGGTCCAGCACCACCTATTTTCTGCCAGGCAACTTCATGCTGCCTCACAGGAAAATGGGCTCAAAACCAAAGGACAGAGAAGCACCAGCAGAACCAGGCTGCAGTTGGAGAATTAGCCCCTAACAACAGCACGGCATCTCTCTGGATAGCCTTCTCACAGCTGCTGAGCGCTACTGCAGCCTCTCTAGCCACTACTTTTAGGAGCTCTTGGTATCTCTCTTCTGGTCAGCAGCAGAGAGATTAAATGGCCACTGCCACCAGTATGGTCCCATCATCACAGGTAGGACAGACAGGACATGGCATAGCAGAGTAGGAAGGTGTGAGATCCTAGAGAACAACAGAAGAGAACCACCACAAGTCTTACAAAGATGCACAAAACCTAATGAAGCTACTTAAGGATTTAGGATTTTTAGCCTGAAAGACGCTTCCTTCTTGTCATTGGCCTAGCCCTTATCTAGCAGAAGGTCGTGTCTGACGTCTGGTTCCCACTCAGCTCTGGGAACTCCTGTTTCCAGGCAGGCAGGAGTGTATTACACCGGCCTCTCAGAAGCCTTCACCTAGGGACTTCACATAGCACCACTGCCACAATCTACAGCACTGCCGTCGGGCTCTGACGGCACTGCCCAGGGTCTCGGCATCAACTGTACCTGCAGGGACGTTGCGTGATCCTGAGCCAGAGCGACAATTCTTCTACAGCTCTTACTGAGCCGCGGTGGGGCTGAGCACAGCCCATGCCTGGGGTACGTTAAGCAAAGGCTTCAACTGGGAAAAGCCCTGCCTCCAAGGTTCCACTCAAGGACCAGCTTTCAATCAGCAACTGAGACCATCTTTCTGAACACTGAAGAAAAGCATCACGAGCGGCTTTGAAAGCAAAGGCAAAGCCTGAACTTCACGTCACTCCATTTCCCATGACCACTAAGCTACAGAGCACCTCATCTTTGCTGTTACACTGTGAACAAGTTTGTTCAGTTCCTGGGATAAAATGCAAGCACCTTCAAGGTGTTTCTAACTCACAGTTCATTTTCCTTGGCTCTCTTCTGAGCAGAAAAGACCAGCTGAGGTGGGTATTCAGAAGCATTAGTTTGAAGAAACAGTAGCAAAAATGCTCCTGAGTCACTATTGCTTTGCTGGACCAGGAAAGCATAATTACAACCTCACAGTCAAGTGTATGTGCATACTTTGTATTTTAATTTCTCCTTCCAGTGGCTAACATGTCATAAAGTGACTACAAAGCACTGGAAATAGAAGCTTAGTGTTTCAACACGTGAGCAGATGCTCCATACTCACTACAGCTGGATCTCTTTGCAAAGGCACACCCAGCATGTCATATCTGACTTCTCACACCCATTAACTTCTCACACCTCATAAGATGTCTGCTTCTTTCAGGGCTGTCTCTGTACAAACACCAGTACCATTTAAAACCTTTATCTCCAGTCTAAAAGTGGCATCAAACCATTCCGTGACACCAAATAAATAGATTGGTCTTTCTAGCCTACTTCAAAATCCCCGTTACACCGAAGATCTGAGTGCACAGAACTATTTGACATTTGACTAACTCCTTCATACAGTAAGGACTTGATACCATGAAAGGAGTGTATTTACAATAGCTTTGTGCTTGCAAATGTCACTCAAGCATCATCAGGAGCATAGCAGCAAACCACCTGGTGCCTGCCATAGCATCCTGTTAACAAAAAGCTGGAAAGGTTGCACTGGGAAGTGCAGCAGCAGCAGCTTATTTGATTATACTCTCAGTAACCGCTTGGATAAAGGTTTGCACTAGCCTTTCCAAGCAAATTCTGTCAAACACAAGAGGCACAATATTTTGTGTGTATTGTCAATCCAGCTGGGATGTGAAACTGACTAGTTGAGAAAACTTCAAAAATAACTGTAGGAATTGAAAATCCTACCCAGAAACACACACACACTTGAGAAATTAATGCAAAATACTTAAAGTGGCTATTCAGCATGTTTTTGCTTTCCGGAGTCTGTGGATGACGGGAACACCAGAGACGAAAGATAAAAGCTTGGCCAGTTTTAAGCATTTTAAAATGTGTAACTTGCTTATCCAGACTCCTCCTCAGCCTTGGGCTGCAGTGGGGACTGCTGGTCCAGAGCTGAAGCACACACTCCGTAGCCACAGCACTTCACAAGTGACATCGCACCTGCGTTGCTTGGCATCTTTGGAGGCAGAGGAGTGCTGCTTCAGAGCACACTTGCTAAAGGACAAAGCAACAGGCTTAAGAGCTGTCTCACGAACAAAAGGCCCTGCAAAGCGACTCAAAAAGTGGCACAGAGGAGTTTGTCATCTGTTGCTGCTCACTGATATCCAGGCAACCTAGTTCAGTTTGCAAGCAGAAAGAGCAACCTCTCACAGGCAACAGCCAGCTGTTAGAGACCAAGTCACCCTGCGTGCTTGATCCTCCAAGACAGCTCAGCAATCACCAAGGCCTGCAATCAATACGTTTTTAAAACAGCTCCATGTGTCATGTCAAATTTCAGATTCTTTTTATCTTTCATACCATCACCACTACTAAAGTTTCTGTACCCATCATGATCACTGTGTAACTCCGCTCCCTTTAGCAAGCTGGTTTGGGGCTTTGAGCACATTTAAACCAGCAAGGTGAGAGCAGAAAGCACACACCATAATTTCTTTACCATCTCTGGAAGTGCACAGTTCTAAACACTATTTCCTTAAACAACTGGCTCAAGAATCATTGAAATATGAAATCAATTGCTCACCTTTTGATCCAGGCTGTAGGCCAAGATCCACTCCTCCTGCTTGGGGTGGAAGAGCAAGCTCTGGATATAGAAGTTCAGACGGTACTTCTGGTAGGTAGCACCTTCATCAGAGCTGATGAGGATGCTGCTCTCAATCTCTGGATCACTAAGAAGCATGATCTAAATAGAAAAATGGAGGGGAAAGACTGTTAGTGGAAAAGGGAAACTTAGCATCATTTAAAAGTGAGGTGCACTGATTCTTATTAGATGTATTCAGAACATTGCCCAACAGGGTAAACAGCCCATAGGATTTCCTAAATAGGGTTTGGGTTTTTTTTGCTTCAATTCCATTTTATTTGGTGATTCGTTCAGTAATTCCTTTTTTTTTATTTTACTTTTGTCCAGACAAATTCAGGAAGCCCAGCAAGAATGAAAAATGCTACGTTGAGTTCAAAGCTGATTTGGGTTTGGTATAGCAACTTCAGACAGCATACCAGACTTTCCTGGTCCCTTTCCAGTCTATCAACTCTCCTCCCAAACATGGGCACTGCTGAGATTTAAGGCTCATTATTTGGCAGCTTGCAAAGCTACAAATGAGAGCATCACCTCACTGGAAACACAGAATACACCCCTGGATCAGCTGCTGGAATCTGAAAATAGTCCAAGTGCACGTGCACAAACATTGATACGTGATCACATATATCATGCTTCAAATTTATACAGTAGAAGATATTCATTCACTCAGTGAACACATAATTTTCCCCAAGCAGGAAAGTCTATGACCTCAATTTGTACAGGGAGGAAAACACTTCTGAGCCTCTAATTTTAATTAGAAAATTATTACCAATATTTTAAAATGGGTTGATTCCACATTATCAGATGGCATGCTCTACATAAACGTTATCAAGAAAAATGTTGTGGAAACATTAACACCATCTTATTAACATCTGGAGAAAACGACATCACATTAAAGCAAATGCCAGTACCATAAAATAAAGGCAAACAGTGGGAAATAAATTAGAGCTGTGCTAAACACAGCAGGTTATTGATACAGTAGCTGAAACAAATAGAGAAACTGCCTTTCAGCAGGAAAACAGACCCAGGAACCTCCTTGTTTAGGTAGCTGCAGAATGAGCAGCTAGTTGAGAACCGCTGCAGTTTTGTTACACTCTCAGGTTCACATTAACTTTTCTTCTCCACCCTCACAGAGCTCCAACTTCAAGACTAAAATAGGGAAATACATTCATTTTGACAGCCAAAAATCATTCGCAATGAATGGTAAGATCCTTGGTACGTTAGAACTCGATCAAGCCAAAAATTTCAGCGCTTGTTTTATCCTAAGCACTTCATTAACTCCATGATGTCACCAAGGGATAGTGACTATAATGTAAATGGTTTCTGATATTTTCCATTAAGAAACGAAAAGGGCCTTTAAAACTAGAACTGAACGTTGTCCCAGAGTGAAGGCCACCTGCAGGAATCCAGCTTGAGTTCAGAGATCCTTCAACATCCCTCACATACAAACACTTCCCGGCCTCACAAAGCAATCTCCACCTGTTCCCACAGGTGGACACACCACAAGCCCTGAAAAAGCAGAGTTGCCTTGTGCTCTGGTGCACAGCATGAGAGGGGAGAAACGTCCCCACAGGCAACTGACTCCTGGGAATTAGTCTTGAGACTAGGTCCCAAAGGCCTTCACCTACAAGGAAGCTTTGGTACATCTTTGCTTTCTAATCAGATCAAAATATGTATTTCATTTTGCTCCAAACAAGAAAGGTTTCTGCACTATTTCAAGATGTTTTTTTCTGTCACTGATAACTGAGACTTCAAAGATGTTTTGTCCCCCAAGTATACTCCTGTTCATCAAAAGCATAGAAATGTAACATAGTTCAGTAAAAATCCCTTGCATCTGCAGAATGGGAGAAGCATGTAAGATTGCCAATATAACACGATATTCCAGAGAGTTCTTACATTTAAAAGAAAGGATGCTTCAGGAATAAAAAGATTTTCCATCTGATGTTGCAGAAGGTTAAAAAGGTAATAATGTTGTATATTAAAAGGTCACTGTTAGAGTTCTTCCCCTCAGATAAGGGGCACACGACAGGTCACAGTTGCACAGACCTGACGTGGTGCACACACACAAACCAGCCACTCTGCAATTTCACACGTGATCCCCAACACTGCGGTGGGGAGTTCAAGCAATGGGTCAGATGAGATGGAAAAGGTGACATCTCCACCAGCTGGTGCAAAGACCCAGGCAATTTGTTCCTCTGGAAGCGTAACAGTGGTTGTGAGACTGAATAAGCAAGCCATCAAGCTAGGAAAACTCACCGCTAGAGGGAAAGCTGGAAGAGCCTAAAAACAGTCACATCTGGTTGAAAGTGCCACACATTGGTCACCCACCCCTCTTCACCCAGTTCTGATATCAACTCCCCATTCTTCAAGTGGAAAGAACACCTCACCCAACATCTCTGCTGTCATCCATCTCCCCAGGCAAGGCTGGTCCTACACAAAGCAGGATGGAAGAAACAGGAGGCTCAGAGTGAAAAACATAAGGTCACCACCAGTCATGGAGCTAGGACAGGTCCGGAGTGCTATTATGTGCTGAGCAGAAGAGTGGGAAACGGTAGACTTTTTATTTTAATTTTTTTTTTTAATTGCCTGCCTTTTTTCTTCTGGAAGCTATGGGAGGAGGGGATAGCTTCTGGCAGAGGAAACAGGAGGACATTTGTCAAAGGCCTGAAACCGCCACTTCTCATTATGGGGCCAGGGCGAAGGAACCACCCCAGCAGTGATTTAGATTAATCGCTTCTCATTAACAGCCAATAAACAAACTCTGGTCAGAATAAGCATTTCTGCCAGCACCCTGTGTTGCCATTTATAATTGCCATAAGGAATTGCAAAGGAGAACCAGAGAGTTGTCAAATGTAATTTATAGCGTTTTAAGATCTAATAATTTTCTATAATATTTAATTAAATGGCAGCCGTTATTAAAAAGGAAATTACATTTCACCTTGCTACATTCTAAAATATATATACACACACACGTATATAAAATATTATTTTCAGTTGCTGCCTTCTCTAGTTTACATGGAGAGGGGAACAAGAGGAAGAGAGGAAGAATTGATTACTGCTTAAGTAAGACCTTGAAAACATACTTGAGATGAGGTGGTTTATTCTACATAGCTTTTCGTCTAGAGGTTATAGCCTGACCTCCAAAATTCAGTGGAGGATGTATGTGAGGGACCAGACAAAACAAATCAGGCTGGAAATCAGTCTGAACTTCAGGTAGCTCCTTCGGAGACGAACACAGAGGAGAGGGAGCTGTCTGGTACGTGGTGTATCTCCTCTAAAGCAGGAGCTTTGGGGGCAATGATGACACACACGGGGCTCTTCTGAATGAACTTCAGTTCAGCAGAACACCAGACACCAGCCGTAGAAGCACATAGAAGGGAAATGATTTGGACAGGCCACCTTGCAAGAACAAGATAAACTGTGATGTGCAGACTGAGATCTTTGGCATGTGACCAGGAAACACATCCAGCTCTGAATACTTTGAGGGGATTTATCCCAGGAAATAAAAAGCACAGGCTGAAAGCAGAAAGAACAAGGAGGGGAGGTGTCATACCTATACCTGTCATGATGTATTTGGGCTGAAAACAAACCATAGAAGTAGCAAAGAGTCACTCAGATTCGTTGGAGAGCGTTTAGGACCCTTCTGAACAACTGCAGAAGTGGGAGAAAGGAATGTGACACTATATGACAGCACAAATCCACTAAAACGGAATGCCCTCTGATGGAGTTAATATAAAAAAACTAAGGCAGGATTTGTAACTAAGAATCCGAGTTCCTACTACCCTGATTAAAATCTCATGTATGTCACTGGGTTAATGCAATCACCGTTCCCAGTATTGGTTTCACATCTTCAACTAGATCAGGTTGCTCAGAGTCCCATCCAACCTGACCATGAATGTTTCCAAGGATGGGGCATCTACCACGTCTCTGCACAACCTCTTCCATTGTAAAAAATTTCTTCCTTCTCTCTAGTCTAAATATAGCCTCTTTTTGCTTAAAACATTGCCCCTTGTCCTATTGCAACAGGCCTTGTTAAAATGATTGTCCCTGTCTTTCTTGTAGATGCCCTTTAAGTCCTGAAAGGCTGCAATAAGGTCTCCCTAGAGTCTCCTCTTCTCCAGGCTGAACAACCCCAACTCTCTCAGCCTGTCCCTGTAGAAGAGGTGCTCCAGCCCTATGATCATCATTTGTGGCCCTCCTCTGGATGCACTCCAACAAGTCCACATCTTTCTTGTGCTGAGGGATCCAGAGCTGGGTGCAGTACTTCAGGTGGGGTCTCACAAGAGCAGAGTAGAGGGGCAGAATCACCTCCCTCAACCTGCTGGCCATGCTTGTTTTGGCCCAAAACATGGTTGGCTTTCTGGGCCGCGAGCACACACTCTCAGCTCATGTTCAGTTTTTCATTCACCAGTACCAAGTCCTTCTCAGCAACACTACTCTTGATCCCTTCGTCCCCCAGCCTGTATTGATACTGGCGTTTGTCCCAACCCGAGTGCAGGACTCTGCACTTGGCCTTGTTGAATCTCATGAGGTTCACAAGGGGCAGTTCCCTAGCCTGCCCAGGTCCCTCTGGATGACAGCCTCCCATCCTCAGGTGTGTCCACTGCACCACTCAGCTTGGTGTCATCCACAAACTTGCTCGATCACACTGTGTCACTGATGATGTTATTGAACGGTATTGATCTGAATATGGACCCCAGAGGGACACCACTTGTCACCAATCTCCATCTGGACATTGAGCCATCGACCAGTACCCTCTGGATGCAACCATCCAACCAACTCATTCACTGAACAGTCTACCCATCAAATCCTTATCTCTCCAATTAAGAAAGAAGGATGTTGTGGGGGACCATGTCAAAGACCTTACAGAAGTCCAGATAGATGACAACTGTAGCTCTTCCCTTGTCCACTGATGGAGTCACTCCATCATAGAAGGCCGCTAGGTGGGTCAGGCAGGACTTGCCCTTGGTGAAGCCATGCTGGCTATCTTAAATCATCTCCCTGTCCTCCACATGCCTTAGCACAACTTCTAGGATCTGTTCCATGATCTTCCCAGGCAGAGGTGAGGCTGACAGGTTGGTAGTTCCCAGGGTCCTCTTTTCCCCCCTTTTTAAAAATGGGTGCAGTGTTTGCCTTTTTCCAGTCACCAGGGACTTCATCTGACTGCCATGAGTTTTCAGATATCCTGGAGAGGGGCTTAGCAACTACATCAGCCAACTCCCTTAGGACTCTGGGATGCATCTTGTCAGATCCCATAGACTTCTATATTTTCAGGTTCCCTAGGTGGTCACAAACTTGGTCTTCTCTTACAGTGGGAGGGACTTTGTTTCCCCAGTCCCTACCTTGCAGTCAATCCACTCAAGAGGTCTGGGGAGGGAGGCTACCAGTGAAGACTGAAGCAAAAAAGTTGTTGAGTATCTCAGCTTTTTCCTTGCCTGTTGTTACCAATTTTCCACCTTTGCTCATCAGGGCTGGTATGTTTTCTTTGACATTCCTTTTCTGGCTGACATACCTGTAGAAGCCCTTCTCATCATTCTTTGCGTCCCTTGCCAAGTTCAACTCCAGCTTCACCTTGAGCTTCCTGACCCCATCCCTACACAACTGGGCAGTTGTGTAGGTATACTCTTCCCAGGACACCTGTCCTGCTTCCACCGCCTGTTCATCTCTTTCTCGCCCTTTATTCTGACCAGCAGGTCTCGACTCAACCATGCTAGTTTCTTGTCTTCCTTTCCTAATTTCTTACTCCTGAGGATCAAGAGCTCTTGCGCTCTGTGAAAAGCATCCTTAAAGGTCTGCCAGCTCTGTTCTGCTCCCTTGACCCTGAGGGCAGTTTCCCATAGGGTCCTACTGACCAACGTCCTTCAAGAACTAGAAATTTGGTTTCCTAAACTTCAGGGTCCTGACTTTACTCTTCACCAGACCCATATCCCTCAGGACTGCTAACCCCACTAGTGTTTGGATCATTGCAGCCCAGGCCGCCTCCAATCTTGACTTTACCAACTACATCACTTCTCACACGCACAACACTAAGAGGAGCTCAGACTCTGCTGTCTTGGAGCTACAGGCAGCCTGAGCTCACCCCCATCATAATCCATAAGCATTGGATTCAAAAGCTTTATCCCCACCTCTTGCTCCCAGGTTTGGTGTTATCCCAGCACAACAGAGATATATTTTGTACACAGCTGAATCTTTTAATAAACTGCCTCTGGTCACAAAAAAAAATATGAAACGACGTGCCACATAAAAAGCATTTTTATTAATGTTAGTTTTCATTGAATCCTTTTATTTTTCTCAGCCAACATAAATTTTCACTGTAAATTACCAAAGTGCATCTCTTTAAATCAGCACAGAGAAGTTTTATTGGTACAATATCTGTAGCAGTAGTACCACTGAAGCTATATTAGCAGGAAGCATCCCAGTTAATGAATAAAGAAGACAGGTTCAAAATAAATGTCTTTTGTTCCCAGAAGTAAGTAGAGAGCATTAAACTATTGTGTACTGCCTTCTGATCTCCCTCTTCATTTTAATGTGCTTTTCATAAGCGGTCCTTTTCAGAGCTCCCAGTTACATTCTCATTCACATATATAAAGCGTTATATTAAAAAGAAATAAACAAAACAGCTTAAAAAAAAATCCACCTACAAACCACTCAAGCCTCCATAGCTACAAAAGAAACCTGGCCCCTTAGCAAAGTCTCAGCAATTTGCTCTGTAGCACTGCATTGTCCTCTTCTGTAACTGAAAAGGTAGTTCTGCCACAAACACTGCTGCAAAAACAGAAACTTAAGGTTTCACGCTTACAGCTTCACAGTGATTTCCATATTGAATGTGCTCAGCTTACACCATGAAAGGCTTTTATGTTTTTTTGGCCTCCTCCTACCAGACCCTCAGCTCAGAAGCACTTCAGGTCCTTCATAAAGCCTACATCTACATCAACAGGAAAACAAATCTGATCTGAAAAAGAAAAAAGCTAGTTTGGGTTGTTCGGTTTTTTTTTTCGCTTTTTCACTTTCATTTAAAACATTTAAAGGATTGTGTGGTCCCACAAGACTTCTGGAGCTAAGCCTACTTCCCAACAAAGTTCCATATTAGCTTTGAGTTTAAAAAGCCAAAAAGTTTCAACAATTTATGCTGAAATGTCAATGCAAACGAAGGATTTTTGCTTTGTTTGGACTTATGATGTCCTTTGCTCCTTTTGAAACTGCAAAACCAAAATCAAATGACATTTAAAGGCTTAAAGATACAAAAATCATTTTCTTCTTCACAACATCAGTTCATCACAAGTATGTTCAATGCAAATAGTTTGGAACTCTCTTATGGGAAAAGTAATTTTTTACTGCTAAGGCATTTTAGATTAAATGTTTGACCACTTGAAATTTCCCCTGGAATATATTTGGCTATTGGTTCCACTCCCGTTCTTCCTTTCTCCTACATCATAACCAGAACTTACTTGCCCTGAAGGCTAAAGGATGCCCTCAGAGGTATATACACAACCTCAACCTCTTAGAACACAGCTCCACACCATACCTAAAGCCCTTCTATGCTAATCCCATGAAGGACAGATGCAACTCACTGCAAAGAAAATCTCACCCTTTTTTCTTCTTCTCTCACCACATCAGTTCGACTAAAAAACTTCAGTTCAATTAAATCAGCCCAAACCCCTCCGAGACAAAAATATACTGGTGTCACAAGTAACTATCTACTTACCAGCAAAAGAAACACTCATATAAATCAGCATTTAGCTAAAAATATCTTCGCATGATTTGCACTAGTTTAGAAAACACACCTTGACTTTACACAAACTTCAACAGAAGATGTTCAGAACTGGATAGATACCTACTCACCGCCCTGTAGATGTAACTGACTCCTGCCATAATCAGGGAAAAGGAAGCCAATCTCTACCTGCCAGTCACCAAAGCCAATTTATCAGTCAGACACGAAAAAATGGGAGATGGCAGCGATAAACATCTGCTCCAGAGTGAAATCCTATTTATTTATGTACAAGTAAAGCAACCCATCCCCGTTACTTTGTGATCAGCAGCTGTGACAAGAGGGACATCTGCTCTCTGGGAAGCCAAACAAGTCGGCCATGAAGAGGGCAACGGCTCCACATAATTACGAACTTTACATTCCAAAAGGAAAATGCTCAATGCAATCACTTGTGTTACAGAGTAGCCCAGATTTGGGGATACTTCTTGCTTCACATGGCTCAAAAACTCCCTTAATATAAAGATAACCTGTGGGCATCAATCAAGCAGTAAAGGTGCACTGAGCTTTCACTAGAGATAAATTGTCTGGACCTACCCCGTTTCAACTTCTTGTAACTTCACTTCTTATTGCCCGAAATATAACATTAATAACAGATTTAATTAATGAATATAGCACCAGATCACCATCTCTCAGAACCATAATGCTGTAATCTTAAAGGATGAAGTGCACTGCACTCACTTTATAAGGGTTTATGAAGCATGTGTTATAAAAGTACCTCAACCATAAGGCTTTTATACCTTGGCACTCACTTCAATACAATCCCATAAAATCCAAGCAATCTTTAAGTGTTAAAGGTGACTTTCACTACTGTATTTATTATTGGATAATGAAAAATGAGTCAGACACCCATAGAAACTGAGCGATGAAATAGAGTTTCCCAAGACTTTTACATTGGGTCTGCATTATATGTACCGTGACCAAAGAACCAAATAGCTCTCTCAGGACCTTTCAGGTACTTCATGCTAACCTCTCTCCACAATTTCTTTCCCATCAGGATTTCTCTGTAATTAACAGACCAACCGCTACTCCACAGAATCCCTTTGCTTGTTACTGAACTTTCCAGATTTCAACAGCTGTTTCCCTAAGCATCCAGCCACTGTGAAGAACCCTTTCCATAGGCTCCTCCAGCTGTGCTGGAGACTGCAACTCTCTACTCCAGAAAGTTGGCTGAGAAGACAGCATAGATCTCTGACACTAAAGTCAGGAGGAACCCATTTGTGGATTTCCCATCTTTCCAGCATTGAGAGAGAATGATCAGAACACATCATGCTGTTCAGGTCCTGTGTTTTTGTTAAACATTTTCTATTTTGTAAAAGGCACACGAAAGAAGCAGAATTACAAAGCAGAAAATAAGCTATAACATGAAAACTCTTTTTTTAATCTAAACTAGCAGAGTCTTCTGGTGATACTTCAGCACAAAAGAGGACATTACTGGGGTGCCTATAAATATCAAATCCTCTCCTGAAATGCAGTATGGAATTATTCTGCTGTCCCCTTGTTCTATGTATTTAGACAGCCCATCTTCAAAATTAAGAGTAAGTTTCATCATAAGGTTTGTAAATTGTACCACAACTTAAAGACCATTTTGTTAACCAGAAATCACGCTAGCATAAATCTGCTGTCCAACCAGCACATCCTCCCCACCAGTTTCACTGCTTCACTGTTAACTTGCAAGCACCCCAGATTAATTGTTAACTTGAAAAGCACCTCAGCAGAATCCTGGTACTGTCAGAAATAAACCTAAGAATTTCAGCTACAACAAACCCAGTATGTGCCTTGTATATACAGAACTTGGAACCAGCAGTTCAAGGGAGCATCAGTCTGGCCTATGAGGATGAAAAATCTACAAGCTTGACACACTAGTATTGCACTCAGACACTAAAATGCAATTGGAATATATAGTTCCAGCATGTACTACATACAGCAGGCTCAGCCAGATTACAGCATCTCCGTAATTCTTCCATTTGCTTCTTGTAAAGACTAAAAAAGATGAAGCTGCCAGCAAGACTTTGGGGACACTGTAAGGCAGAGAAGTTTGGTGGCAAAAGAATGACTATCTAGTGCCCTCCTGTCTGAAAATCCATAGGAGAGATATTTTTACATCATTAACTCTGAGCAAAGAGAGTAGTAAAAGCACATCAAATGAGGAGCAGCATCACCTTGCCTCCTCTAAGGAGATGCACATCAGCCCACCATGCTTGTTACAGTGAAAAACCCTTCTGACCTCTACTGTTTCTCATACCCAATTATATCCAGATTACAATTATAATTAATTGTTCGGATTTGTACAAAATTAAAACAGCCTCTTGGCATTCCAGCCATACCTGCCATAAATTGCCATACCAAAACAAAACACTTCACAGAATTCCATGCTCACACACCTCATGCCCTTTGGAGAAAGCACTTCATTTAATTACCACCTCCAGCAGCTGCGCAAGAGCACAGGTGCACCTTGTGGGATACCCTGAGGATCAGGAGCAAATCAAGGCTAAATTGGATACAGAGCAAGAGCCCCTTAAGGAAAACCACTCTGCCATCCTCCTGGGCAGGTGGGAAATGAAAATATATCATGGCTGTAAGGCTTAGGCAACATCAGAGCTGGGAAAAGAACTCAGATACTCTAAGGCTGCCATCCTAACCTGCCCACAATGCCAAATCCCAGGCTGGATCCAATTTGCATGCAGAGGAGTGGAATAAGCCACCGTGCTAGACCCAACAAAGCAGAACGTCTCATCTTTGTTTTACTGCTAAGCAGGTCAGAACAACGTGTCTCCCCGCTTTCTCTTGTCTTTTTGGCACTGGACACATGTACTTTTCACTTCTAATTACAAGGCACAGCAAGCATTTGCTTGTTAAATTTCAGGTGCCAGTGGGGATGGAAGCCATCCAAAAAGCATGTGTTTGACCTGGCAAAGAGTGACTGATTGGCAACAGCCACATGCTTGGTTGTAAAAACCTTTTCATTGTCACAGCAAGGCAGAGTTTACCCAAGGTTATTCCATCCTATTATATTCTCATTACAGCTGCACGTTCTCCAGCTCCCCACAGATCATTAGAGCAAAGTCCTCTGCTGCAGTGATCCCCCCCCTCTTCCCATGGTCACTTTGGTGCTGCATGCTGTTCAGCTGCTTTGCCAAAGGCTTCTCAATATCACAGCATGTTCAAGCACAGTTCTCCTCTACAAATTGCCAAATGGGTTACAAGCATCACCACTTACGACTGGTTTTGTATATATCCAGTTTGACCAGCACTTCCATGACTGGGCCTGGACCAGAAGCAGAAGGAACCCCAGCTGGTGGCTTCAGGCAGCAACCAGTGCTTCCACAGGACAAACAGACACCGGATCAGCAGAAGAGCAATGTAAAGCTTCTGATCTGTATTATGCTTTGCTTTGGAGCGTGGTATTTCTGCACAGAATGGTTCTGCATGATGCCTTCTTACTCTTCTCCATTCCACATGGGAAATCCCTAACTCTTGCAACATCCAACACATTGTTTCGTGGTCACCAGCTTTTCCTAGTGGCACAGACAGCTCTGATCCCAAACTTCGTGCACAGAAAGAGAAAAGCAGCATTCACTGTTATAATTATATGTTATTTCAGTAAATGCATGGTTGTGCTATTCTCCATAGAACTACAAAGTAATTTTCACTATTATGGTAACTTATCACGTTATAAATAGTTACAGAAAATAATGTTATCAGTAAGGAGAGGCTGTGTGCACCACAGCTGCTGGAACTGAGAACACCATTTATAAAAAAACATTCCTCTGATTATAGGTCTCACTCGGGAGAACACTTTACATGTGGGAATAAGTTTATTCACAGTAGTTACCCCATTACAGAAAACAAAGAGATGTGCATGGATAGTTACTCATGGGGGTAAACTCTTGCAGCCTGTATACAACAGTCTATTTCATTTGCGGACAGTAGAGTGTTTCATGGCTCTTTATAAAAATAAAAATTGTATTATGTATCTCCCTCGAGGCCATTAAACCTGAATACAATTTTAAACACATCGTTGCTTCTCCTCTGCTTACACACTTTATTTTTCTGCTTTTTAGTCAGATTCCAGAGAGAACATAGACAACAGTCAGCTTTATCAGTGCTCATATCCAGATGTTAATGATCTATCTAACTTTACTTATGTGGCATCTAGTACTCATGTCCTTCACTGTCCCCAGTGTATTTCTCTTCCTCACACACCCCCCACTGGAGGCAGCCGAGGAGGTAGGAGAAAGCCTATCCATTTTCTGGATTAAAGGATGAGACCCCCCAAAAATTAAAGATTCAAGTTAGAAAACACGATGGCGTTGCAGTGCTCTGCACAGCAGCAGTCAGCCCCGAGCTCCCCACTGTGCTTGCAAGCTCCACACACTCACTCAGGGGCCAGAGTTCCTGATATACGGGAAGGTTCAGGACCTAGAAACAGGATTCACAACTACCAGCTCCTTGGCTTTGACATTTTCCATTACATACTTTCCTTTCCATATCCTTCCACGCAGATAGGTGAGCCCTGATCACTGCAGTGTCCTGAAGAACTAGCGTAAGGGGAAAGGGAATTGGAAGAGGGGACAAAGGCTTTCTCTGCAGCACAACCCTGACACTTTGGTTTCGGGATCAATTGGCAAAATCAAAAAATGGCCATGCTGACTCCATCTTTCCAGCCATTTCCAGGTCCTGAGCACTACATTCATTACCTGCGCCCACTGCCACTCACGTCTCTGAGCACAGCTGCTTCTGAAGTTTTGTTGCTTTCTTGCAGTCATTTTTAAGGATCACATTGCCCTGCCAAGGAACGTCTCCATGGGAGGGAGCAAGATGTCAGAATGTCAGATAAGCTTTTTTTTTGTCAGAGAAAGGACAACCTGGTTTATTGCAACAGAAAATTAAAATATTGTGGGCCCCACTGCAAAAGGCAGCACCAGCATCTCCTAAGAGACATAAAGACCAGAATAAGTGTTGAATCCCCAGATTTATAAGAAAACTACAGCCTGCGTGTTCTCTAACTGCAACTCTGCATCACTTCAAAAATCCCTATCATTACTTTCATTGTCCAGTGATGTCTGTCTGTACACAATGAAAAAAAAGGCATTTTAGGACAGATAGGGTCAAGGGCAATGAACCCTGACTAGTGCAAAAGGAAGCCTCAAGTACTCTGAGATGTGCTGAAATGTTTCTCCCAGCCAAGCTCCATGCCACAGAAAAACTGCTCCTAACGCTGCCTGGCAAGGGTTTCCAGGATTCACAGTGCTTTTTACACGGAGCTGATGGCATCAGAGCTGAAATCTTACTTACTGCATTCACTCTGTAAGAGGTAGATGTGCATATGTGGCAGCAACTGATGGCAGTGGCCAGCGTGTACCCTATTCAGCGTGTAACCTATTCTTTTAAAAATGAGAATTCACTCAATGAGGAAAAATAACAGTCCTGGTGAAACAGCTCTTATCTCTAAAGATCAAGCTCAGAGCACTAAGCAGTCTTCAAAAGGACCCACCTGCCCCTTTCCCAAGAGCTGCTCTCCACCCATTCTATTATTTTTTTCCTCCTTTTTAATAACAGGACACGCTGACTCGTTATTATTGATTGATTATGCCGCTGTCTGTGAAGCGCCATTCCCCTCCTCGTTAATTCAAAACTACCTCGTTTTTCATACTTCATAAATTAATATATTATTGGAGCAGCAGCAGTAAAGGAGATGGCCACGTTTCATAGAGAGGTAGGGAGGGTGGAGGAAGGAAGGAAGTCTCATAACCCTGCCCTCCACCTCGGGACCTGGAGCTGTGTCTGCCCTGCGGACAGCCCGGGTGGGAAGCACAGGCAGCCCCTTACGAGGTGATGCCTCCTGACAGTCCCTCTTTGTCCCTCTGTAACCAAGGTTGGGCACTCTGAAAGCTCAACGCAGGTCTAACTCTGCCCACTTCATAAAAGCAATGGCCGTGCTTCGTGACAAAACTGCCGCTTTATTTTAAAGGATATTATAACTTCTGATCTGTCCTTTAACACTTGCTGGCTAAATGAGAGCAAACTCCCTCTTTATTAAATACTGACAGCCAACTTGGGGAAGTCCACGTCTAAATGTGGATGTGACCTTTTCCAGTTTTACCCCATCATCTTCTCTTTACGACCTGGTCCAATCCCTAAGGCCCTGTAGGGCTCTGGCTCCAGCAAGACGAGGTGACGCTGGCAGAGAGAGCAACGGGAGAGGTGGACAGACTACTGACTACAGACTACTGACTGCTGCCAGACAAGGCAGCCCTGGAACAGATATGCACTAGTATCCTGCCAAAATGAGTCTTAACTTGATAATTGACTTTTTTTTCTCCAAATAGGATTTGCAAGTCATATAAAAAAAAAAATAAATTATGAAAGTGCTAGATACCTACATTTACCATCGCAAACAGTGCCAAACAAACACTGCTCACCCACTCAGTTCTTGCACACAAAGCAACCTCAGGGAAGTATGCATGGTAAATAAATCAAGTGCAAAGGGTTTGAATTCCAATTTGCCTTCCCCTAAAATCCGTGCCTGCTTTTATTCAAGCGGCCATTTTTTTCCCCCAAAGCCCCAGGCAGCATCTAAGCATGGATTTCGGGATCACAGTTCCAGCCCTTGGCGGATAAATCACATAGGAAGTGCCTGACTGCTTTTTTCTTATTTTACTTGTGTCTACATGCTTACTTTTATTAACCAGACTTGCAATATCTGTGAAGACTAAAATGACATTTATTTAACAAAACAGTTTTCATAAAGCCAACTTAGACAGCCCTCATTTTATTCCCTATCTTTGTTAATTAAATCCTGCATTAGGTTTCCACTCACTTTCAATACTTACCAAACATGTATTAAATGAGTTCAGAAACCTACGAAAAATGCAAGTGAAAGCTCTTGGAATGCATAACTGCCAAGACGTGACATGCAGATGCATAAAGGCACACAGAGGCAACCTTAATTTTGGAATTTCATACTCTGTGAACTTTTTTTTCCTTCATGAAAACTGAAACGATGGCTTTCAATGTAGGATCTTTAAGATAGGTAGAAGCAGATACCCATCTCTCTTTGAATCCTCTCCCCTTCACCCCCATTAAATAATGCCATATGTGAGCATTTTGCAAATTATCTCAATTGTGTTTATTTTTAGAAACAGCTGATGAGGAGCGAGTGAGGTTCACTGTGGGTTAGGGTTTTTTATTTGTTTTTTTCAGTGCATCTGCTTTTTCAGAGAATTAACTGAAAAAGCCGTAGGAATTTGCAGTTTTGTGCTCACGCATTCACTGAGGGACAGCCTTCCCTGGAGGGCAATGATCAGACTGTCCCTGTTTAAGAAAAGGGGCAGAGAGAGATCCTTTGGGGATCTCTCATAAGTTTGGGTCAAAGTTCTGTGCTGACAAGTGATCCTATCCTAGACCACAGATACCATAAGGTCCCTTCCGATTCTAACCATTCTATGATTCTACATATGACCTCCATTTATCTCTATGATATATGTCAAGTCAAAGTAGGAAAATTAAAACCTGCAAACGAACAGATACTAGCTTGTTCTTTCTTTAAGAGCAGGAGCCTACAGGTCAGGTCCCAGAGGGGCATCTGACATGGCAAACCCCAGAGTCCCGGCTGCAGCAGAGTGAAGCACTCTCTCACGGGAGCCCCTTGACTACAAAGACCAAAAAGGAGGCACAATTCCCAAGTACAGGAATTAAAATTATAAAACCCCAAACAAACAAACAAACAACAAAACCCCACAAGACATCCCACACCTATTTGGGCATACTGAAAATGACCCTATATTCTAATAACATGGTTTGCCTTCACATCTCAACATCTTCCATTCATTGATCCTGAATCATGTTTAAAAGACTAAAAAACTCAAGTCATCCAGCATCAGAAAACTACATTTTTTTACACAGGAAAGGTCAGAGAAACCTACTCTGAGAACAAGACTTTTCTGAATTCAAGAGAGACAATAAAAATGCCTTCAAAAGGAGGAATTCCTAAAACCTCTTCTCCAAGCGTTATGACACATCTGTAACCCACTCTCACACAGTTTCAAGTCATGGTTCTGCAAATATTTACAAAAATGCTCTTTTTTCTCAGGTGACAAATTCAAGCTGAATTAACCAAACAAATGGAGACAATCCCATGCACAGCAGCTCACAAGACTGCACCTTGTAGATAAAACCCGTCATGTCACATATCCTCTGACTCTGCTGTGGATCTTGTGGGTGACCTTGGGGAAATCATCTTTGCTTCATCAGTAAGTGAAGGAAAACATTACTTTTTCACTCCCCTCTTTATTCCCCTATTTAAATTGGAGATTGACAGTGACAGTCCCTGAAGTAAATTTACAAGACAGAAACACTGCCACGTTAACCAGATCGCAGTCACGTTCGTACAACCCACTGTTATAACCAGAGCAGACAAATCTGAGCTCACCTAAATCTAGATGCTGTGGTTTAGAGCTACGTCCTTTCCTGTACAGCAGCAGGCAGGTTCTGCTCACGTAGGCTCTGGATTGAGAGGGATGGTTTCTGGAGTGCTGAGAATCATAGAATGATATGGGGTTGGAAGGGACCTCTGAAGATGATCTAGTCCAATCCCCCAGCCAGAGCGGGTCTACCTAGAGCAGATTGCAGAGGAACTTGTCCAGGTGGGTTTTGAATGCTTCCAAAGAAGGAGACTCCACCACCTCTCTGGGCAGTTTGTTCTAGTGCTCCACCACTCTCACAGTAAAGAAGTTCCTTCTCACGTTTAGGTGGAACTTCTTATACTCAAGTTTGTGCCTGTTTCCTCTTGTCCTGTCACTGGGCACCACTAAAAAGAAGCACAGGAGCATCATACGCAACTCAGTAGGTCCAGAGAAGGGGTGCACGAAGAGATGATTACAACTGTGTTTGCAGCTCGGATAATTGAGGCCCTGCCAATGGCAGCTGCAAAACCCACAAGCTATTTATTAACTCTATTTCACTGGGCTGAAGGAAATTATTAGGGATCATAGAATCATAGAATGGTTAGAGTTGGAAGGGACCTTAAAGATCATCTCGTTCCAACCCCCCTGCCCTGGGCAGGGACACCTCCCACCACACCAGGTTGCTCAAAGCCCCATCCAGCCTGGCCTTGGACACTTCCAGGGATGGGGCAGCCACGACTTCCGTGGGCAACCTATTCCAGGGTCTCACCACCCTCACAGGAAAGAATTCCTTTCTGGTGTCTAATCTAAATCTCCCCTCTTCCAATTTAAAACCGTTACCCCTTGTCCTGTCACTACACTCCCTGACAAAGAGTCCCTCTCCAGATCTGCTGTAGGAGCTCTCTCTTCAGGTACTGGAAGGCTGTTATAAGGTCTCGCCAGAGCCTTCTCTTCTCCAGGCTGAACAACCCCAGCTCTCTCAAGGCAAAAGACAACAGAAAGAACTAGTTCTACCACTCCTGCCCAGTGGCTCTACTCAGGCCCATTGCTTTTGTGTTATAAACACGTTCACCAAGATCACATCAGCAAATGCCGTTTTGCAGCGCACATGTTTATCACAGCGTCAGCATAAAAAGGAAAAAGCCAAATGGCTTTAGGATACTCCAGAGCTCCGTTCCTCGCCAAGACCTTGGGATCCAATCTTAGGAAAAAGCAGCAGATGACTAATGGGAGCTGTGGCAAAGGATGGCCACATGGGTTCAAGCAGGGTTGGCTGGCATCAGGTGTGTGCTGGAACCTCTGCCTCTTCAACCTATCACAGACTTGATGAATAAGGAGAAAAAAAAATACTGTGGAATTCCCTTTGAGATCAAATGAAATAAGAAATGAAGGCAAAATCAAAATCACTTTGGACCATGGTTCTTCCCTGAGGCTCTAGCCATAGCTGAAGAATTCTTTTTGGACATACCTGAGGCCAAGACAGGGTTTGTTCTCAGTTACTCCCAAGTGAGCAAGAAGAAATAAAGAGGAGGTCAGAGTGAGGTGCTCATTTAGAATCTCAACTTGTGTTAAAAGGAGGTGTCGCTCCCAATGTGCTACCTAGTTTCCAGCTAGATAGATGCATTCCTCTGCAATTTCAATATCACAGTCACAATTAACTTCTTCCTTCATTAACCTGAACTGCAACAGAGCATTGCTCTCTGACAGCTCATAAACACTTGCTGCGCTTCATCCCCAAGAAGCTGCACAGAAACAAACAAATCTAATTAGTTTTAGCTTTCAGAGCTTCTGAATCTCCAAATACCTCCAAACATTTCTCATTCTGATGGGCCAAGTTCAGAGGCATGACTAGGTACGAGAGGTGCGGCGTGCCCTTGGCTTTTATAACTTCAGCGATTTGGACGGCCCCTCTGTTCTGACTCAATGGCAACTGGGAAACTAGCCTGCAACACCTTTTTCTCAAAAGCTCTTTACCTGAATGCTGTAAATTTATTTCTGCTTTATGCTGTTTGCAACTACTGTTCCAATCCCTTCGCTAAAAGGTCTATCTAAAAATAAAACCTCTAATGTTTCAGTTCTGGTATAAGGGAAAAATGGTGGGAATCCTCATTTCAATTACTGCACCTGGGTGATATCACCTACAACAACGATGGATGGTGACAGTGCAGGAGAAAAGCTAAAGACTGCTGCATCCAATTGAATTGCAAAGCAAATTCATGAAGGAAAGTATTTCTAAGATATCAGAACCGTCACCCTGGATCTTAAATGCAATCAGGACCTCCCGTTTATCCACATCTCATCTGGGCAAAACTATATACAGGCAAGTGCTTTTTGGTTTGATTTTGTCAGAGTTGTCATTCCCTTCCTTTTTCCTCTCTTCTTTTAAATGCTTTTTAACTCCATCCTCTCAACCTCCACAGGAATCCCAAGGAGAGAGATAAAAGTTTCACAGTGAAAACTGGGTTTTCAACTAAATAACACCTTCATGAAGAATATGCACTCTTCACAGAACATTTCATGGAAAAAGTAATACATTAAATTTATGGTTCAACAACAATTCCTTGAGATTCCAAATGGTACCTCAGTGTCTGAAAGGAGCAGTGGTTCAGATATATGGGATTTCCATTCTCACCTTCTTTCTGCACCTTTTGGAAGGACTTTGCATCCCTCTATGAGGCATCAATTCTAAAATGAATCCTGTTATTGACAACTAAGAAGCAAGCAAATGCTCTTGGGGTGGGGGATCTTACCCTGCAGACCAACTCATGCTTGGAAATAAGGACCTGTGGCAGCTCCATACAGTGCCATTTTGAAAAACAGGCAGTCAAAGAATCATGGGATATTTTTATGTGTGTGTGGAAATTATCCAATATTCTAACAGAAAGTTTTCAACAACAGAAAAAATGTTGTTGAGATAGAAAGAAAATGGGAATTTAAAAAGTCAAGAGAAATGTTCTTATTAAAAGAGAAGAGGCTTTTCCCCTGAGTGCTTTGGAAGAAATAAACAATTCTAATTCCCCGGCTGCTGTGAAAATCTGCCTCCAGAAAAATGTAACTAATGCCCAAAATACAGCATTAAATTAAAGGTCAGCAGGGAACTGAGATCTCTGCCCAGCAGACAGTAAGCAGCCTTTTGTCATATCCCTGAAGACAGACAAGAGGTTACAGGGTAGAAAAGCCAAAGCTATGCATTTTGCAAGTCCCAGCTTTTAAGAGCACTCAACCATCTGCCTTTAAATCCCATTCAACTGTAAGGAAGGGGTGCCGCTAAAGAAACATGAAAGTTTCTCCTTTCTGAAGCTCACCACAGAATTATCAGGCTCGTTGCAATCTGTGTGTTAACCAGGTAAAGCAGATGCTTCTCATGTGGTCTCTCAGGCAAACAACCGGGTGGGCAGATGCGCTGAAGGGGAAGATGTGCCCTGGAATACACTCTACCGATTAGAGCATCTCCATGGTGGTAGGAGTGCCAGAACTGCAGGCACTTGGCTTCTCACCAGGGCTCAAAACAGTAACTCTTAAGAAAACCATAACCCCCAGGACTTCAGAGTTGTCTGACTGCTAGCTCTAATGATCACCTGGAATTTCACGCTATTAGCGAGAACTCAATGTAGATTTTCCCGATCCAAATACAAGTCTCCAGTGTGCAAGTGAAAGAAGCAGCAGCCCAAACACCTGCAGGAGAGCAGGGACAAGCCTGGCAGTTTCCTCTCCCAGCAGCAGAGGCTGTATGCACAGTTGCAAAGTGTTGTGAAACCCTGAGCTTATTAGTTCTTTGGAGAAGGGAATTAGCAGCACAGCGGCTCCGCAGGCAGATGAAGCACTCCTGGCTCGTGGTGGGAAGCGTTTCGGCTCCGGTGCAGCCAGAGGCTACGGATTGACAAGGGGCTGCAGCCTGCTTGACTCTCCCCTTATGTGGGCACTCCAGGGTGGTCTCGTTTCAAATTGTGGGTGCTCTCAGATCACCTGGCTGGCCCTGATCACAAGCAATGATGCTTGAGAGGCAAGAGGAATCACAGCTGGGAAAGAAGTATTCTCAGCAACTTCCTTTGGCATCTGCGTGTTGTTATATCCAGTTAATTGTGACTCAAATTATACAATGGCAGAGCATGTTTTCCACATACCTTCTTATCTTTCCATTTCTAGGAAACGGACACCCCCGGTACCCAGAAGCGGCCATCAGCAGGTTGGGTCAGCAGCTGGGAGGAGGTGGTCTGGGACCCAGTCCTGCCTCGGCCCAGCACCAGGTGGGGACACAGCCAAAGCCACCTCAGCTCAGCCTTGGCTACGCAGCTCTGTGCATTCAGGGGGGCTGATATCCCCCAGCAGACACGTGTAAAACCAAGGAACACCCATAGACTAAATCTGGCCTTTAAGTGCCAAACAGCAGCACAGCCAAGAGGTGCCCAGGGAGAACTGAGGCTGTCCTGGATTTAGCACCACCATAACCAGAGAGATTGTGTTTCTCCACCTCTTCCCCACTCAGCTGCCTCTCTCCTCTTCAGGCATAAAGACATGATCTCTCCACAGTGGTTTTTGCCCACTGACAAATATTAGTGACTGATGTATTTCACTGATGAACAAAGGGCAGGACTGAGGGACCAGCTGCTTCCAGGGCTGCTCCAGCATTTTCCAAGCTGCTGTTATCCAGAAAGACATTTCAACACTCAGCAGGACACCAAATACAGACAGAGGCAATATTCAACACCCTGCTGGGGCTCACCGGTTAGGGATGGGAGAAACATACATGAGCAGCTTAGAATGAAGTCTAAAGAGAACGTGAAATGAATAAAATTGACTAAATATATAACCCAAACTGAAACAGGATTTTTTAGCTTAAAAGAGGAAGGCCAATGATACATGAAGCTAGCTGGGGACTTGCTTTTGCCATCAATGTTAGATAGCAGATGTTCAGACATTAACTTTGCTGGAGGCAGAAAAAAACAACAAAGAATAAAATATTTTAAGGCCTTAAGAGCCATTAGGCCATCAACGCTGACCTCCACTTGTAGCACGTGTTCCATAATTTCACCAAGTCATTCCTACATTAAGCTCAATATTTCTTCTATAAAGGAATTGACTTTGTAAGAAGAGGGTGTTGGAGTGCCATAATTCGGGAGGGTAAGGCATCAGGTGAGGCTTTATTGGTACCACAAGAGAAGGGGAATGACTCGGGCTCCCAGCCCACGGGTTGTAGCCATGCCTCACCCAGCTGCTCAGCCTCTGCATTTCAACTCTGGCCTTGCATGATCCCTCATATTGCAATAAGAGAGATGTTGTATTGAGAAATCAGTGTCCCACCATGACTTGGCACAGCAGTGAGCAGCGAAATACAGCAGAAGCTGCCAAAAAACTTCCAATACTCCCACCAAAAAATTTCAAAAAAAAGAAATTGGAAACAAAAAGCTTTTCTTTTAAAAGAAGACAGGAAAAAAAGGCAGCATTTAAATCCTCTTGCCTCATAATTGAGCTTAGGGTTATGCCACAATTCAGGTAAATGATGTTTATATAACTGGCATTTGGCTGAATGCATAATTCCTATTTAACAGCTGAAGAGAGGCATTTTGGGTCTTCAAAGAAATTTGACAGGTAATTCCCACTGTAGTTCTGCAGGGTAGCTGAGAGGTAATTATCCTTCTCACTAGTAAATCAATTAGAAATGAATGTATGGAAAGCTCTTCCCCTCCTCCAAGTAACTGCTAATCCTCTAAGCGCTAATGAGCAGACAGGGCTAGCAACAGTGTGCAAACCCATCAAAAATCAACAGGAGCTTGCGAGGCATGCAGGGTCCAATCACTACCTGGGAGCTAATGCCTCAGGAGGAAATATCTTGCCTGGAAAGGGTCTGCACGACTGGAAAAGGTCTGCACGATTCATCGCGTGTGCCCTGTGCACGTGTGTTGCTTTTGGTATCTCCCTCCTCGTTTATTGCCTTCACCAAAGACCTATTTTTGAGGCTCACAAGAGATCACTGCTCTGTGTTCAACCAGCCAGCATTTGTGCTCTAAGAGTTGGAACACAAGGGACTTTCTCTACTGGGGTGCAATTGATTCACCTTCACCTACTGCTTTGCAATTCATTATTGGCAGTTGTCCTCAGGAGCTCAGCAGAAACTGTGATGCTTACTCTGCAGGCCACTCTAGCAATATTCACCCAGAGAGACGTGGAGAAGATTACAACTCAAGCGCGTTTTTTTGCAGCGCACAACCTCATGAGTCTGCAAGGGGTGGGTGGACAATAAACCTGATATTGAATTTGACAAATCCCAGATGCTCCAATCCAGTGACACCTTTCTCCAGGCATTTCTCAAGCACTGCAAAGATGTTTGGGGTTGCTTCGATGATCAGCAGAGTCAGCTCTGGGTTCAGACAAAACAGCTGTTTAACCATGCACAGTAACAGCATCCATATATTTAGCAGAGGTAAAAAAAAGAATGAAAACAAGTTGTTCCCACAGCATCCAGCACTGAAGTTAGTTCCCTACAGGTTTTCCTTACAGCTCGCCTCTCCATTTCAAGATTTTTCAGAAGGGAGGAGAAGAGGGAAGACAGATAGATAGGTCCAAGAAATCATTTCTTTAAGATGTAAGACCCAAAAAAAAAAATTGTCATCTGAAATAAGAAAACGGCAGGTAAAGATAGGTCTGTGGGCCACTATATGGAGAAACACAGGTGTTATTTAAATAAAAAGGAGAGAAAAGCTTGCTGATCTGGAAAGCTCAATAGTTTGAGAAAATGCTAGAAGATAATCACATCTCCTAGTACTCCGAGTTGTGAGGGAGACTTTACACTAGTGACGTAGGATTTGTAACTGAGCATATTGCCTCTGATTTTAGGTGGGCAGAGTTGCTTTGGAAACAGAATGAAGAAGAATTAACTCTTTGGTGCCCACCATATTGGAGACGGGAGGGGTGTGAAGGCCAGAAGCACTCATTACAAAACACTTATTTTGCTCAGAAAAAAAAAAAAGTCAAGGAAATTCTCACAATAATTCAGCTTCTACATCAGAAAAAAAAATAATAAGCTGACTCCTGCTCACTGCAATCTTCCTCTATACACCCAAACACACGCATATTGTTGCTGATAGTAATCAGAGCTATGACTGCCTTAAGGTTGCATACATCGAAATAAACATCAACCCACAACCCTCTGTAGACTGACCAGTGATTGAAAACACAATAGTAGTAATAAGAACAGTACAAGGACCAAAATACTAGATTGGAAACCTATTGATGGAGACAGGAGATGGGCAGTTTGGAAATGATCAAGCCGAATGGGCTGCACCCTATCCAAATACAACTCCTCTGCCAGCAATTAGCTACGTGCTGCAGCCCTCCCACACTGATTTCTGCGGGTAGCTGAAAGCCTCTTTGTCCCACTACCTCCCTTGAATCAACACAGGCAATAATTTTAAACCAAAAAGGCACTGAATAGTAACTCCTGGGCTGCGCTCTGAGAGCCAGCTGCAGCCCCAATTGCATCACGTGGGAAGCGTGAGCAGGGGGTTGAGAGCTGTGACCTCATCTTCTCTCCTACACATTCAAATCAAATCTTAGGTCCCCCCACCTACCTTCCCAGGCATATTCTCCTTTCAGCCCCCTTACATGATGTAACCAATGAAAATGTCATTTACATCTTTACCTCCGACTTCTAACTAGGGAAAACTTGAAGGGGAAAAGAGTCAAATGGAGAAATAAATGCCTTTTACTCAGTATTTCTAATAATAATGAGACAGAGAAGGCAGGGAGAGCTGTATTAGCCAAAGCCAGAGTAAGCAAGAGCCCTAGATATGTTTGTGTGAGTTCAGCTTCTTTAAAGGTGTAACAGTCAGAAGCAAAGGAAAACAACCCTTTTATATCTCAAACACATTCGGCAGGAGATTAAGAACTCCATCCCCATCACAAAACCAGGCATAATTCTACTGGATTCCACGGAATTGCACTAGTGCTACTTAGACAACAAATTCAAGCTCTTGTGAATTACCAACGGCTTTCACTTTAGGATCCTAATTCCTCTCAGAATGAACAGAATGCCATCGTTTTGTTTCTATAGCTACCAGCTCGATGACTCTCCCTTACCTTCCTCTTGTTAGTGGGACTGACATAAAGGTAGCTGAGCACAGTCTTCAGGCCTACTTTGTCATTTAGCTTTTCATAGGTAGTGCCATAGTCTGTTGACCTGGAGAAAAGAGGAGACAAAAAGAGTTCACGTGGTTATTAGAGCTCTGGGAAGGAAATGACTCTGTGAACAGACGCTCAAAGTTACAGCTTGAGCATTATTACCCTTAAAACCCAAGCTTTTGTGTTTTGTTCAGGGTGTCCAGCAGAAAAGAGAAGAAAACTTGAGTTCTTCAAGGCAGGGTCTGTCTCTGCATCAATTGATCTTATGCACCCGCAGTGGTGCGCCCACAAAGATGGACTTTGGGGGCAGGCTCTGTTCTCATGGGCCGGTGTGGAACTGCAAATGGTATTTACCTGAGAGGACTCCAATCTCAGCAGCACACTTAGCACAAATTCTTTTTTTCAGAGAAATCCACCAGAAGAATCCAAATTAAACACACCAACAACAGTTTTATTTAAGTAGGTTGTTTTTTTGACTTAGAGATGGGGATTTAAATGTGGCTCAGAATTGTAACAGCTGAACCTATGTCTAGATAAAAATGTACCTAAACTGGCATCTCAAGTCCTCAGTCACCCCCATCCTACTTTGTGCCAGGCATTTAATTTTTCTGAGTTGCAGAGACAGATTCAGGCCCCTACACTAGCAAATCCCACCCGGAGGAGCAGATGATCTGGGGGTGGCATTACCCATTCGTGACTGGGGAAAAGGGCTGCTTCGTCACAGAGGGTTTTCTGTAGCTTCCTCCTCCTCGTTTGTGGGCACGGTTGAAACCTCACTTTGCCCTGCTTGTTTCTCTGGCTGTTTTCGTACTCTGATTTTCCTAACAAACAAGATTTTTTCCTACCAGAACAAATCAACAGCTACCTAGCACAGGATCCCACGCCTGAAGAGTGGTCAGCACCAGCTTGCATTAGGAGGGGTGGCACAACCCGCATGAAAAGCCCACCCACCCTTCCAAACAGGAGGGAGAACCTGGCTCTTGACCCTACACAGCTTCCATCATACAGACAGCAAACACAATCCTTACTGGGTGCAGAAGGAAAGACCTTCACAAAAAGCCTACCTGGCCATACCTATGATTTTATTAAGATGAGAATTCATGACCCCTACCCTCCTCTCTAATCGTGCTTTTTACTGAACAGATGATTAGAGAACATGTTGCAATTCAGCGACTTTCCAGGTAACTAGCTCCGGTAATTTTCTCATTTTCTAAGTTCAGCAGGCTTCCAGCATCTGCAGCTCTGGTTCTGCCTGAGACCAATCCTCTGCTCCTTGTCTGTCTGGCAGAGAAACATCCCAAGTCACTCTTCTGGCATCACAGTGAACGGTGCTGCTGTGACCAGGGGCTCAAGGCTCCCACTCAAGCGGCTGCAGAAACTGAACACTGCCAGAACCTGCACCCAGCACCACTGGTTTCCCTGCTGCCTACTGGAGTCCACAATGACACCGAAAGGGACGCGCCACAAAACTAGACAACTGGTTTTGTCCTCCCAAGCATTACTTCATGGAAGTATGGACTGCCAAGCTCGTTTTACTGCTGATGTGGCTCCAACACGTTTGCTCCTCTGCATTTTCCAAGCACAATTCCTGGATGTTCTGCAAAGAGGTTCTTTCCTTAAATGGGTTGAACCGACCTTTCTCCTTTCAACGCTCCGCAGTCACGGGGGCTTCAAGTCTTAACTTCCTTGTGTTCTGGTTTCAGTCTTTAACACTAAAATGGAGCTAATACCAGTTCTATTTACACTTAATACTTGTTTGTACTAGTGCATAGTGTTAATACTCACTGGTCTTCCCAGACATGCCCCAAAAGCTATGACAATAAAGTACTGTGTTACCATAGCACTTTCCCTTACAAAGAATGTGAAGCTCCTACCTTGCTAGGTATCAACATCACAAAAAAAAAACCTAGCAGCCTTCCCCCTCCAGCCAAGCTCGAAACTGAAGCATCTCAATTAATAAAACTGAATAATCCAGGCCAATTAATTCCACTCCACGAGGCCTCCTATACATTCAAATACAACAGGTCAGGAATCCTCAAGTAACACTAATCTCCAAGCAGAGGGTAACACAGAGGGCAAGCGCTGAGGTTCTTCCTTGATCTCACCCTTCCAGCAGTACTGAAGCTCTGAACAAGCCACATCCGTGACTACACACGTACCAGCCACCAGCCAGGGAAAGAGATCATTGGTTTCAATCAGCATTCAAAGAGAATACAAATAGCAGTTTAATATTCTGACAGAGCTACTTTGGTTTTGTTCTCAGAGCCATTTTCAGACCTCCCAAAATGCTTTGCACTTCTAAAGATGCAGGCTGGATGCCCTAATGACTCTCTCTCATTAAACTATTATCACTCATTGCATTTGCCCTTTCAAAGAATAGCTAGAAAGGAAGTAGGATCATTATTTTGTTAGCTTCTCTGAGGCTTTCTTTATTATCATGACAGTCACCACTGGCTTCACAGAAACGTCTCAAAGGATATCACAATAATATACTGTATTTCCATAGCACTTTCCCATCCAAAGAATCGGAAGCTTTTGTCTCATGTTAATCCATTCAAACTAACAAAGTCCCAAGGGCCATACTGGGAAATATTATCTCTATTCTAAGAGAAGAAGAAACTGAAAGCTTGGATAGGTAACGGTGCTTTTCAAAAGCAGCAATCCACAATTAGCCACTTCAGCTTCCATAATCATCTAGTGTATGGCTCAATACGCAAACCTGCTAAACCCTTACCACCAAGCTGCCTAATTTGAAAACAACTATTTACAACAACAACAAAAAAATGCTGGCGGCCCAATTTTAGCAATCCAATCCTGAACGTTTGAAGAGATGTGACCCACAGGCGGAACAGAACAGTTCTGGCTCAACTTTTAATCTTAACTTGAACCCTTCTCCTTCACTAACTACTCATCTTCGCAGACAAAGACTTCTCACTACAAATTAACTAGCCCACATGCCCTCACAGTTGCTTGACATGACAAGCAGACCCGATACCATGTTTTCTCCAATTCCTCCTGGCAGAACAGGATCCACTTCAAAACACACTATTAAAGGAGTGGAGGGGAAGAAAGGTTGTAGTTAAAGCAAAATGACAAAAAACTCAGTGATACAACAGACCCTTTCCATGAGTCACACCCCAAATGACTGCTTTAACTTTGGTTGGGCTTTTTATGGCCGATGGAGAATGTGGAATGGACTCTGGCTATACGTACAAAGCCTGTAAAAGCTCAGTCCATGCATCTTGTTCCACATGTCCTTATACATTGATCTTACAGCATTTCATTGTCCCCTCTACCCTGCTTTACAACCTGCATGCCAAGCTGCTAGCAATACCCCAAGAAAGGCTGGGGATGGACACTCCACCACCTCTCTGGGCAGCCTGCTCCAGAAGGCTTTCCATGAAGAAAGACTTGAACCAGTCCAACACAAGTGTCATATTTGTATAACCAAATAAACGTGGGCTTTCCTTGAGGAGCCTGTGGCAGCAAATTCTGTATATTCCCTTTGGAAAAGCAAGGTTTATAATTTAATTAGTTGACTGGGAGACTGCAAATTCTCTCATAATTGTATTCTGTTATAAAGAGTTGGGAAAGAAAAATCACCTGCTTGATTCCACTGCCCTTCCCTGATGGGCTGTGATGTGTTTTAACTATTGCTGCAAGTGGTGTCCCACAGCCTGGCAGAGAGGGGCTCCAGGGGCACACCTGGGCAGAGGAGCTTCTCTCTGCCAAACCCAACCATAACTCAGTGCACCAAGAGATAAAAAAAAAAATAAAATAAAAATCCATATTTAATATTGCATTAAGACTTGCTTATCCCAGGGATATGAAGTAGAGGTGTGGAGAAGCAGAAAGAATGCCATCTGAAGAGCTTTTAGAGGGGTCCTCCCCTTGGATGGTTTCCATCTCAGGGCTCTGTCAGGCAGAGAAAGGAGGTTTTTGTTTGTTCGCAGTCTCAGCGACTCAGCTATGGAGATAGGGTATAAAATATGTAGCAGTCTCTCAGGAAAAAAAAAAGAGCTGCAAAGGCTGGCAGTGGATGGCTGGGAGGGACAAGTCAACCTCCTGGAGCATACCTGTGCCACCAACTCTCCTGTCAGGGGGTTTCTCCTCTGCGCCCATGACTCTCCCCAGCTGTGTGCAGAGAAGGAGCAGGTACGGTTTTGATTTTAGATTCTCAGTCTTTTTCCTAAAATACTAAAACTTATGCATTCATCTCCAGCTCAGAGTCCCGCGACACACACCCGCAGCCCCGCGTTGGGAACAGTGGGGGGGCTCAGCTCCACTGAAATGGGCAGAAAACCCCGGTTCCCTGTGCATCCAGAGAGCCACAGGAACACTCACAGCCCAGATGAACATTTGCTTCTCTTCTCATTTGCCTGCAAACTGTCTGCCTGCAGTGTGCCTGTCTCTTCACACACACCCCAAACAACTTCTTGGTTTTACCCACTGGCCAATTTTCTCCCAGTTTGAGAGAGAAACAAAAACCCGAGAGGAACAAAGTTTCTGCAAGTTCCATGCAAACCAGCAGCCAGCAAAAGGAGAGCAAACTTATTAGTGCTCGGAGAAAAGCTGCAGCATGAAACCAAATCCCATGAGACACGAGAGCAAGCACATCTCTCTGAACATCCAGCTGCACATTCAAACACAGCTCACATCTTAATACACTACAAAGGACCCAACTCCGTAACGCAAGAAGTCAGGATGCCAAACTTCCATGGCTTGGGAAAGAATTTGTTTCTGTCTGTCTCTTCCTTCCCTTCCCTCCACCTCAAATTACCCTTCCTGAGATAAACACCTTTCTAAAGCGATGGCACACTGAAAAGAGACTCCTACTGAGTCAGGGTCCAGCTTGACCACCCCCTCTGTGTAGCCCCAGCTGTAAAACCCTTAGCCCAGCTACCAAAGTGACCGTGAGTGGTTCAGGACTCGGGCAGAAGCTGGCTCAGCACTGACCCCACCACACTGTTTTACGCCAACAGAGTCCTCTCTCAGGAGCCAGACCAACCACACAGGGCAGAGGGCTCCTCATCTTCCAAAGGACATCAGCCATTAGCACACTCTGGCCCGGCCTCTCTGAACTCCCTGAAGTTACTCTTGTTTTCCTTGTTGAACATTTCAGGCTAGTTCCTGGTTTTTGGCAACTATGGCAGTCAAAGCCACTCCCAAAGCATTTTTCATATTTAGATACAAAAATGAGAAGAAACGTATCCTTTCTTAGGGCTGGTTACGAACCCAAACAATGCCATGGTGTCCTTGTTTAGCCACAGCTGGCCATAAAGAACCAGGTGGTAGCACTCTCAACCCCCAACAGCCAGGGGGGAGAATGGGAAGAAAAAGACAAAACTCAAGGGTTGAGACAAAAGCAGTTGAACAAAACAAGAAAGGGAACAGGAAAACAACAACAATAACAGTGAGAGAGGAATGGACAACCAGGACTGGTACCCCCTCTCTCCAGTGAAACCTGGGATGTCCCAGCAACCTCATGCCCCTTCCCTGGGCCAGCTCCCTATAGACTGGGCATGGCCAACTTGGTATGGAATACGTGGGTCCCTACTAAATCATGGGAAGAATTAACCCCATCCCTGCCAGAACTAGGACACTTAGGCAGCCAAAGAAGTCAAGAGACGAGCTGACATGGTGCTTGGGGATATGGATTACTGTTGGTTGGTGGTGTTTTGGGTGTGATGTGTGGTTTGTGTGGGTTTTTTTGGTTTGTTTTTTTTGTTTGTTTGTTTGTTTTGTTTTGTTTTGTTTTCCCATTGGTTGGACTAGATGATCTTAAAAGGTCCCAATGCTCACCCAGAAGCACCAGACACAGTGTGACCCCTCACTGCTAGCCCAGCTCCCCGGGCACTCCTTCTGTGCCTCTCTCCATTCCCAACCTCAAGGCAACCAGGGGAGCCCAGCTCCACCTCCCAGCCTGCAACAGCGGAGCCTAATTTCATCACAGTTCCCAGACAGATCCACTGTAACCAGTGCAAGCCTCTCTGCCTGACCTGGTCACGCACAGGACGATTTTTCTGGGGAAAAAAGCAAAGCAAACAAACCAACAAAAAAAAAAACCCAAACAAAAGAACCCCAACAACAACAACCAAAAAAACCCAAACCAAACCAACCAACAAAACAAAAACACACCCAATACACCGAACACAAACAAAACCCCCAACAAACAGCCATGTTGGGCTGTGTCTATTTACTAACCAAGGAAATCCCAGTATCTCTAGTCTGAATCTTTTACTGAGCACAGCGCAACATTTGCTGTGCCGAGAGCTTGTTTTTACCCAACCATGATTTTAGAGCCAGCATAATGAAGTCAGAATATTTTACAACTACAAACAAAAACAACTGCCTCCCTTTTTTCCCCATCCCACTAAGGAAAACTGAGGACAACAAAGAAAGTCTGAGGAAGTGAACAGAAACTGAGAGAGCATATGGTACTGCTTCCTGGAATAGTTTCCCAGCCTACAGCGATATCTCAAACTTCCTAAATTGAAGATGGTGCTTTTGTGTGCAGGAGCCATCAGTGGGCTTTTAGTTCCATAAATCTGTCTAATCCCACAGGGAAACTTGGCAACTTCATTATTGCATGTTAATAAACACCACAACTGTGTGTGTATGAAGAGATGCTCCCTTTCGTTTTAACTTGGTAACATAATTCAGAGCTCGCTGCTACCATTTAACAAGTAGGAAACCATGAAGCCCCGTGCTGCCATTTCTGATTTCACTGATTGGTCTCATATTCCCTATAGATGGTTTTTTCCCAGTCTGAAGACTCCCCACTTATTTAGCCACTCCTCCTACAACCTATTCATATCTCTGATCATTCTATGACTACTCTTTTCTAGTCCAACTACATCTTTCATCATGAATGCCTCAGAGACCAATCTTTAACAGAAAATCCTTCCTGGAAAAAAACTGAACTATCTAAGTATAACAGCAAAAACCAAGAGCATATAAAAAGACCTGAATAAAACCACTTCATGCCATGATACACAGGGTTTTATATTCTCAGTATTTCTGGAATCATAACCCATGATTCTAGTGGACTTCCAGTCCCACAAAGTTTCAAAAGTACTTAAAAACAAAGATCCCACTGCAAAAAAAGTTCAAGCAGATCACAGTTTTGGCAGTTTCTGTTGAAAAAATTATTTTTTTTTCCTTTTAGTTTGCGTGTCATCTAGAGAGCAGAATATCCACCCCAATTTCTATTATGATACCAGCTCCCTTCCTCAACCCCCTTTCTTTTTTGATTAATGGCAATTCCCATCACCAAACATCCGAAAGACCTGAATATGACCTTTGTTGATAAACTGCAATTTATAATGTACAGTGGAGACTGGCAAGGCAAAATGAGCTGCCATGATGCATTAGTCATTGTGATTTGCAGTTCAAAATGAAGGAGATAGGAGCTAACTAGGAACTCTTGCAGATTCGTCTTTTTTATTTTTGACAGGAAAGGTATCCTCTCTCCTGTTTATTCAATAGGAGCCTTTGGGAGAACCCTGGATATCTCGGAGGCTGGACAAAAGGGTACAGAATATTCCAACTCTGGATCTTTACAGGCAATAAAGCACAGGAGATGGGGATATCAGTCACATTTCTAGTGATTGATTGCTCATCAGCATTTCATTTCATCACCATCCCACAAGGCAGGAGAACTGTTCACACCAGTCATTCCTTAGTAGAGATGACTACTCAGATGGGCACAAACAGTCTCTGGAGATGTAGGGATTTTTATATTTAGCCTACAGGGATGGTGGAGATTAACTTGAGAGCCATATGCTTGCATGATGTTCGTTATACTTGTATCGTAGGAACACAGTGGCGCTTTGGGCATCCCCAGCAATGACTGACTGTCCAGAAGAACGTGCCATTGGGTACCTAAATAGCATCAGCAAACGGGCCATCTTTCCTCAGCCTCCACTCTCTTCTGCACCCAGTCCTTCCCTTGCCTCCAGATACACCATTTCAGTGGAAAGGCAGAAGCAGTTTGAGATCTAAAATAATCTGTAGAGCCACCCCAACTAGCAAAAGCCTCTTTTGAGACACAAAGAAAGAGGACAGAACTGTTGCAGGAAATGGGTTTTCTTGCAGGAAAAGAATGGCAGAGAAAGTGAGGGATGCTTGGCAAAGGAGAAGTAGGACATGCCAGATCAAACCAAAGAACCATTCCAAGCAAGTCTGATGTTTCCTGCTCTAGGACCTTTATACCTCAACTAATGTGGGGGACAGAGAAGCTGTCTCACCATTTTTCTTCTGCCAAAGGACGGCAAAATCCTTCCTCTGAAGTAGAGATAAACACAAACAAAACTGATGGATCCTAACACCTCACGACAGGCAAGAGACTGAACTATCAAAGCTGATGGCAAAGTATGCTCTGCTTTTAGAAAACCTGGAGTCGTGATCAAAGCAGGCAGGCTGCAGGTATAGTGGTTACTAAGCGTCGCTTTATGTTGTGCTGCAGAACAGTCCACAATAAGGAGTCACAAAAGCAACAAAGATTGGTGCCTCCTACTGTGATACCAAAATAACTCTACTTCTCCAGCTGTAAGATTCCATCTTCTCTATCCTACAGCCGTTTAGCTCATGTTAAATTTAGCTACCTACAAATGAGCCCAAGCCTGTCCATGTTTTCTCTCTAACTATAGACAGACTGTTAACCTCAGAGGATGACTTATTCTTAAATAGGTGAGGATGTATTGCTCTCTTAAGGTGTCTAACTCCCTTCAATGTAAAGGGAGGCCAGAGCAACCAACACACACACTCAACTGTTAGATGGCTAGCACAAGGCGAGGTGTATCTCACACTAAGTGGATTAGGTAAGTTCATGCACAGAGTTGGCTGTACAAATGAAGAAAGGACCTCAGTCATCCTCACTGAGATTGAAAGTTCATAATTTGTTGTAATGTACCAGTGGTCCATGTTTTAAATGTTATTATTCTGTGGGGATATGTATGAGAATACTACCAGCAGTAGTTGCCAAACAGTATCAGGACTCCACTGAGCCTTACACACTCTATACCATTACAGAGAGCAGAAATAAGCAGAGAAAAGTGATATGGATTCTGCCAGGTGCTGGCTGAGTCAAGAATACAAAGACCTGAGGAAATGTGAAATGGCTTCTCCTCAAAAACTGAGATAAGCCCTTCCCTTTATTGCATGCTTGCCCCATCAGACTATTGACAACCTGCTGGCAATCCTGATCATGGCCAGGCAAAGTTGATGCCCACTGTTAGAAACTGTATCTCACAGAAGTACAAACATGAAAAACATCACGTAATATCCACATCAGCAGCCTCAACAAGGACATCAGAATCTGAATTATCATCTTAATGCTTCTAACCTGAGACTAGGACACCACATCCCTGCAGACACCACCCAAGACACAGTTCTGTTGCCGTGAAACAGGGGCGATCTTGAGCTAAGACCGTCGGGCTTCACAAACCTCTCCTTTCTCTGCCCTGGTCATTTCACTACTGTGAAATCTAATGTGAAAAGCATTACTTTTGTACAGCTCTGAAGAACTACATCTCATCATTACTCACTTCCCATTTGTGCTAAAAGATCTGACATATTTATCGTGTTCTTGATTCTGATGTATTCTAATTTTCCAAAGAGGTAGTTTATGCATCCCTGATAAGGCACCGCACTGATTCGATTCCAAGCACTTGACTGACTCAGCAAAGATGGTCTTATCAAGACATATTCAAGAAAATCAGTCTAGAGGACACTTTAATAGCCTCATAGATAAAAGGCATTTTTGATGACAAAGACTCATTAATTAATCAGATATTAATTAGATTATTAATTAGAAACAAGGCCCTTCCCAGCCCTTTTCTACTTTTATTACTATAGCTAAAAATGCTTCTGTAACAATTCTCTGAAGTACCTAATCATTTTAATTTGCATTTTTTTGCGGCAAAAGGAAAGTGCTTTGAATGTAGGATTTTCTGAAGGAATTGTAGAGGTTCAGTTTAACGTTTTGTGCTATGAGGTGCATTTAAACTGGAACTCCTCTTAAATGTGCATTAAGCAAAATGTCAAGGGAAGACTATGGAACTGCCCCAGCATTAAACTCTGTATTTCTGTGCTAGATGTGGATGACAAAGAAGTCCCTTCCAACCCCTCAGAGAATAAGTACACACTGGGCAATACAAACTCCTTTGACAGTAGGTCACCTCACCCTTCTAAAAGAGGGGGACAGGGGACACAAATCTCAGTTTCCCAGCTGGGGATACCAACATCAGTGTCTGCTCCTGCCCCCTGGGATGGTGACAGTGGCCAGGGTTTACCAGAAACTTGCCTTTGATACTGTCTGCTTGTTTGGGGATTGGCGGTAGGCAGCTCTACGGGGGGCATCAGATGAACCTGAGTCATCGCTAATACAATGCAAAACATGTTAACTTTTTCAAACTATCAGCAAATCTTTGCAAAACTGACGGACTTAAAAAGAGGGCAGCGATGGAGGCAGTTTAGTCCAGTTCCTTAGATGCAGATATTAAAGATTACAGAAAACTCTCAAACCAACTTTTACAGTCAGCCTGCAACACGTTCCATTCCCTACCTCAGCTGAGCCCTCTCCCACAAGCCTTATGTCTACCTGCAGCTGCCCAGGTTGGCTCTTACTGTTCCCAAAATAAATAAAAAGCTCGTGACATGCAGCCACCTGAGACAGTTGAGGTCTGACGATGCAAGAAGTCCTTTCTAGACCTAGGAATATATTTTTACCTCCAGTCACAACACGACTGACAGCCTCTACATGCTACTTTTCTACAAGTAATAAGAGAGCACCAGCTATCCAATTAGTTTAAGTCATTGTGACCTTACTATATTCAAGCAAATGAATAATATTGGCAGATCTATGCAAATTTATACAATAAAGGTCAGGACCCTCTAAACCTTCGTATATCTATAAACATCCAGACTAACAGCAACATTAGCAAGAGGATGCTAGCATTTTACAAGCATTTCCTAATTTTGCATTTGTGAGAATTCAGCATTTCTAAGAAACTTCAGAAGTTTAAACCTGCACGGACAACACAAAGCAACAGTACAAGTTTGGTTTTCTTAAGAAGCAAAGAGAATTAGGAGCCATAGAAGAGCACAGATAAGTCTCAGGATAATACTGGTCTGAACACGTTTTTTTTGCAATGACATTTTCCCACCAGAACAGTCCCCAGGACAAACCCTGTTTCAATACGATAAATAAATAAATAAAACAAAACAAAGTCAGCCCATTCCTGAATCCTTTGAGGCTTATCCATTCTGTTTACCACCGAAATATCCACGGCAGGGCCTGCAAACCCTCCCAGCCTTCTGAACCATTCTCTAACGTTCCTGAGTATCTCATAACTCAGACATCATAATGCACACGACAGAAGGAGCTCTCGGGCTGGATTTCACGGCTGAAGAGGCCTTTAGGTAGGTTCCACCACTTTGCAGGGTGGCCTGGTTGTATAGTTTATTGCTCAGGGACCCAGCTAAGGTGGTTCTGAACAGTCCCCAATTCCTGTCTTCCTTTCTCATCCAGACTGGCAGGTTATGCCACTACATCCTCTCTGAGTTACTCGGAGTGGAGAATTTTGGTTCAGAAATATAAAGACAGGAATGTAAATGCAAAAATGGAAGAAACCAGTCATCTGTCACCCAGTCCCTTGCCTTGGGCAACAGTTGGATCAGCAGCTGGATTAAACCTCTCATAATACAGTTAAATCCAGTGCTACACTGCATGTAGATATTTCACACTAGCAGTGGTCAAGTGTGAGTCGTATTTATTCCCTGAGCATGAGGATTAACATGCTCAATAGAACGTTCTCAAAATGCAGACACTGCAGTCTAAGCTTGTGGCTATACAGACTTTCCAAAGGGGGAAGCTTGCTTTTTATTATCAAGGTTAATAAATGATTGTGATCCCTATGGCAGACGCTCAACACGGGGACCCTCCTCTTCCCCATCAAAGTGGGCAGCTCAGAAAGCACACAACTGATCACTAGCCCACCCTAAGACCTCAATGCCTGATATCTTTCAAACCACAGTTAGTTCATGCATAATTCTACCCCAGAAAAGCCTCCTTTTCCTATCATCTTTTGGGCTCAGCACACAGAAGCTCACCTAACACAAAACACTTTGTCTTAAGAGAATAAACCTGTTGGAATTTTTTCAGACAGAAGATCAATAGAGTGGGAACAGCTTGAAAAGCCAATCAGCTCCAGGAAGTCCCCCAGGAGATGACTGGGTGATTGTCATTTTAATGAAGGAATAGTAAAGGGAGCACAAGGAAATGTGCAGCCCCTTCAAGCTGACTAGGGAGGACATCTTAGGCTGAGAAGCAGGGAAAGAAAAGGATGTACTGAAGAGACCTGTGTTGTCTCTAGCTTGATAGGCTGTCTCAAGAAGCAGTCAGAAAGAAATAAACTTCTTGAAACTGAGAATTAGCTCCAGTGCTACACTGCAGGATGATATTTCCTCCAGGTATTAGATTGGGAATTGTTTTGTTTAGGCCCGGAAATACAGGATAAATATCCCTTATGCTCTGTGTGCTGAAAATTTGGTTCTTATTCACGTTAAAGTCATGACTTTAACCTAAATGGAGTTTATGAAAAGCTAAGTACTCTGCATGTTATCAAGGCAAACGGAAGGGGAAAGTTGTCTCTGATCCAAGATGCTGAAGTCCTTTTTCTAGATACACTGGGGCTTTTCTTTATGTCTTTAGATTTAATCGTAAGTTAATTACTTATGAAAAGGATCAAACACAAACACCGAAGTTGCAAGCTGTGGGGTTCACTAAAGAAAGAGTTCTGCTGCACTGAAGGCATTGGAAGGTATCTTGGGAGACCTGCAAGGTTCCTATTTTGCCAGAGACTTCCCATGTGGCTGTGATCTTTCTGCCAGTTACACACAATGACATATTGTGCTGTTGTTCCAAGAGCTTCGGTTGCAGTACGACATCCCCTACAAAGGTTCACATGGATGCAAACTGAGATCCACACCTTCTTAGCCATGACAGAGGGACTGGGCTACTGCGGGAGGTCCTGTGCTCTGTTCTATGTCAGAGCTCAGAGTCACCAATGTCATCAATGTAATTGTCTATCCTAGCATACAACTCTATGACTCGATGCATTTTGGGCTTTTGGCCATGCTTTCTACTTGAACCTGGGCTTCGGTCCCACTCAGGATATCTGCCTGTTGATGAACAAACTGTTGCTCATGTTTCTGACAGCACTGTCCACAGATCCATGCTTAAAAAAAAAACACCTAGAGCAGAACTCATTAAATTATGCAGTGTATCTTTAATTGCTTCACTCACAGCCCCTGGACAGTTTTAAAGCAGCAGCACTTAAAGTTCTTTCAGTGATATTATTTAGACCAGAAGAGAAATGGCTTTTTTTTTTCTTCACTTTAGTCAGCCTGACGCTTCAAAAGCCAATGAGAAAATGAAGCATGATACTACATTCCTGGAGGGCACCATTAACACCCTCAGGGATAATGTCAGCGTAAAGGGTTGCCCATCTTTTAGCAGGTAGATTGCAATAGCCTGTGATTAATTAGAAAATAGTGGCAGCTCATCGGTGGCCATTTCCTTATCCTTTTTAGCTGCCTTACCAGAAGGCACGTGGTTTGTTTTAACATCAGCTTTAACATTCTAGGAATGAATCTTCCTGCAGGCTGAATAGTAATGCTCTGAAAACAAGCCCCCTGCAGTCAACAGGACCTGACCAACCACTGCAGGGGCAGTTTAAAATCTCTACAGGTTTTACTCCAAGGACAGAGGGACGTGCAGGAAAAGCTGTGCATCTCTGCAGTTTATTGTGAAGAGTAAGAGCACTGATGAGTGGCCAACAGCTCAGAGCAGCTGAACTTTCTTCCCCCAAATCTGTTCCTTTAGAAGGTCCTTGGAAAAGCATCTGGACAGGAATCTGTTGGGTTCGCGCCACAGCCTTGAGATTACGCTGCTTGATTGCTCCTGTTTCAACATTAGACCCTCAGGTAGTATAGGTTTGAAAGAAACTACTTATCACATCCCAAACTGGGAGCCTCAATACAGCACAGCACGTTCCTCACAACGTTCACTCCACGCAACCCCATCACCCGTCTTTAACTAAGTACCACAGTGGTCCTGAAGGAAAATGGCAAGCCTTAACCAAGCTTGCCCCAATACCCCTCGGACCCCTCTGGTCTGTTCTTCTGTTTATCACAGTCCATGCAGTCAAAAATGCCTTTCCCCAGTCTCCATGTGAGACACACACATTTATTTGTGCTTGATTCAGATGTAAGGGAATGCTTCCACCTTAATGAGCTAAAATCACGGATCAATAGAATTCATGCCATTGTGCGGCATGAAAGCTACGATGTAGTTGCCATCACGGAAACGTGGTGGGATGAATCAAATGACTGGAGTGC
>JAOTQQ010000002.1:26289090-26302225 GCA_026546715.1 Gallinago undulata | reverse complement strand
AATATGTTTTAGTGATTTTTGTCAGGGTTAGGTTGATGGTTGGACTAGATGATCTTTAAGGTCCCTTCCAACCTAGACAGTTCTCTGATTCTATCCTATCGTTCCAACAAGAAAAGAAGTGGAAGGGTACGGTACAATGGTTTTATCCATAATAATATGATTCCTTTGCTTGTGTCTGTGCAAGCTAGGCTTTTCTGCACTGCATTACTTTCACCAGACCGGTGCATATGTAATGCATATCAACTGTCGAGCAGTATTTGTACTACAATAATAACTTGGAAGAACTTGTTTAATATCAGAAGACTTAGCGGAGCAGATGAATGGCTCTGACATGATATCCATGGGATAGAAATTCAATTAAAAACTGCAAGTGGCACAGGAGTGGTAGTTATTGTTCAACGTGTACCATGGGGCCTTTGCTGAAATACAGCTATTAGCTGTACTGGTTGAGAAATTCCGGTTTCCTTTATGGCAATCTGTTAGCTTGTAGAAAGTTAAATTAATAAAAACACAGAATCACTCTCACATTACGAGAACACAGTAAAGCCAAGGGCTAGCTGCGTATTTTATAATTATGGATTAAGTGCATTCTGCCAAGGAAATTAAAGAGATGCCACAATTATAATAAAAATGAAAAATTGTCTGGCTCTAAAAGCTGATGGTATGACTATCACATGCAGAGCATGCTCATCCTTATCTCCCCCCATCACAGTTCTCCAGGATGTTAACAATTATTCCTAACGCTAGCAGCTACATACATCATGTGTTCAGCCCTTGGTGGAAATATACTTGCACGAGAAAGCTGCCTCCCCTCCCATTAGCATCACCTCAAATTCATCTTCTGTCTTGAAAAGTTAGTTTTTCCCCAAAAGAACAAGGACAGAAGGATATATACACACACATATATATTTTTTTTCAGATGGATGAAGGACAGAGCTCAATGGGAAGTAACTCCCCAACCTCATCCAAGTTTTGCCAAGTCCTAAAGACAGGACAGACAGGGATCCCAAGATGAAAATTTCCTCCTGGGGAGGGAAGAATCAGGAACAATCAACAAGGAACTGACACAGATGTTTTTCATTAAATCTGCAAGGGACCATTCCCACATGACTGATTTTCAGACATTCTGCTTCAGGCTCCCTACCCCACAAGTGGAGTAAAAGAGACTCACTCCCTTCGATCCCTGCTTCTAATGGTGAAAATCACAGCAGTCTTCCCAACAGAAGAAAAAAAAAAAAAAAACAGGAAAAAAACACCAACAACAACAAAAAAAAACCCACAAAACCCAAAAAACCAAACCAACACCACAAACCAAAAAAAAACCCAAACCAAACATGAATAAACACACATACACACTTTTAAAATCTGACTTTGAAATGCTGCATTGTATTGTGACAATTTCAAGTCTCTACCCACCAGGTTTCCTGACCTCATTCCTAAGAGTGGACAGCTAAATCTATATGCTCAAATATGTACCCATCTTACCTCTCCTGAGCAGAAAATTTAATTCTTAATCTCCCTTTTCACTCCTGTTTATAAGAACATTGTTGTTGCTGCTGTTGCATGAGCAAGTACAACTATACAATCCTTTCTGCAAATGGAATACCAACCCTTGCAGGAATAACCTTTCATGGATGGCAAAGTTCACTGGCAGAATGCTGGTTTTTCCCTGCCAGGAGCGAGATGCATCATGCCGCTCAAAATTAAAACCACCTTAACGCACATCTGTAATAGCATGTGACAGCTGCCATGCTTTTAAGACTCCAAATGCAACTAGGGACCTCAAACTAGTCGCTCGCATCCATCTGGTTTGACAAAACTAGTTCAGGGTACTGAACATACCCTGGTTACGATAGCAGACAGGAGCACAGCGCAGGGGGAAGCAGTGGTGTGGGTGCTCTGCAAGCAGGTCTTCCACCTGCAGAGAATTAAGAGGTTATCTTAGTTTAGCAGATTGGGTTTTGGTGCCAAGTTGAATAATTCAGCACCCAGCCTTTCTATAGATATTTCACTTGCTCCCAAGAGCTGTGATTGTTACCTGTGCTGTGTAAACACAATACCCTTTGCTCCAGGGAATGACCCAGCAAAGGGATGCCATGTTTCCCCAGTACAAGAACTCCTCAAGTCTAGTGCCTTATTAAATGGTGCACAGGTGAGAGGGTAGGGAGGTAGGGAGAAGGAAGGGCTCTCTGCTCCCCGTCCTCCCACACAGCTCAGCAGACAGACTGTGCTGAGTGGGGAAGGATATGCAGGTTATTTCATATTTCCTTTCTATATTTCAAAGGAAAGGTCTCTGGAGGTACCCAGACATATGGGAGACCATGTGTGGGAAAGGGCTGCGTGCTGCAAAGAGCTTCTGCACATAGTTCTGCCACCAGCCATAAAGCAGGTCATGAGCATCTACTCTTCCGTCCTCCCAAAAGCTACCACCTCTGGTTGGAAGCGCTCTCTAGGATCATGAAAACATTTTGTTGTCAACTCCTCTGCTTCAGTTTCCTCACTGAAAAGGGGAGATCGGCACGGACACATCAAATTCATCTTTTCAGAGAGCAACTTCTGAGCTTATTTGCATAAATAAAATAGCTAGTGCTACCAACAAGGCAAAATCAGCACGGAGAAGGAAAATAAAACCACAACTCAATCAGTTCCCTAGGTTACATTCGGGTCTGTCCAACACAGGCACTTAGCTGAAGAATCATAACTTCCATTTCATAAGCATGAAGAGCTATTTGACCACCTGCTGCCCGAGGCAGCCAGACCGTCAGGCTGTACATAAGCCACGCGGGGAAACCATCCCACTCCCATCACAGGTGAGTAACAGGGGTACCACCAGCACGGCCCCGCATCCCCCAGGGGGAGAGTCTCCCACTGTCACTGCGGCTCCAGGGACAACAGCAGGAGGGTCTGCACGAGGTCCCTCCTGACAGCGTGGCCTCAACGGGCGGAAAAACACGAGCCAGCAACCTCGTCTGGCATGGGGTGTGCTCACCAGCAACCGCCCTCCGCTTCTACCGACCTCGGCAAGGCAGCATCCTAACAAAGGAAAAGGTAAACCCTTCCCTTGCTCCTGCCACAGGCTCACCTCACCTTCCATCCCCAAACGCTGATAGAAAGGATTAAAGAGAGTGCTGCTTAAAATAAAATGGATATAGGATTCAAAACCAATTACCAAAGCATAATCTTGCTCAGATGGGCATGCTAAGAATAATTACTATCCACAAGATGAATGCTTGTTGCAGACATATTACAGAAGACTGCATAATTAAATTTAGCAACCGATTCTCATTTATCTACCAGGCAACTCGCATTTAAAAGCTCACCTGCATGCGTTTGGGCAAAAGCCACTTGAGAGTTTTCATAGCAGTTGAAAGTTTGGGGAACAGCAAAACCAGGAAAATAAAAAAGAACAGCATAAATAATCAGCTGGACAGTAAAATCCTGCTCTGGGTATTATTTGCCCTTTAAAAATCATACCCTTTGAGAGAAGTGGAAGCATCTTTGATGTCAGCTTATGCTTGGCCCGAACAAAAATTGTTTCTAGAAAGGAACAAAGTGATGCAGAAGCAAGAGGAGGCACAGTGCCAGGCACGGCTTCCTCAAGACACTGGCTGCACTGCCTGTGAGCCGGTGGAAAACAGCAGAGGTGACCACTGTCACCACATCCCAACAGCTCCTTCACTTTGCACTAACCTTCCCTTACCCACTCAGCCAAGAGACAACTGACACCAAGCAAAGGTGTGCCAGTGGTGGTCAAATCAAGGGTATCTTTAGTCTCCTGCACTTACACAGTTCTATTCCCAAGATGAAGCTGTCTGCAGGAATAAAAGCTTTTTTTTTTCTTGGCTACTCTGCAATCTGGAGGGAAACACAATGCCCACCATGGCATGCAACCTGACAACCACAACCATGGACCAAGTACCACAAGCCATGCCAGCTCAGCTCCTGAAGCACAACACCAAGCTCTTCCCTTGCTACGTGTCACCCGAAGCTGGTTACACCCCAGCTCTCCTGCTCCACGGATGCTCTTTCAAAAATTTGCCAAATGGGATTTTTACAGAATCATGTTGCCTTGATTCACAATAACTTCCACGTTGCAGAACAGGTGAACTAGAATCCAAAGGAGGATCTCCAGCAACAAAACAAGACGCAGAAACCTACCTTCTTATTGACTCTGGTCCCAGGCAATGACAGATCGTACTTCTAGGGAAACTGTTAGTCTCCAAAGATAAAAACAACAACTGCTCCCTGTAAGTCTTAGTACTGTTTTACAAACATGCATTCCACCTCCAACAGTCATTTTTCAGGTGTTTGAAAAATGCGACTATGAATGCTTGGTTGGGAGATACTGCCATTAATCAAGTATTCCCATGCAACAAAATATACTGAGTACCAACGAGGATATCAGAACAGCAATGTTCATTTTATTAATTGATTTATACAAATGCAATTAGAACAGGACAGATATCTACTCCATCCCATAAATAAAGTATTTATCTACCTTCTTCCTTATTGGAAAAAAAAAAAAAAGCTAAAATTTGGAGGCTAGATGTATTTTTGTGGATAATATTCTTTGTGCAGAAAAACAGGAAAGGATGTATGTAAAAGGAAAAATTCTCAAAGCCACCTACCTATTATAGATGCCCAATTAAACTTAACGAGAGTTGATCTTCAGCTTAAATGTGCAGCTTTGGCAATCTCATTCAAAACGTCCTAAGTTTTCCTACGTTTACATCCTGAAACATCTTTCTTCTTAAATCCATTTTACCTTATCCCAGAGAGATTAATTTTCTCAGCAGCACCTTCCCCTCAGACTCCCAATCTCACTACAGAAACTGTTGCACGTGACCCCCCCCCAACCAGCCACACAACTTGAGCAATAAACACCAAACATCAAATATGCAAGAAGCTTTAACTTTTGACAATCCGTGAAAGAAACGGAGGCTCTCCTTTGGAAAGTGTCAGTCGCATGAGTAAGACAGCATTAAATCCTTGCAGGCATTAACTTGAAGAAAAACAAGCTTTAATTCAGCCAACTCGGGGTTTGGAAGTAAAGGTGAGGCTTTTGGAGCTTTTCTTACCACAAATGCCTTCAGTGAGTTCATGTTTAACTTGGTATTGAGAAAAATACAGGTACATATAAACTTTGTCCTTAAGATACCTATGATGCTTACACTAATAATATAACGCTTTCCATATCTGTAATAGTCTGAACGCAGTAACTTACACATCCCTCAAGTGACTGAACCCTCCCATCTCCACAACGCTAATGAGAAAAGTGCAGAAATCCCGTATTTTTTCCTGGGTTTTTCCCCTCACCTACAGTGTCTCCTCAGTCTACACCAACTACAGAAGTCAAGGGATGAGGCTTTTAGATCCTATTTCCAATGAACGTGCTTCAAACTTGAATATCCAGTAGTAGCAAGTAGATGGACACTAAAATGTGAAGTTTTCCACGTTAAAGGTATATCCTCAAATTGTTGGAAAGCATCCATGTCTCCTGGAGGATTTTGCAAGCACCTGTACTGGCTTCGGAACTCCTGAACCCCACAACGGTTGACTTCTCAGTCCAACTGCAAGGCAGGGGAAGATTCACAGGGACTGAATGATTGAAATATGGCCCAAATCTGTTATAAGAGATTTGTGCTAAGAAGAAAAAAATGCATATTTGCAAACTGCACAATTCAATTAACACACCCATTTGACTCACTGTCACGTATGACCTCTGGTAAAATGACATCATGTAAAGAACACCGTCTACAAAAAAATCATTTGAATCCATCTCTGCCCCATGACATATTTTGTCTCCTCCTAAATTACTGGTATTTCAGCAAAAACTAACCCAAAGACCTTGAAAACAGTCTTCCATTCCATAAAAACCACTATCACCCTGACTGTTGTATAACCAACAGCTTTTAAGTAGGAAAATACTCTAAAAATGTGTTCCTAAAATCCATCTATAAATAGTACTGGGAAAACCATACTTAGACAAACAAATCTGAGTCAGATCTTAGCAACACCATATTAGGAACCTCCAGTGAATCCAGCAGATTTATTCTAAGTTCACTGACCAAAAAAATCAGCTTTTAATCATATTGTGCAGTGAGGAATAAGAATTTTGGCAGAATTCATAGAATAAAAACAATTGAGTGTTCCAGACATATATATATTCATTGCAGGTAAGATTAAAATAATTAGGTATAAAAATTGGCAAAGCCAGAACTGGGGGGCTATAATAATAATTATAAGAATGTAAAAGATCTAAAAGCTTGGTCCAATTGCTGCCTGACTCAGCCAGAAAAAAAAAAATAGAAAAAGGAAAATTTAGGCCAAACATCAGTAAAATCCTGTAACTTGCAGAATCATCAGTAGTGCTGGTGGCCGTACTTCATCGAGAAGTCTAGATGGACAAAGAAATTGGCACATCACTTTCTTGTCCGTTAGAAAATACAAGTTTGGCCCAACTCTGGCACTTAAGCCGTGGAACTGGCTCCCAAAGAAAGTCACTGAAACTTCGTTGCTCAAATGCAACAAAACCTAACCAACCTCTGCAGCAAGAACAGGGCACAGGCGTGGAGGGAAGAGGCTGTTCTCTGCGGAGTAATTTCTCAAACTGGCCTCTTATTTGGGCTCTCCCTTCGTATTCAGGCACACCAGCCCCACAGCTCTCCTGCCCACCAAGGCAGCCAGCTACAGACACCGCAGCACCACTTCTGTTATTTCAGAAAGACAAATAGAAGTGAGGGACACCTCCCAATTTGCTTCATTAAAAAAAAAAAAAAAAAAAAAAAAAAAAAAAAAAAAAAAGAAGACTGATGGAATAAAGTCATGTTTGCAGGAGGTAAACAGAGATTTCATAGCACCAAGTCTTCATTTTTATCACGTTAGATAGCTCTTTCTTTCTAAAGGGAACTCTGAGGAGGAATAACTAAAGGTTGTTAAGACCTGCTGCAGCTTTGGGTTTATGATGGCAAACCATTTTTTTTTCCCTAAAGTACTTGCAGCAAATGTTGCTAGGCAGAAAAAAAAATGCATTATAAACATTTGTAAATGCTCCAGGGAGAGGCAGAAAGGTAGAAGGCGACTGGTGCTGAAATGACTAGTTGAGGTTTTGATTTTAAAACCCTATAAACAACATAACAAGTATTTAATGGCAGGGAATCAAAGATAGCTTCTTCCTGCTAATGCATGGCGATCTACAATCCAATACAAATATAAACTCTGCCTTATTTTGTGCAGCGTGCATCCTACTACTGTACCTGAAACTACATTAGAAAAGTAAATAATACAGTTGCAAAGCTAAAATAAAATATCCTAGTCCAGAAAGAGAAATTAAAACATCTATACAAAGGGCAGAGAGCTCTTTCCAGGCAACTAACAACATGAAGAAGCCAGTTTTTCCAAAATGGAGAGCAATTTTTTTTTGTGCTAGAATGGTCAAATGAGCCAAGACTATGCCTTTGCAAAATAGTACTTCAGTTCCTGCTGTAAAAAAGCTGTATGTTTTATCTGTACCCCCCTGATCTTACACCACAGCAAATAAAAATCCTCTCACACGAATTTGTTGTTCACCATCTCCTACTTCAGTCCATAACTGAGGAACAAAGCCGTGGAATTTGCACATTTTATTTTGTTCCCCTTGAGCCAAGAGGAATTTTTGCAGGAGAAGCCATCAGAGAAGGAGCTGGGCACCTCACCTAGTCTTCAGGAGCAGTGCAGTGCCTTTAACCCTTCAGCTGCCCTTACCCCTGCCAAGGCAGACAGGATCTTCATCTGCAGGGACAATCTCATTGCGATGCTAGTGCAGTGACCTGGGCACCTGCCATTCAAGGTACTAAGCATCTTCATTGTTAGCTGGTAGGGAGAAATTGGGGCCACTATTTCCAGTTTGATAACAGCTCCCAAGTCACCCGAAGCCTGATGAGGTCTGCACCCAGTTTGCAGAGGCATCCACCTAGTACAGAGGCCAGAAGATGCCACAGCAGTAACAACAAATGGACGCATCTGTACTGATGGGTGCAGGTGAACCTTGGCTTCTCTGTTCACCCTGGTGGCTGATTGCATCTGAGGCATCTGCAAGGAATGTGGAAGCTTAATAAGGTATTTTTACAGCAGCAATGAGGTCAAGTGAAGATTCTCTTTTCCATCAGACACCCAGCCAGCTCCATGCACACCCAGAGAGCCTGAGTCTGTCTGCACCCATCCAGAGAGACACCCAGCAGCCACAAAGCCTTTGACAGAGTTGAAAAGGAAGCAAAACCTCAATCTGCATCTCAAGAAGGAAAGCTCCCTACTTTGGAGAGTCATTTAAAGATGGAAAAAAAAAGCAGCTCAAAAAAAAAAAAAAAGATATCCACAGGAATCAGCCAGTGTTTTATTTCATACTCCCAAAATTTTATGCTCTAAGCTCTTTTGGCAAATAGTTGCCATGAAAGGGAAAGTGAGGAATTAAAGAGGCTTAGTTTTCATCGCCAAGGAATCATGGCTGCAATTTGAAATCCCACAGGTGCTGAGGCTCTCAGACATGTAGCAAACCAGCCTGCCTTTCAGCATCCCTGAATTTGGCCAACTCAGCCCAGAGTCCATTTGCTGCAGCATCAAAAATGAAATACAGTTCCAGCAGCAATGCAAATCACATCACATAATTGAAAGACTATAAGTATTAGTAAAGACTGAATATGTTTCCAGCCAACAAGCAATACTTCAAACTACACTGTGGACTCAATGTAGAAATTATTGAGTAAGATTCTCTGGCCTGTGCTACACAGCTAGATTATTATCATTACGCCTTACCTGCACTTTAATTCCATGAATCTGAAGCCATGGAGAGCTGCACTTCTGAAGGGCCCCCCCTTGACACTTCCTTTCCCACGCTGTAAGCAGGAACATGGGCATTTTGAGGACATCAGATTTGGTGCCATGTGAGAGGAGAAGAATCACCCAAACGAGAATCATTAAAGGAGTGGAAAAACCTCCTGCCTCATGAAAAACTTGTGGTGCTTAATCAGGGTGTGAGTACCTGCCTGGGGAAGTAGAGGGCATTTCCATCTGGTCCACAAAAGTACAAAAGCTAAAACCTGATAAACTATGGTTCAATTATGGGTAAGAGGGTATCTTGTTCTATTTCAGGTGGTGGTTTTTTTCAAAAAACAGGAAGGGGAATTGTTCCAGGCAGACTCTACTAATGGCTGAGGTAAATTCTTCATCACTGCTAATTTTTCAATCAAGATAGGATGTTTTCCCAAGAGTTTTGCTCTTGATCAAGCAGGTGTTAGTCTGAGGAATTAATCTCTGCTTGGTATCTGTGACAAGTGATTTTCTTCTCCTTCATCGTCTTGTACAGCGTCTGACTACAATGCTCCTCCTAACTTCACAACCTAGGAATTCTTTTAATAGTTGCAACATCAATGAGTCACCAGTGAGACAGTTATTACTTCACAATTTATCTACGTAGCTGCTTCCAGACAAACTTTTTTTTTTATTCAGGATTACACCAAGAGTGTAACCCAGTATTTTCAAAAAGTATCTGCTCTGCGGAAGACTAGTGTCATAAGACTACTTCACTAAAGCTTATCTTGCCATGAAACCCTGCCACTCTGTGGGCAAGTAATTAATCCCTTCATATTTTTACTCCATGATGCAGGGAGACTACTGGAAAGCAAAGCAACAGTCTGTTCCAGTGAACCAGGTCACACAAGGACTCCCTTTTTGGCATGATCCCTCCTGCCCTAGTGCTATGAGCTAAAGAAATCATCGTCAAGATGTCCTTGCCTGCATTCACTCCTTTCCCTAGCATTATGCCTAAAAGTCTTTTATTGTCTAGCTTTACAAACACAACAGCACTGGTTTAAACAGCTTCATGGCTCTTTGAGGGAGAAAAGCTAGATTCAAAGCTGCCCCAGATCATTCCCATTTCAAGCACAACTTTTACTCTTCCACCAGCTGCTCAGCCAGCACATTGTTGGCTCTGGTAGCACCGGAACATTGCTAGCACTGGTCCAACATCGTCTCGCTGATTTTTGCCCTCTATAGTCTCTGTTGTGTAATTAGTTGGGGAGGAGGTCAAAAAGGTAAAAGATCACAATTTTTCATGCTCTTAAGCCATCAGACCCATGCAACCTGTCAACCTGCACATCTGCAGTGCAATATTTTGCTTGTTGATGGGATCTAAATTGGAACTAATGCTGTGCAGACAGCACGGCCTCAGTCTCAAAGTAACACTTGTTATCGCACATTGTCCCATTTCCACTCCGCCTTCACTATCCCACTGCACAACATTCTAATGGGGACATTTCAAGACAGGGTAGGATGGGCCACAAGATGCAAAAATGTACTGAATCTACTCAAGTGAAAATTATTCATCCTCTTGGCTTCTTCCATAGCTTCTAATATGGGTGGGAGGCTCTCCTATCAATGGATCATAGAAATAGGTTAAAAAAAAGCCTTCAGTGGTGCTGGGGGACATGGTTTAGTGATAGGCTTTTTTGGTCAGAGTTAGGTTGATGGTTGGACTAGATGACCTTGAAGGTCCCTTAATACCTAGATGATTCTATGTTCTCCCTCCCTCCAAAAGGCAAAACTAACTAGAACAAGACATCTACCTCAGAAGCCTAGCTGGCACGTACCTAAAGTCTTTTAAAAGGGAGACTTGCCACTTTCCCAGTCAATCCATACTCAGCTTTGAGAAGGCTTTTTCTAAAACCTGCCTCTGCACTGCTGCAAATTATTCAGGAACTGGAAAATAGATACCGGGGGACATGAGGGGGTAAGGGGTGGGGAGGGAGGGATGGCTGTGCTGTATATATTTGTATACTTACAAGACTGTTGTAAGATCAAAGCATCCAACTATTTTCTCCTTAACTGAGCTACTGTAGCTTGGCACCTCTTCCCTAAAATTAGCTCCAGTTACAGATGTCATCATAGTGTTTGCTGCCATACCAAGGCACACCTCATGGGTGATGTCATTTACCACCAGAGAAGGCATCATTAATCAAACAGCAAAATACTGGAGTCTCTACCAGTTCCGAGTCCTGAGTCTTTTGTTCGTGGGGTTGTGGGTGTGGGGTTTAGTTGGTGGGTTGCTTTTTTTTTGTTTGTTTGTTTTTGTGTGGGTTTGTTGGGTTTTGTGGTTTGTTTTTTTTTTTTTAATGTTGTTGGACTTGATGATCTCAAAGGTCCCTTCCAACCACTAAGATTCTGTGATTCTGTCTTGCACATTTCTCAGAGTATCTATCACCTCCAGAAGACCCCATGCAGGTTATGCATCACTGGAGGCACTGGGAGGAAATCCCTGCCTGAGCTCTGGAGCACAGCGCTTGCACCCAGAAGCCAGAGCTCTGCCTTGGCTCCCAGCCCAAGCAGTAGCTCTTACCAGAGACAGAGATTTCCACAGGGCTGCCCCAGGATTTGCTCAGGGGAGTTCCTCAGACTAAGTACCCGATACATGTTTTCCATTACTTTTACAAGGCCTGACCCAAAGTCTGGAAAAATGCCTGGAAATACTCTGACTTCCTTAGAATCATAAATAGCTTGGGTTGGAAGGAATCTTTGAACGTCATCTAGTCCAACCCCTCCAATTCATGGTTAACAGTTGGACTTGATGATCTTAAAGGTCTTTTCCAACCTAAACATTCTATGATGCTATTAATTTGATTCCTACATTAGTGACCTACATCTAAAGTAGGTTCCTCTACATATCTCCTCTCTCCAGGTTAAATAATCTTTGTACAATCACTAGTCATACTCAGATTCTTCATGTTTCTTCTACCAAGCTTCCTTTACCCTTCTGAGAAGCATTTGCAGCTCAGGTGAACCTTAGCCCTCTACTTGTATCATCAACAACAATGAATTATTGAGCACTAAACCCTGATGGACGTACACAAAGCAGTAACCTGTGAGCCTTTTCCTGATATGGGGGCACTGTTTTACAAATAAATTTGGTAGCAGGCAAGGAAATTTTAGGGATCAAGATGGCTAGTGCTTGCACTCACTTCATACAGTTTCTGGCATCAGGTGTCTGGGAAAGTAGCTTTTAAACAAAGCCCTTTGCATTGAGCTAATTTTTTGCAAAAACTGGAGGCAGAATTGACCTTCTGACATGTGCTTTCTTGTGCCTACTCCCAAGATCTCTTGCAGATTTTTGCCAAGAGCAAAGGCAAAAGTGTAGACCTACAGAAAGAAATCAATGTACTTCTTACTTCAGTTGGCCCTGAAGCGTATCCTCAGATTTCTGTTGCACAGAAACAAAAAGGTTTTTGGGAAGCATCCAGCCTGTAAGATTCTAACCAGATTTTTTTTTTTTGATCATTTGCCCACAATGAAAACTTCCAGGGGATAAGCAGCAGGAGACAAAGGTTAAAAATGCACTTCAAAAATAATCACAACAATACATTTTTCTTTGTCCTAAATATAGAGAGGCCCTGGGCTAAATTCCAAAGGGGAATCAAGTACAGCTTACGGTTTTCCTGGCCCTTTCACCTATGCAAGTTTCTTTACTCTCACAGTATCCTGAACTCCCCTGCCGTTCCAACACGCTGATGATGAAGTTCCCATTCTATCCAGACATATGAAATTCCCTGTGAATTTGTATGCATCGATAACCATATCTTAAATAGTCAAAAACACAATTATAGAAGCGAAGCAACAAAGAGCAGAGGCTAACACATCAGCCCTGATACCTCTGAGCTCCACACACACTGTATTTTCCATACAGAGAACTGGAAAATCTCCTTCACCCACTGGACTGTAGCCACCATCCTCGCTTGCGTGGGCCACGCATCACTGCACACCTTCCTGACCAGGCACAAACAACAGATGGTTTTAGAAGAGATGCGTGTGCTGCCCACGCTCAAGTTGGGAAGAGCAAAAACACTGGCTAAAAAACCATAGCCATTCAGTGCAGCAGGCAGGGGCTGCTCCCCTGCACCCTAAGCCAGCACGAACAGCAAAGGCTCCACTCCTCTGAATTTCTGAAAGCACAAAGCAGTCATAACGTTAAGATTCATGAGACTAAGATCACTTTATGCAACACTTCTAACGGGAAATCCCGTGCCTTCCCATCTTGTTTGCAACTTCCTTACCTCAAGAAGTATTAATCATAGGAAGAAATATAAAAACAAGGGGGGGGGGGGGGGGGGGG
>JAOTQQ010000002.1:26234097-26289080 GCA_026546715.1 Gallinago undulata | reverse complement strand
CCCCCCCCCCCCCCCCCCCCCCCCCCCCCCCCCCCCCCCCCCCCCCCCCCCCCCCCCCAGGCCTTACACTCCAGCTGTCCTTTGGAAAGCTTCTAAGTCATCACATTAACTGAAATTCATTGAAGCCATTAAACCCATTTTTCCCTAAAGTCAGCTCTCTCCCTGAACACCCCTACAGTTTGAAATGACAAGGAGAGACAGTGGTAGGACCCGTTTACGCCTCTGTTTGAAGGTGAGTCTATACTCTCTGATTTCTAATTCAGATCCATCCGTCACAATCAGGTACACAACACCGGTCCCTCAAACCACACGTTCCCAGCAGCCTGACCACCGTCTTGTTGTCAAATTCCCTCCCTCCGCTCACAAAGGCACCTTATGCTAACTTTAGAGCAGCACTTTCCGAGATCAATGATAATTGACTGATTAAGTATGCCTAATGCTGCCAGAATGTGAGCTGATTGTGTAATGGTGCTAATTAGTAACTGCCAGAGCTCATTCCAATTATTAACCTTTATGAATGTCATTTTTAAAGATAAGAGTTTGCAACACAGCCCACTGCAGCATTTGTAATGGGTTTTGTTACACAGGATGAGAGTGAACCCAGTGACCACTGAAGCTGAGATAAAGGGAGCACAAGAAAGAAGCCCTTTGCTTCCTGCAACTGATACAAAGACTTTAGCAATAGAAAGGTGGAACATCTGCGCTGAAGAATTCAAGAACCCACTTTTCCACAAGACCTGAGCTACTCGGCGATGCCACCACCAAGCATGCCTCCAAAGCTCCCAGCACTGCAAGCACCAAACCAATTGCCCGAGCTGCCAGGTAGGCATGCCTGCAAAGTGCCATATCCAGTGACATTCTGGAAGCAGAGAGTCACAAGAAGGGCAATTTTGCTGTTACACACCAAGGAAAAGTACTATTGCCATGTCTGCAGTCACAACTCTGATTCTTCTGCTGTGTTAGGCAATAGAGGACATTCCATGATGAATCACAGTCACCAGAGTGCATGCACCCTGCTTGGGTCAGATATAGCTAAACAACTAAGCTAGACCACAGCCTACTCTAACTTCACCCTTATCTGTCCCCCAAACCAACCACACACACTGTCACTGTACAAAGAGGAAATATGGGTTTCTTATTTACCTCCCACCACACAACAGGGCCTTGTCCTGTTACAGAGCCAGACCTGTGCTCATCACCATTAGAACACCACAGGACAAGATACGAAGCTTTCAGGTAGCGTAACTTCAGTCCATATGTGATGCAGACCACCCCCCCAAGTCCTCAGAGAGGCAGGTGGTCCACCACAGTCTCAAAAAACCCAAAGCTTGTCCTGCTTTGTTTCCCGTGCCTTGTCCAAAATAGGAATTGCACACTTGTGGGTACAAAGCTAAATGTGCTGTGCTAACTCTATTCCTCATAGACATCCCTTTTACCTTTATTGGTTACAGATAATAGAACCAATGGGATTTTAATCTTCCATGGGACATTTATTCTCTACTCTGCTAGAGGAACACTGAATGATGTACCATGGTCTACTGCTTACTCTGTAGCTTAAACTACTCCATGGCAATATAACATCATATCTGATGCCTTACATTTTAACAGATGATCTTACTGCCATGCTTTTCCTCAGCCACCCTTACGGCTGCAAGTAACCCAAAGAAAGGACAAGCTCTCCCACACACTGGCTTTACAGAGACCTGTGTCTGAGGCACCTCAAGGTCAACAGCTTGTCTGCGATCCCTGAAGTAATTACACAAGATCCACAGGTAGATCATAGTCTGCTGAAGCCCTCAGGGAAGTCATACATCCCTTGGTACTGATGGAAGCTGTGTGATTCTCCTGCTCCCACACCAGGCCCTGGGACCTATTCCCTGTGTGTGGACTCCTCTTCCCCACGCCATTCCCAACTTCTGTTCTGAACCTGCTCTTTGATCTTTCCCCTCCAGGACCAATAATAAACCACCAGGCTTCTTTCCTAAGGCAAATCACTATTACAATTTCTATCATTTTGGAGAGACGCAAGAGGACTGATGCCATGTACCTCTCCCCAGGTGGTTTTTGAACATCCCAGGGCTTGTAAAGACTGGTAATTACAGATGGTACTGGCCCCAGCTTGTTGCTTGCCTGGCCCGCTCCCCTGCACAGCACAGTGTATGAACTCAGACCCCCAGATACAAGGGTCTGGGCATGTGTAGTTTGGAGAAAAGGAGGCTGCCCTCTACAACTACCTGAAAGGAGGGTGTAGAGAGGTGGGGGTTGGTCTCTTCTCCCAAGGGAATAACGACAGGACCAGAGGAAATGGTCTAAAGTTGCAGTAGGGAAGGATTAGATTAGATATTAGGAAGAACTACTTTACTGAAAGAGTGGTCAGGCACTGGAACAGCCTGCCCAGGGAGGTGGTGGAGTCACCATCCCTGGAGGTATTTAAGAAACATGTAGACGTGGCACTTCAGGGCATGTTCTAATGCCTGAGATTGTTGGGTTTTGTCTGTGGGTGGGTGTGGGGTTTTTTTTTGTGGTTGGACTTGATGATCTCAAAAGTCCCTTCCAACCATGGATATTCTGTAGATATGGCTGTGAAGGTGCACAGCCCAGCTGCACACATCCATTCAGCCCAGCTAACTCCACTGTGAAGCCCCGCATTCCCAGCAGTGGTTACAGACAGCTAGAGACAGTTGCATCTCAAACACACCAGAACTCACTCAGGAAAGTTCATAGAGTGCCTCTCACCTCTGGGCAAAACTGCTACCTGACTTTGGGCTAAACTTGGCAGTAATGGTTGTATTAACAATCCAGCCATCTGGAACCCATCTCCTATTATCATCTTCCTCACAGATCCTCCGAGCTAGACTACAAGGTCCATAAAAGAAAACGTAACAGTCCTGTTAGAGATGCCATACGAGATTCTTGGATTTATCACAGGGTCATATCCCTCGAGTATTCCAATACAGCACCACGTGTACATCCCTGGCCCGACCTGTAGGATGCTGAATGCCCGGCTCCTGCAGAAAGCCCCAGATTCAAGCACCTGGCCAGCCAGCTTCAAGGACAACTGGATACCAGCAAGTACTAATATTTGCAGAGGTAATTCTCTAAAGTAACTGGCCATCAAAGACCCAGGAACAAGCCCTAATAACCTGGTTACAGAATGGCCTCACTAACCTTTCATAGTTCCTATTCAGAGACAGAAACCATACAAGTGGAAGCGCAGTAGCTTCCTATGATGTAGTAGTTTACAGGAGCTCTCATTTTCACTTGGTCAGGCATATACTGTAAAAGAACGGGGCTGACAGATTTTACAGATGAAGAACATGTGGTAAGCAAATCAAAAGCTGCCTTCCAGGCTGGGGGACTGTAGCCTTTCGTAAATATTATTTGGAGAAGTGACCGCTTGATACTATGCACTTATTAACTTCATTAGAAGCCTAATGAATGTACCAGAGAGATAATGAGAGAGATAGACCAGACTAAAAGGAAGACGGAAGGATTTCTTGCACGTTTTTAAACAATTTTTCTCCATCCTTCAGATTATTTATGGCCATTATAAAATGGCAGTGCATTTGAGGGGAAAAAAAAATGCACACAACATAATAAAACACCAATATAAACAGACACAACCCATGTTAAAGTACTACTTTCTATCAGCCACAGTACAAAGCATCAAAGATTTATATGGTTTGGTCCCAAGCCTAATTGGAAAGAAAAGAAAAGCAGAGGGAGGAGGGAGAGGGGAAAAGAAAGGGAAAGAACAGCTCACTCAAAGAGAAACAAATCATGTGAGCTGACATAAAGCCCAGGTTTAGTGTGGACTGGGGAACCGCATCCCACAGCAAGCCATGAGGTGGCACCATCACAGAAGCTGCTCAGTGCAAGAGCCTGCTGGCTCCTGATCCAGCCATGATGGACCAGAGACCAGGGGACTTTCTGAGCCACAAATAAAGTCTCTGCATATAATATAATCCTTGTAAGATTTTATTTTATTTTTTTTTTACTTCTAGGAACTTCCAGGCTCCACCTGAACCCACATGAACCTTACCTACCAAAACATGCTCTGCCACGCAGATTCACAGATTAACTACATGTTGTCCAAAGAACCAAATTCTTCTACTTGTTCTGAACCTTCATCCAAGGCTCTTTTATTCTTCACAGAAGGGTTGAGGTTGGAAAGGACCTCTGGATGTCAACTCTCCACTCAAGCAGGGCCACCCAGAGCCAACTGCCAAGGCCCAGTCCACATGGCTTTTGAATATCTCCAAAGATGGAGACTCCATGGCCTCCCCCTGGGCAACCTGTGACTGCGCTCAGTCACCTGCACAGTAAAAAAAAAAAAAAAAAGTTTCCTGATATTCAGAAGGAACCTCCTGAGCTTGAGTTTTTTGCCCATTCACTGTCTCCTATCCTGTCACTGGGAACCACTGAAAAGGGCCCAGTTCCATCTTCTTTAAAAATTTCTTCTCCCTTCAGATATTTGCACACATTGGTGAGATGACACACGTACCATCTCTCCTCCAGGCTAAGCAGTCCCAGCTCTCTTAGCCTTTCCTCGTGACAGATGCTCCACCCACTTGCTTTAGTAGGCACATGATTTATGTAATTTTGTAAGATTGCATCTCTTTTCAAGCTTTCCAAGTCCTACAAGATGAGATCTAGTAAGAAAGTTCTTATGTAATTTCTCACAAAAGTTCTTATTTTGCAATTATCTATTTGCATATTTAGAAGTTAATTTAATGTGTGGTTTTCATTAATATTGGCACATATCCACATTGAACGCATCCACTAGTAATCTGTGCCAACGAAACTCCTCTGCACAGTAAGGAGCAATCAGAAAAAAAATGACATTAGTAAAGCCAAAATAAATTCATCTTTAAATGTGGCTTCCTGCAAAAAGTTTTGCAGTCGGCATCCAAATCTAATTAGAATGTAAGATGAGATAACTCAACAAAAGGAGCAGCTCTCTAATGAGAGCAATGGAATTGCTGCTCCAAATGATGAAGAAGAGATGCAATAGCCAATTCTTGTTAACAGATGCAGCTCTGCTGATGCAGCAAGTCTCAACACCCACAGGATCTGCAACAGCAGGTTCTTGGCTACGAACTCCCTCCTGAATGCCACCTTGCTTCTTTTCTAAACAAGCAGGCAAAGCACTACAAACATACTTTACCTGCCATCCCTGACAAGATGACTTCATAGGGACTGTGATGTTTCAAAAACACATTTGCTTTTGGAAAAAAATATCTTTCTCTGACCTTCACCACCAAAGCCCCTGGACTAAATGTCTGGGAACATGTCCTGAGCTCAAAATCCATTTCTGATGAGATAGGATATCTTGCTTCTTAAGGAGCTCATGTGAAAGAAATTAATTAACAAGGGCAGAAAAACTATATTAAATGTAGCATATAGAACCTGTAAAAGCAGAAACAAGTGTATCTTCCAGCTCCCTAAAACAACTGTTTTTTTTTCCCCACAACAAATGTCATTAATTCACACCAAGATCCTCATGATTGTATCAACACCAGAAACATTTTTTTGACATTACATTTCCTAAATTTCTCCCCCAGTTCTTTTAACTTCAAGATCTCCAAATTCCAAAAGCACTAAAATACTGTGGCATATCATGTTTCTAGCGCAATCCCAGCTATTCCATTAGAACAACTAAAGCATGAATACTTCACTGCTGAAGAACAGATAACAAAAAATGGATGATATTTCTGCAACACTGATCCAAAAGCTGTAGACCTCTCTGTTCCTTGAATGTCATATCATAAAATAATTAATGTAAGCCACAGGCTACTGCCACGCTATCACATTTAACAGCCACCATTAAATCCATCGAATCCCCTCAATTCATTGAATCCCCTTTTGAAATCCATTTACACTTTTATTATTTCTGCCTCACAACATCCTGTAGCAATGAGTAACACAATTTAATTACTTGCAGAACAAAACAGCTCTTCCCTTTATACTTAGTCAAAGCAAGGGTTTGAACTTGGATCTTCCACACATAAGATTAGTATGAGTCTCTCCCTGAAGAGATTCTCAGTCCCTCCTGTTGGAGCTCTTTTGTGGAACGTAAGTATTTCAACAGTTACAAGGGAGAGAGGAAAATAAAAATGGCTGGTTGGCACTGTTACCTGCAACATGGAAAATGAAAACAAAACAGAGTTCACTTTTGCCCTCTACATTTTTATCTGGAATTCCACACTTGCCCTAAGAACATTCCCTCAAAAAATTTGGAACTTGATAAATAGCCTTTTCTTCTTGCTTCCCTGTCTCCAGCCAGAAAACAAGATGTATCTGAAAGTTCCCAGGCCTATCCATTAACAGGAACATCCCAATACCCCAGTTATTTATGAGATTAAAACTGATGTACAGCCACATGACCTTCCTAGAACTATTTCCCTAACACATTCCTCACACAAACGTATCTGCAGCATCCATCACTAGTGACCAGCCCAGTCCTCCCAGAGTCGTACGTCTGAAGGTTGACAACTTCAGGAAAGCAGCCCCACTTTCAAGCTGCAAAAGATCCATGGACGAAGCACAGAACGGGAACGTGTAGCACATGTTGAACAGTGAGTTACACGCACACGTAAACGTGAACCTCTGTGACACCACCATGGACTGACGTGCAACCCCCTCACCAAATCGAGATTCTGGAGCAGAACGTAGTCAAAGCCAAGACTTACCCCTGTTCTGCAGAGAACCACAGATAGGAATAAAGCACCCTGAACACGGGTAAAAGTTTTTAATTAAGAGCCTAGATACAACACCGTCACAGTCTGCAGTTCTGTTTTTATTAATTCTCTCCGATTCAGCAGGAATTCCACCAAGGAATAGGGATGAGCAGATGCTGGGGGAAGCACATTAATAAATCATAAGTGTCATTAAAATTTGTAAACTAATATCTTCTGGGAAGTCTTGGCAATTAGTCTCAGAGCTTTCTTGGCAAACAAAAAATTAATAAATCCAAAAGGTCCCCTGTCTGATGATATCCCCACCCCCACAGAAAGGTCATTGATGGAGCAATTAAGAGACACAACAAATGGACCAGCCAGAAGGCTGGTTCACAGAAGACAAATGAGCTCCATGAAACAAGATGAGTAAGGCATCTTAATAAGCAAAGGTAGGACTTCAATCTACACACCACCCCAAGCCACACAGGAAGGCTTTCAGGCTCATATTTGCTAGGCTGCTACTTCACACGTGATTTTGCATTGCCCCCCCGCCTTGGTCTCCTCCATCTCTGAGGCAACATTAAATGTGATTGCTTGTTAAAGCAAGGAACCATCAGAAAGTAGAGGTGTGAACTTTACTATTCCCTTGTGGAAAAATCTTGTGGGATATACTATGACCAGGGAAGCAACAAGATGGAGATAAATGAAACTTCTCTCCAGAAGTTAGTCATATACTTAAAGAATGAGGTCTTATTTTGATTACCATAACTGAATTTACCTAATTCTAAAACATATTCCTGAATTTAATATAAGCCTAATAATTTTCATGATTTGTTCCAAAACCAAGCATTTAAAACAGTTTTAACTCATGTTATCCATCTGTTGCAACGACAGTATCTCCTTCCATTCTGAACTGCAAAGAATGGATGCTCTGGACAACACCTGGGACTGTCTGGGTCATTCAAGGAGGGCTAAACCTAGGGTTCTTTCTGTTCCACTCCTTTAATTGTCTTTCTTTTCTTTTCTTTAATTCCCATGGGCTTTCACATCAAGCCACACAGCCCAAGCAAATCAAAGCAATCCCTTAGATACAATTCCTGAAGTCCACAATAAAAGACTTGTTTTGGTCTTTAGAAGGCCACAATTGGAAGGATAATGAATAACCTCAAAACCTGAAAAGCATTTTGAGTCAGGTCATAATTAGTTACTTCAAATGGCTTCACTTATACAGTGGGATAAGGTGGTCAATGGTTATCACCATCTGACAACCGGCAACTTCTCACATTCTTGTCACAGATACACCCCTAATCCAGCAAAAGAAACTTGTCACCCCCTTAACACTCTTAACAGTTATGAGAAGAGCACAGAAAAGACACTGTATGTACATCCTTTTGTGAACATTTAGCATCCCTACAGCGTAACTTAATGCAGTGCCCTTTACCCATTCATTTCTCTCCTTGCTGATATTTTCACCTGTAAAGCTTTCTCTCTTGCTCCTGTTCATTAAGTAGGACCCACTTTGTGATGCTTTGTGCAACGCTTGTGCAGCTGGACAACTACAGATGTCAGGAGCCTCTCCCAAACCCGGTATGTCAGCCCGAGCAAGAGAACAAAACCTGTTTCTCAAAAATCAGCAGAAACTTAGGACTAAGAGCAAAGAAGAACTTTTCCCTTGGCTCAAGAATGCTGCGCTTTCTATTCTTCAAAGCTATTGACTTACCTAGCTCTTTGGGCCAAGGAACTTCTCTTTATTAAATAGCCACGATCTTCATTTGGCAGCAGCTAGCTCAGGAGTGGGCCAACATGCTGCTTCCCTGCATCTCCCAAATAGCTCAAGTGTGGTTCCCATGCCAAGATGGCATCTGTGACTGACAGCCACACCGCTCTGAGCCAGGGTAAACTGAATCGCTCCTCCGTAGGGAAAAGACAAATCGGCAAGCCTACTAGAGGTCAAGAACTGCATTATTCTGGGATGCTGCTGAAGACCCACAGTAAGTGCAACTCAGGGTTCTGGGAGCTCTGGGGAACAACCCTCATCTCACATTGCAGTCAGCTGTTGCTGAAGAACTAAGCAAATGGGGAAGTACAAACTTAGTCTGCACCTAGCAGTTCTCAGCCACAGAAATTTTGATAGGTGGCTCCCATAGCCTGAAAAAAAAAAAAAAAAAGCCATCATCAAGCTAGGCTATTTGTACACCCAAACAACTGTGGAGTTGCCAAACTCTTGGGCACCCCAGTTTTCAAATCCAAGAGAGGTCAGGGATGTGCTTGCACACCCAGCTGGCTCCTTCTCTTCATGCCCTGATGGCTGATTGCAGATATGAGAAACTCTTCAGTCAGCACAGGATTTCTGCACTTTGCAGTGTTATTAAAAAATGCCAAATAAGATACAATAATGGGAAGCATTACTACTTTGAAAATCAGCTCCATTAATTTTATGCCTGAATACAGTCCTCCAAAAACAACATGTATCTAAGATGCATGTTGTCAGCACAAAAGTGAAAAACAATAAATATAATCAAATTTGACAATACTGCAGGGAGATGTCAGCTGGTCATGGTGGCTGTCTGGAGACTGCATTTCAACACGGCAGGAAAAGCTACAATGCTCCACTGCAAAACGTAGGGTGCCTGACCAGTGCTGAGCAAGAGGCTGTGGCACAAATCAGAAGTCTCCACTCTCAGCACCCCAGTCTGAACATTGCATTGCCTGTTTTAAGGAAGCTCTGGCTGTGGCATAAACTCTTTCAGGTTTAGCTTGTTTCAGAGAGGATGATGTGGAAATTTGGATCAGGCTTATTGAATCTCCTGATGCCTGCCTTCTTGCTCACCTATCTTAGAAGGTAAGGAGACTAAGCCCCAGTTCCCAGAGAGGAGACATGGCATTTCACACCACATTCACCATTTCACAGCCACAGAGCAACCCTATCTGAAGCCAACATAGGCATCCAGGGCACGGAAATCAGTGCAAAACACGCTGATGGGCTGGTGACTATGGAAGGCTTAAGAGGCAAGGAAACAGGAGGAAACAATGTAAAGCCCTCTGGTAATTCAAACAGAGCTAAATGGAAGAGCAAAGCAAGACATCAGGCAGCTTGCAACCACACAAGGTTTTACTCCTCTAGCTCCAAGCTAGGAGTTGCAGCTGCTGTGATTTGCAGCTGTCTCTGTTAAAAAACTAAAAGCCTTTTTTTTAATTCACCACAGAGGCTAAAACAACAGCCCAACCTCTTCCAGCACAGCGGCCACAAGAGTGAAAAAAAAAAATGCTTGGGGATTTTTGACTGCTGCCATAGAAACATAATTTCTTGGTTAATAAACATGAAAGAATATCTGAAAAAATTCCTTCATCAGCATTTTAGCCTCTTAAGCAGAAAGAGTCAGTCATGGTTTTGATTATGGGTTAATGCATGGGCCGGGATTATGGACCATCAGACAATTTAGCTGGGACCACAACCAGAGGAGAGGAACTCCAGGGGACCCATCAAAGGTGGGTAAAATGGGAACAGGGGGACTCAGAGCTGACACATGCAAGTGCTTGCACTTAGAAAGAAAATCTGAACTACTCCCCACTGCCTAATTAGCTGATGTGTTGCAGTCATGGCTATTCCATTGATCATAAATACCACCCTGCTACCTTGCACTTCTCTCTGCTGCATCGCCCTGTTGTCTCTTTGTCTTCATCTGAGACTGAAAGCTCCCTTGAGGTGGAGGCTGTCTTTTTAGCTACTGCAGTCCAAATAAATATAACTGTTCCTGGATACTAAAAAAAGCAACAGTGGAAAAACTTTTATTCCAGTTATCTTAGCAGAAAATAACTGCTCAACCCACACTGGCTGAAAGAGTTGAAAACATTTTAAATATTACAATAGCAACTTTACATACTTACTCAGAATGGGACGTTCACATAACCCTATCTCAAAACCGTACAGCTTAAACAGGAGACAGGATTAGCAACAAACGAGAAAACGTTCACAAGGCTCTTCCTCTGCTTGTAAAACCTGTGAAATCTGAAAGGGCACAGAATAATAGAAAGAGCTCGATAAATTCCTCCTCCTGTTTATTCACACTCACAACATGAAGGAAACAACCGGACAGCAACAAGATTAACTAATGAAAGGACTCGCTACCTACCATACAACCTACACAACTCCCCATATAATGTACCTGAACACAACATACACCTGAAACCAAAACTCATTTATCACAATCACAATTTCTGTGTGTTTGTAATGCTTCTAGATCTGACCATACATTTGAAGAAATAAGCCACTGAATAGAATTTACCTTCTCTCCTCCTCCTAATAAAATTTCCCGAGATTTTTCAACAGAAAAAAAATAGGCCAAAAAAATCCCACCACCCAACCATTCAACTCTTGGTTATGCATATCTAACCTTTTCATTCTCCTCTGCTCAACAGATGTCTTCTTGGAGTCCAGTGCCTGTGCAGCAGCCTGGCCCCTACCCCTGGCAGAGAGAGCTCGTGTTTGGCAGCGGATCACACCTGTGTGCTTCCAGCCCCCCATGGGCAGAGAAGGTTCATTCTGCAGGGCCAGAGACCATGGCCTACAGAAGATTTGAGAATTAAAGATGCTCCAACAGTACTTCAGATCAAACCCTATAAATTCACAGATGAAAAGGGAGAACTGCTTTTCTGCTGTTGGTGGTTAAGAAGGGAGCACGGTGGGCAATTCTGCACAAAGCATATGTCCAACCCTTAAAACAATTTTTGCTTAAAGAAGGCAGGATGTAGCTGGATTCTTGACTACCCAGTTAGATATTTTGTATTTTGCTAGGCAATGAGAACTGATGAAGAGTTTGCATGTCTGAAAAGCTTAAATAATTAAATCATTTTTACAGTTGTATTTGCTGACCTATGAAAAGACCTCTCCCCACGAATTCTGATGTCTCACACCATCACAATAAAGTTGCTTCCTTTCACAGGAGGAAAATGGTCACCCACTGGACGGAAAAACAAAAATCCAAACCACAAGTGACATTGATTTCTGGTGACCAAGAAGAGATAGAGCATTCACAAAGAAGAGTGTGGCTGAGGGTATGTGTGTCTTTTCCTTGAAGCTGGATGCCTCAGTAGCAATGGAGACCTTTTTTCTGTGATTTCTTTCTTTTGGAGGGGCCCCAGAAGCATGGATTTGCTTATTAGAGCAATGCCTGTGTTCCTGAATTCAAATGCTGAGTAGCATTTCCTCTGCCTAAACTCCTATCAGCCTGATATAGGAGCAGCTTCCAATGTAACTTTTAATTTTCCTCTCTTGCTCTCGCTCCCTTTAATTACATTCAGGATGTTTTCTCATTGATTTACTTGTCTTTGTATTTAGATGCAGGGATTAGAAATTTCTCTTATATGGCAATTCAGTTTTCCATTAAAAGAAGCCTCTCATGCTGTAACCCAGGGGGAACTGAGAAGAAGCTTTTGATGCATGAAGCAAGCGGAGGCAAGATGATATTTGGAGATTGCCTTGCACTCTGCTCTATCTCAGCATCCTTTGAAGCACTGCCGTGTGATTCATTGCTCTCTGCCACAAAAGCCACTCCTCTCTTGCAGAAGCAACTGTGTTTGCCAAGCGTTCAGAATAGATATCACACAGCACCGCTGCTCAGATGGGCAATCATCCTGGGTAGCAGAAAGGATGTATCCTATTTCCAGAAAACAAGAAAAGGGGGGGTGGGAAAAACAAACAACAACAAACAAAATATCCAGACCTCCTCTTGGTCATTGCTGGATAGCTGCATTCAGTTTGTGACCCACCAGTTCTGGGGGCTCAAAGATGGCTTTGAAGGAATCTACAAAGAGTAACTAAGGAAAGCAAACTTACTGCCAGAAGGCTTAAATTCACTCTGCAAAGACAGATCCTCCTTTTGAAATTTTCAGGGTCCCAAAAATTAAAAGAAAATATTGGAAAGCGCCGATTTAAATAATGCAAAGATTCGGAGGCCTTAGTGTGCAAATAGAACAGAAAATCCTGAGAAAAGGAGTCTTTCTCCTGATTGCTTCCTCTTAGTATCTATTTCTACAATGTCCTTTCCAAAGGAACTCATAGCCTTCTCTACAACTCTACACTCCCCGCAGAAGTACAACATGGCTTCATCCTGAATTTTCCAGGTGGGAAACCAAGGTTTAGAGCTCAGAAGCTCTATCTACTAGCCCCTACCCTGAGCTTTCCTCCCAGACCTTGGAAGACAACTCAGGAGGTTCTGACTTCTCAACCTCTGCAAGTCTCTAGGTCTCATTTCACTGCAGAAAAGATGCAGAAATGTTCCAGAACACGCTGAACCACCCTCACAAATCAGTGCATTTCCCCAGCTGGCTGAGTACTGGATGCATGCCGTTGTACTGATGCTGAACTACATTTCTGTCACTCTGGGAAAACTCCAAAAGGGATGCTGCTATTACCTTTCTGCAGAGCTCAGGTGTTGCTGTGAGTTCAGTATTAGGCCGGGATCTGCCTGCTTGTTACATTATTTATGCAGAGCAGATTGCCTGGCAATTACATTTAAAGTACAATCACAGTGCCATTTGTACTTGTTAGGTAAAGAGGCAAAAGTTTTTCAAGGCTTTAATACCTCGAAAAGTACCAGGGTAAGTGGAAATGACTGTGTTCTCTCTTACTAGCTGCACGGTTATTTATACTTTTGCAGATTACCATGGTACAGTGCAATTAGGCTTTGGAAGTACTGTGCAAATTGAGAAGTTTCAAGAGCTCTACTGAACAATTAACCCTTAAATACGTTAACAGGAATAAACCCGCACACCACATGCCGATAGTCTGCTCCAAACAGGGGCTTTTAAATTAGCTGGGAAGAAAGAAGTATGAGAGACCATCTGCCAAGAAGCTGCTCACACCCAGAGCAGCTACAAGGCTACAAGGCTTTGACAGTTCTACCACCGACACTTTCAGCAGGTTGTGCAACATCTGCAGGACAACAGAGAAATCTCACACAAGGCACTTGGTCTCCTCCAGCCCCTGGCTGCCTTTTTTTTTTTTTTTTAATTTGTACTTAGGGTTAAAAAAAAACTAATAAAAATTCTGTTAAAGGCATACCCTTTCCACCCCACAGACAGGAGCATGTTAGGAGGAAAAGCAATTCCCAGCAGGTAGAAATTATTGGTGATTTCAAACATCAAGGAACTGGCCTGCTTCTAGGGGTGGGCTTGGGGTGTTTGGTTTTGGTGTTTCTTTTGGGGGGGGGGGAGGAATTTCTTTAAATTTATTAATTTATTAAACACACAAACAAACTTTCAAACACACACTCTCTCCAGCAGCGTGCTTCCCCAGGCCAGGAACCTCCACCTCCCATGCCAGACTACAAGCATGGCCGGTACACGACACATCTGAATCTATCCATAGTGGAGAAGGCATCAGCACCTCACTGATGTATTTCTAGTCCTTTTGTGGCTACCATCCTTACAGCCCAAGGCAACACAGACTCACTGCCAAGATGACCATCTCAGCTCATGGGACTGAGGAACATGGCTAAGATCAGCTAAGATCACATCATGCATTGTGTGGTACACCATCATGGACACTGTTCAGCAAGCATATACCATCCATAGAGACTATAAAGACTATTCTCATTGCCAGCCTCACAGCAGAGACAGAGGGATGAATAGACTTGTCTAAGGTCACTCAAGGGCAAGAATGAAATCAAGCTCATCTGTGCGGCAGGAAAATACCTGTACATCAAGAAACCCTCTTGTTTGCAGACTCCACTTCATTAAAGAAATGTGTTTATCATCTTGCATCCCTTTTCCAAAAGGCAACTCCAGGTACCTCAGATTCCCTCCTGTTTCCTCCCCTTGCTCAGCCTCCAGTTTCACAAGAGACACAGTGCAACCCTTCCACGCCAGTTGCTGTGATTTCTATAATCCACTTACCTCCACAGCGAGCTCTCCGTAACACTCCCCAAGTTGAAGTCGTAGAGCTTTGTCAGAATGAGAATCACCTAGGGAAGGGAAAGGGAGGGAGGAAGAGAAAGGGAAAAGAAAGAGGGGGGGAAAAAAAAAAAAAAAAGGTTTTCTTTAGACTGTGTAACAATACACAAAGCATCTGTAATCACCCAAAGAAGAGATTAGCATTTATCCATTAAAGTTGCAGTATTATAGGATCAAGTTAAAAAAATAAATAAATCATAAGCTTAATGCATCATGTAACCAGTAACATTTATTTTAATCTCAAAATGTTTTACATTTGAAATAAAACATGCCAGCAGGAATTAATAAAACATTGTGAGCTGCCCTCTCTACAACTACGGTTATTCAAGGTCAGGGATGGAATCAGATGCGCCCTTGTGAACAGCGCAATCAGAAGCTACAGTTGACTTTTCCTGTTTCTCAAGGAGCTACCACAAATTGGTAAGTCTCCATGGAAAGAATCAGCAAGTTTGCTTATGAAGATCCCCATCCAGCAAAATGGCCCGTTTTGCCCAGAACGAGCTTTGCTGTTCTGTATCTGCTGTCACTGACTCCAGGAACATGGGAGTTTCCACACAGCACGTTCTCACCTTTCTGCAGCTGTAAAACAGAGGGACACAGAGCACGGCATTCAACTTAGACACCACGCAAGGCAAAGCTGCAGCTCCATGTACAGTGCTTACGGAGAGCCAGAGCCTTCAGGACCCACTGACCAATGTTCTGGCAAGCCACAAACACTCCTGAGTCATGCCCTTGCAAAACCAAGGTAGGAGGAGAGGGGAGTCAAGCAGTACATGGGGGAGCACAGGGGAATACAGCTTCCCTCTGCTATCCATGGTGCTCTGACCTCAGATTTCACAGGTAAATCAGTAGTTATCAGCTATGTTGCCCAACACCCTTGTTTCCCAGAAAGGCAGCTACTCACTCCCATAACCTGCAAGCTTCTGTGCAAGCTCCCAGGCTCAAACGGGATGGGACCTTCTGCAGAAAGCATAGAGGTTCCTCAGTGGAAGTTAAGGGCATTTGAGCATCTACTTGATTTTTTCATGTAACTAACGTCACACAGTTCATTCCCTCAGATTCTACAGGACCCAGGCTCAGGAAGAGCTCTGAGGCACCTCTTCATGTTTGTTTTCTCCCAATTTAACACTTCAGCAGTGTTGCCTCCTTGCAGGATTCAAGAAGCAGCTACTTTCCCCTTGCATCTCCTTGAGCTGTGAAAGCATCAAGGAAAACTTCTAGTAAATATTTAGGAGGGGTTGTCAACAGGTACTTCACAGTTTGGCTGAAAGATATGTCCAAATGAGAGATGTGACCCAAAGGGTTGGGTTCATTAAAGTTTTCCTATGCAACGAGGATCTTTTTACTACAAACGCCACATCTTCCTCCCTTTTCCTCCTCCCCCCCGCGACCAGTGGGACCCACCACACCTTTCATTTGAGTTTCCCAGCTGAAAGGCTGCTGGGTGAGGAATTTAAAGCTTTGCAGAAAAATGCCAAAGAATTAATCAATATCACAACGGCTGCAGCAGTCGGTTACTGTCAGCATAATACCGGGAAGAGACCTGTTCAAGCTGTAAGGGACCTCAGTACGTGACTATGCACTCAGTGCCCAACTTAATGGCTTTAGAACAGATGATGCTCTGAGCATCCCTCCCTCCACTGGATTCACTTTCTCCATCCCCGATTGCATTTTGTCCCTCTTTTTCCCCACGCAGAGACCTTTAGAGGAAGTTAAAAGCCAAGCTGCTTCCAGGAGGCTGCAAAAAGAAACCTGCCAGGCAGATTTGAGTCAGCAGACGTGAGCCCATGTTGGCCTCAACTGACGCTGTGCGGTGGGGAAATAAGGACAATATCCTTTTTATCCCAACTTAAACCCTCCACACACCTTCCCATGCAAAGGGGGTAAGCCAGCCGTGCATTGCAGCTGCAAAGCTTTGATTACCTCCTCCCCTTCCACCGGCTGCTCCCAGCTAAAAACCTGCTGCGAGTGAGGTTTTTAGGGTGTTCCCTATATTCCCCCACTGGTCTGGACAAGACCCCCAAAAAGGCTTCCCCTTCCCAAGGAAGCCACGCACCGCAGCACAAGCCCTGCCCTGCCAGAAACGACACCCTTCTCAAAACTATTGCAAGGTTTCACAAAGCATTTTGGAGCCTAAGCACATTCGAGACAGCAGGATGACTTCTGCTGATTTCAGTGGATCCTGCATCCAGCCATAAACATATTAAATAAAATCTCCGTGTCCTGGTCAAATTTCAACCCAGCAAGTCTACCTTAACTTGCAATTACAACTGTAGTAGGCAGCATCCATACTCTCCCAGTTCTTTGTGAGCCTTTCCCCAGATCTCCTATGCCCCCTATTTTTGAAGATGTCACTTATCTATTATAAACCCTGCAAACCACAGAATAACACCAGCTTTACGGGAGTGGGTTGAATCCTACTCAGCTCCTGGGTATGAATCCAAAATAAAAGCACGTTGTTTAGTATGGCTTTTCTGGATTTTCGCCCAGGATGACTAACAAAAATCCAGCTCTGCCTGTTGCTAATGCATGGAAAGCAAAAGCACGAGCATCCCTCTGCAGTTAAATCTCACAAAGGCTCTCAGGAACAGCAGGAGCTGCCTGAGGATACACAGTAGAGTCACCCACAGCAACCTGCCCATGAAATCACTCACCAGTTATGCTCAGGCCAGGCAATACACATGCACCACAACCCAAGGTAGCCCTGCACCCTGTCCCCTCCCACTTTTCACGCATCATAGAAGGTTGGAGTTAGAAGGAACACACAAGATCATCAAGTTCCAACTCCCCTGCGATGAGCAGGGACTCCTGCCACTACACCAGGTTGTTCAAGGATGTTTCCAGGGATGCAGCATCTACCACCTCTCTGGGCAACCTCTTCCAGTGTTTCACCACCTTCATTGTAAAAAATTTCTTCCTTATATCTAGTCTAAATCTACCCTATTTCAGCTTAAAACCATTATGCCTCATCCTAACACTACATTCCCTGATAAAGGATCCCTCCCCATCCATCCTGGAAGGTTGTAATAAGCGCTCCCTGAAGCCTTCTCATCTCCAGGCTGAAAAACCCCAACTGTCCCAGCCTGTCCTCATCAGACAGGTGCTCCAGGCCTCGGACCAACTTTGTGGCCCTCCTCTGGACCTGGTTCATGTCTTTCCTGTGCTGAGGGCTGCAGAGCTGGACACAGTACTCCCTTGACCTGCTGGCCAAGCTTCTTTTGATGCAGCCCAGGGTAGGGTTGGCTTTCTGGGCTGTGAGTGCACATGGCTAGCTCATGTTGAGCTCCTCATCAATCAATACCACCAACTCCTTCCTTTGGAGACAAGACACTTCAGATTCAATAAAGGCAACTCTTACAATGGTTTGGGAGTTTGGAAGCCAGAGGAAACTGGAGAGGCTGAGCACGCAACCTTCCCAAGAAAAGCTGTGAAAGCACATTCCCCCACAACACTGCCTCGTGAGACCACGGAGCAAATGTAGCTACTAAAGAAGTGTCACATGCAGTTAAGACACAAATCAAAGCCTGAAAGGCACAGCTGGTTCCCGAGTTGTTCTCATGGGGTGCTTTTGACACAGCATTCAGAGGAAACTTCAAAGTGTTTCAAGAGGCTATCCCGAGGCCATCGCGTTACCCCAACCAAGCTAAGAAGAAACTAGAAGCGGGGACATCAGGGGCAGAAGTGGGCAAGTACCAGATTTTCTAAGTCATTCTGTTATTTGAATGCTATAGTTGAAAAAGAACGGAACAAAAATGTAAGGAAAATTGGACATATTTTCCAAAATTGAATTCTGACAGGAGAAAAAAGAGAAAACCCTCATTGATTCAAGCTGAGACATTTGATTCTGATTTCCACTTTGTAGTTGAAGCTTAGCTTGCTTTTGTCAATGCTAAGAAATAATTGTGGCTTTTCTGTGCCAGAGCAATTTTGCATTAAAATCTTGACAGTTTTCATTTTAAAAGCTGAATTCAATTGAAAATTGGAGATTTCACATTTAATGTACTATTTCAAAACAAAAATAAACATTTTCTTCCCCTGAACTGAGGGAACTCTAGAATGCCCGCTCTTCAACTTTCAAGATAAAAACAACTTGCTCAGGGGAAAAGAAATTAAACTGAGAAAAGTTCCAAGTGATATTGAGTCAGAAACAGTAAAATCTTACACTTAGGCATTCTTTAATCAAAATAAAGAAAACACTCTCGTAGTGCCAAATTAAACTGTTTCTGTTCATCAAACTCATCTCCCCAAAATTAATTTTAAGTCTGGTCAATTCTGAACTGCGTTTTTCTTCGGGGTCATACCGCTCACTCCAGAGAATACAGCTCAGATGTGAAATTTCCTCCTGTCTCCTATGGGCCAGGCTCCACGGAGCCACGCTGCGCTCCCCAGGACACCCCAGGGCAGGTGTCCCTCAGGGCAGCGAGCAGCTCGGCTGGTTGAGAGTGAAAAAGGGGAGGACCAGCCTGCAGGACAGACTGGGGAAATCGGCCAGGCTGAATTACAACTCCCTTAAGGCAATACAAACCCTCTGGAAAATGCAATTTCAAGCTCAGCTTACACAAAACTAAATGACCCGAAAAATTCAATAAACTGTTTTGGTTTTCTCGACGGAAGTGGGGATGGAGAAAGGATAATCAGAAAAATGTTTTTCTTTGGAAACAAGCAATGCTCCGGTCCTGCAAGAAATTGCTTATGCACTTTATTTTACACACATCCCTCTCCACAGTCCGTGTTTCTGTTTTGCAGAAACTACACTGTCTGCTGACTACCCTGCTATAAGGCTTGCATGACAAAAATGCCAACCCCTCTCAATTATCCTCAACAGCTTATGCTACAATAGAGATTAAGAGTTTCTGGCACTGAGAAAAATCTGCCATCACGCTGTATAGTATACTGACCCACTAAATCCAGATTTAATACGATGGACCACTTCTCTAAAATAAGACCAGCAAGTCTCCAAGAGTGCCCAACCCAGCAGCTTTGAGTCTTGACCAAACTTGGCTGGCATGAAAGCAGAGCAAATACAACCAGAAATGGTAGCCCAGGTTTTTCCATGTTGAAAATACGTCCCTAAAGGGATCCCTATTGTTCAGACAATTATTAGTATCCCTGAGCCCATAAATCACAAAAGTGCTCAGGAGCTCTTCAGAGTACTTGGTGGCATAACAATCTTTCATGCCCATAAAATTTTACTATGAAGGAAAACTACTTTAGTCCATTAAACCCTCCTCCAGATCCTGCCAACGCTAAAGTGGCAAAGTGCTTTGCATATACCCCACAGAGGAATATATAATTCTGTTTCTCACAAATTAGAGTGAAAAGGCATTGCATTTCCTTCAGTGGATTGACAATGAACTTCAGAAAAGTGCCTCAAAGGTAGTCATATTGCTGTATCAGGCGATGCTTATATTAGACACAGGAAAGAGAAAAGCAAGCAGCTGGAGAGAATAGGTGATCATTTCAGGTAGACATCTGAAAGGCCAGCACTGGTCCACTTCGTGAGATTCATCTCCTCTCTAAGTGACCCTGCTATATCAGCACAGAGATTAACACAGCTCATCAGTAGCCCTGTCCACATATTTACTGAGTGTAATTAATAAATGAGCAAAGGGATGAGCACTGGGCAGCGCACAGCACAACACTGAGATTGCGGACAGATCTCCGTGGGAAAAATGAGAGCTCTCACTCACTCACTCTGCCATGCTGAGATCTCCCTTTCCTGCCCACAGACTTATTTCCACGGTCTTTGCAATGTTTTCTCCCCCACACGAAGCTTGTCTGCAGTTTTCATCTGCCTTTCCCCCATCCACATGAGAGCAACAGCATCCAACGAGTACATTTAAAATGTGAAAAACCACAGGCTGCTTGGAACCAGTACCAGCAGATTGCTCACGGCTGAAGGCAAATTGGGTTAAAAATGCTCTGGGACGTAAAAGCCAGCAGCTCTGCTCTAGGGAGGTCTCCAGCTGTTTCTTTCTTTTGGGGGTTCTGGTTTCACAGAATCACAGAATTTTCATGGTTGGAAAAGTCTTCTGAGATCACCGAGTCCAACCACACACACACAAAAGATTCCCACAATCTTGGGCACTAGAGCACTCCCTGAAGTGCCATGTCTACAGTTTCTTAAATCCTTCCAGGGATGGTGACTCCACCACCTCCCTGGGCAGGCTGTTCCAGCGCCTGACCACTCTTTCAGTAAAGGAATTCTTCCTAATATCTAATCTAAACCTCCCCTGCCGCAACTTCAGACCATTTCCTCTGGTCCTGGTTTGTTTGTTTGGGGTTTTTTTGGTGGTAGTGCAGTTTTTTAAAGGCACAAAATTAATAATTAAAGATTAAGTGATTTACAAACTCAAGGAGATGAATGTGGTAAGTAAGGTGGCCTTTCATATAACCTCTGCATTCAAAGCTAATTTATGCAAAAGCCAACAGCATCAGCCTAATTTTCCCCAGAAGATGGGCAGAGGATTGTTTACATGCTCAACACACGTTTGTGCTTAAGTGTGTGGTGGGTTCACCCCAGCCAGCAACTAACCACCCACCCAGACACTCGTTCTCTCCTCACCCCAAGGGGACAGGGGAGAGAACCAGAAGAGCAAAAGTGAGGAAAACTTGTAATTCCAGATGACAATTCAAGCTGTTGGAAGAAGGAGAGAAAAAAGAAAAAAGAAAGAAAAAAACAACCCCACAAAACAAAAAATAAGCAGTGCAAAGGTAGTCACTGACTGTCTCCCCCAGCAGACCAAGGCAAAGTCAGACTCTGAACAATGGCTACTTTGGAAAGACTACTCCACAGTTGTTATTGCTGAGGACGAGCAGATATGGGACGGAACACCCGGCCACTCTCTCATCCCCTCCCCAGCTCCTGACTCTCACCATGCTACTCCCAGGGCAGGCAGAGTGAGAAACACAGAACTTGACCCTGAGAAGCACTGTTCAGCTATACCTAAAACACCGGTGTGCTATAACACCTGGCTTAGCCAAAAATTCAAAACGCAGCATGACACAGGCTCCTCTGAAGAAAATTAACTCCATTTCTAGGTTTCTTTCCTAGATCAAAGTACAGTGGTTATAAAAAACAGTCACTACATAAGCCTGGTTTGACCAAAATCACTTCACACACACACACTTCCCTCTCCCCCCAGTATGCATGCATGTGCATGGTCACACTACACATCACCATCACCATTTGCCCGGGAGGTCTAAGTGCAGTTGCTAGTACCCAAGAGTGGTGTCTCCAGGTGTGAGAAGCATATAGCATTATCACAAAGCTCCCAGGTGAAGAATTTTAATTCCACAGGTCTTAACAGATTCTGCAAACATCACCACTGTGAAACTAGGCAAGTAAGGTCATCTTTGTTTCACTGATGAGCAACCAGAGGCAGAGAGAGATTAAGTGTTTCTCTACGTTGAAACACTCAGGAAGAAGGATCTAAATCAACTTTTAACAATTTGGTTCAATTAACTTTGCAAATACAACAGAAAAATCAAATTAAAGACCACTTTCTTCTGAAAAGATTCTCCATCCAGGAATTTAACATAGCTGAAATAATCCACTGCAACATATTAAATTAATTTAAGCTAAGAAGCATCACCTGGAAGATAACGTCATAATACAAGTTCACCCAAAGTAATAGAACTATTAGCAGAAAATGAACACATGTACCTTAAATACCAACCTAGCTTCTTTTTCCCTGCCTGGTGAGCACAGCTGAAGAAAACATATCTCCAGATACTAGCAGTTAAGGAATAGCACATCCTAAGACATGGCAAGAACACAGAGGTACTAACAACAAACACAGGCCAAATCCTGCCCGCTGGAAATCAGAGCGACACTTTTGCAAGAGTAAAGTGATGCCAACTTAAGCAGCAGCAAAGGACTACTTTTTTTTTTTTTTAATCTCTAGAGAGAGAAAAATGATCTGTGGGTGGCTTCAGGCAGTGCAGGCAAAAGAGCCCTCTGAAATTGGAAGACACAAGTACTAAGATCACAGACAAAAGAAAAACATGTTCCAGTGAACTTGTGATCTCTGAACGGCTGAGACTGTCAAATTTGTCCTCAAAACAAGAACCAGTAACTAAAAGAAAGATACTCTACTTTAATCCTCCTTTGCCTGTGTTGCTTTTCACTTTCCAGTATGAAAACTGCCACGGTATGCTCTTTCTGTCCCCTGTCCTCCTCCCTTTCAATGTAAATCAGGCAGCAGAATAAGCAGGAGCTGGAACCAGAGAAGTGTTCCCATGGATTCCCCTGGGAGGCTGGAGACAGATCACATTATCTGCAGAAAAGAGCCCTTGGGATGTAAACAGCAGTTTGAAATTCCCACTTACAGGGCTTGCAGTGAATGAACAACATCTGAGGAAGGGGAAACAACCCAAAATCACTACAGTGCTTTGCAGAAGAGCCAGCTCTGGAAAGCCCAACTCCCTCCTCCCACACAACTACCAGCAGGAGCAGGGCAGGATTCTTCTATGTTGGTTCTCCACACTGGGAACTCAAGGGCAAGCCCAGCCTGTCAGAGAAAAGCACCCACTGGCATCAACACCGAGACAGACAGGGCTTCCAGCATCATGGATTTTCCTTTCTGGGGTCACACAAATCCAGAAAGGATTTTTAATTGAACCTGACAGGCTCTCTCATGCTTTTGGTTTCAAACATTTTGGTGCAGGGACTGTCATTTAGGATGTGTTAAGAAGTGCCTTGCACACAGAAGTCCATGCCATGGTTGTGAATGCACCTGAGTAACACCACTACTACAGCAATGACCAGCACCTCCAGGGCTCAGGAGAGGAATCTGACTATAACATTTTACAATAACACGGGAAAAGAAGTCGGACGGATCCTCCTCCTCCCAAACCGCAGATTCTAATGATCACCCAAATGAGGGCTATTCACGTATACCATCTGCCAGGCAGCCACATTCCTCTTCCATCTCCACTACACAGTAAAAATTGGACAATATCTCTCATGTAACATTTTTCTTCCCCAAGGAAATAAACTCAACATCGGTAAATCCTGCTTAAGTTTAAGCAAGTGTACCTCTTGCATACCTACATGCTTATCTTCAGTGCACACGCACACAAAAATCACAACCACATTCTTAACATCACCTTCTTAAAGAAATCAAAGAAAGGCCTCCAGCATGGTTATCAGCCCTTAGAGAGCTGCTGGATTTTGTCCCAGAGAATATAGTACAGCCCTAAACATAACTACCGTATCAGATCATAAAGCCTTTGTCCTCTTTGTAGCAGGAAAAAGAAAACCAACAGAAAACTCCAAGAAAATCCACCACTTCATAAAAGTTTAGTCTTAATAGAGTTATTAGCCACACAGCACCAGGTGAGAGTGTCTGGGAAAGGCACTGTGAATTAGTCACCTTTCTAAGGACAGCAATAAAACATAGAAGACGTTTTAGCAGAATTGCAGACCATCAAAACTAAATATAGTGTGGGGGGGTGGACACACCAACACTGTCAGCAGCTTGCAGGCAGCACTCGTCAGAGAAGTCAGAGATGAGAAAGCCCCCCCAGTTACCCGACCCACACCCCTCACAAGGCTCAGTTGTGCTCCTCTGCATCTTTCCCAGCTCCCCCGGATGGCCTTGCTGCACATAAACACACATTCCCACCAGGAAAGACATCTAGATTGCTTAAAATAACAGCAGCCCGAGCTTTATCTCTGTGTAACTCAGTTAAACATAAATACAATCTCTCCTGGCAGGTAGTGATATGATTTAAGGGTCCCCTATCATACATTATAGCAGGTGATAGCAAAGAACTCATAATTTATTTTTATTGATTCAGCAACCCATGCTGGATCATATCTCCAAATTCTTCCCCTTTGCTAAGAAGCTTCCACCAAAGCCTCGGGAAATTTAATTTTATCTTTTTTTCCCCCCTTCTCTGTCTTCCTTTTAAAGCTGCTCCATGCACATCTCTACCTAAGTTCAAGAAGAAAATAAAAAAAGACCCCAGTTACTTTGGCTGGCTCTGTTCTTTTTCCAATTATCTGCTGGTACCATCTGCGAACCAGCAGATTTTATGTAGCAATTTAACTCTGTGGAGTCACATACCTGCTGAATTTAAAGCTTCTGATACGGGAACCTAAAAAGAAGGAATGACTTGAACTATAAGTGTATCTGTGGGTATACTACCATCACAGGACACTTCTCAATTAAAAATAAGTAAATAAATGAGGTTGACAGAAGTTAAGACAGAGCAGCCCTTGGAGATGTTATAAACTGTCAGAACAGGTGAGGGCTTTTTTTGAGAACTGAAGGCAAGACTGACTGGTTTCATAAAGGAAACTAAACTATGTGGGGAATTTTGTGTCTGAGACTTTTATGAAAGGAAGAGAGAAATAAAGCTCCCATAAAACTGATTTTCCAAGAAAATTCAAGCTGCTTATTGTCCTTCCATTTCAGACTTAAGACTCCAAGCTCTATTCAGGAACTCTCACTCCTCTCACCCACACACACCCTCCTCTCCCTGCCCCCATATCTACATGTATAAATATGACTGATCTTCCTGAGATTCCAAATAATCAACTCAAATAATAGGTGTTGGAACAGAGCATGGGCAAGAGACTCCCTCTCCCCAGGGACAGAAGATAGATGAGATAACCTGTCCTTTCCAGCCTCACATCTGTGACCCAAAGATTTACTTGTTCATGTGAAAATGCCTCACCACAAGCTCAGGAGAAGAGCAGCAGGGAGTTAGATGCCATCCCACAGAAACAAACACCTGTTCTGCTCCCCAAAACACAGAGCCTTGCCTTCAACATGACAACAGGAGATGTGTCCTGGAGAAGCCACCATGCCAGCAGTACAGCCTGGTCACCGGGCTGGCATTTGGAGCAAGGAAGAGTGTCAGAGCCTCCCCACCCTATTCCCAGCTTTGATGCCAGCTCACCCACCCGCAAGGAGATTCATTTGTGGTGGTAATGTTAACCTGAGACAACATTATTCCATTCTGAATAATATTACTCTGAGAAAACATCCTTCTCCCTCTAGGGCAACCAGTCCAAAAGTTGGACTTTCACAGATGTTACCATGAAAGGAAAGGAGGTACCTGTTGGGAGACGAGCCTGTGCACCTACTTTTAATGGCCAGTTAAAAGACCGTACTCTCCTGCCACTGGATCCTTATTATCAACAAATCCAAGTACCTTAGACTTTGGCTTATTCCCTTCCTCGCAACAGCCCCAAGAAATAAGGATTGTTGCAGTTTGCCAGGTGACAAGTGTAAGCACAAAGGGAAAAAGAGCTAAATGTACAAATTGTTCTTCTATGGTTACTACAGGTACCAAAGTCCAATACTTACATTTTCCCCCCACATCTGATACCTGACCTTGAATGACTGAAACATCATCAGTATAAACCCATGATTTAATCATAGTTATTTAAACATGCACAGGTAGAATATTTCTAAATATAATTAAATAGTAGAGAAGGTGAAATGTTAGAACCATCACAGAAAGAATAAGATAACAATATGAGTGGTAGTTTAGAATATAGGAGTAACTGTCAGAGGCAACTTGGGTCAGTCAGGATGAGAAGGACATGCAGGACATGCAGGATCGGAAAGCGCTAGAGGCAAGAGACAAGCAGAGTCGGGGCTCTCAACAGACAAAAGGTCAGAAGCAATAGTTTGAGTGCTAACTAGACAATTAACATATCTTTTACATTATTATAGATTCAACAAAGATGAAACGATCTGATTATCTTATATATTAAGGTAATAAAAACGTGGTCTGTCCAATTGACTGCACTCTTCTGACCTTGAACCTATGTTTATGCAGCAGTTCCTATCTGCAGATGCCCAAACCTACTTTGAAACTCTGCGGCTCAAAATCTCCCTAGCAGCTCTTTTCTCTACTGGTATTCCTTTGAGCTAATCTTTATTATTTATTTTAACCCCCTTTATTATATTTATTTTCATTTTTATTATGTATTCATCATGTGCATATGTTTCCTCACCACTACAGTGCCTGAACTCCTTGTGTCATAGCTACATTGCTTTTTTTTTTTTTTTACTATTCTTTTTGTTATATCATTAAGTAGTTAAGCAAAATTATTTTCATCTGTTGCTGTGAAAGCACACTCAGTCTGGGCAATTTCCTTTCTTTGTCCCTGTGCAGAGCAGCTCCTTGTTCACGCCAAACGCCCCTGGAGCCTCGACGTTATCTCCATTGAAGGCCCTAATCAAGAGGACTGATGAAATCTGGCTCGCTAGGTATTTCCAGAAACCGGGCTGGGAATGATTCCTCTGTGTACATCCATCGTACTGAGCCAGCCAGATGTAACATCCTCCTTCATCCAAGGGCACTAAAACAGCTTCTGTTCTTGGATTTGCTGGGTGGACTGTTCGATGGATGAGGAACTGTTTGGATGGTTGCACCCAAAGGTTAGTAGATGACAGCTCAATGTCCAGATGGAGATTGGTAACAAGTGGTGTCCCTCAGGGGTCCATCTTGGGAGTACTGTTCAATGTCTAGATCAATGACATAGACATGGGGATCAAGTGCACCCTCAGCATGTTTGTGGATGTTACCAAGCTGGGTGGTGTGGTTGATGCACCTGAGGGACAGGATGCCATCTAGAGGGACAGGCTACAGAAGTGGGCTTGTGTGAATCTCATAAGGTTCAACAAGGCCAAGTGCAGGGTCCTGCACCTGGGCTGGGGCAACACCTGGTATCAATACAGTCTGGGGGGTGAAGGGACTAAGAGCAGCCCTGACAAGAACTACTTGGGGGTACTGGTGGATGAGAAGCTAAACATGAGCTGGCAATGTGCACTCACAGCCCAGAAAGTCAATCTGTATCAAAAGAAGTGTGGCCAGCAGGTTGATGGAAGTGATTCTGCCCCTCTGCTCCGCTCTGATGAGACCTCACCTGGAGTACTGCATTCAGCACTGGAGCTCTCAGCACAGGAAAGACATGGATCCCCTAGGTTGTGTCCACAGGAGGGCCACAAAGATGATCAGAGGGCTGAAGACAGGCTGGGGGAGTTGGGGAGTCTGAGTAACCTGATCTAGTTGAAGATGTCCCTCATTGCAAGGGTATTAGACTAGATAACCTTTAAAGGTCCTTTCCAACCCAAACTATTCTGTGATTCTTTCTCTGGAGTCCAGAGGAACAGATATACTAACAGCAAACTAGCCTATGCAAGACTCTAGCAAAAGCTTCCCTGATAGGCAAGAGAATAGAGGATAGAGAATTCCTAAGTTCAGGAATCAACTTTTCCCTTCTTTATGAGGAGTCCAAGTTTGCACACCATCCCCAAGCAGCAGAGGGGGCCTGAACTGTTTAGATTCTGCCTGATAAACCAAAGAACTATATGAGCCAGCTGATGGACAGTCTGCAGGTGCCATGGGGTTCAGCTCTGCCTCCGACTGACATTTTACCATCTGAGATTGCAGCTACACCAGCAAAAAAGAATGACCATGGTCCATTTCACAACAGCCTGTATGTGGCCTCACCCAGAGATAAAGCAGCTTCCTAGCAAGTGGAACACAAAATGGGAGCAGGTACCATACTGCCTGCCTGACAGAAGGAATACACCATGGTGTCTCCTCCTTTACGCCTGGCCACAGGAAGACTTCAAAACTGTGAGTTCACAGACTGATGGGATGCCTCCCTCCATGTCAGCGGAAAGAGCAGGCCCCCAAGATCCCTACCATGGGAAACTCCAGGAAGCAAGAGGCTACAACGACACTCCAGAGACTTAGTCCTGGCATTCACCCAGGACCCGAGAGGGAGAGTAAAGGCAGAAGACACACCTGAACCCCCAAATTCAGAGCTCTGGTTTGTCACTCATGCCAAACGACCCATCTTCCAAAGCTGCCAGTTACCAGTCCTGTGCCTGCCATGGAAATAAAGCTTTGGAAGAAAGATAGAGATAATACAGAGTAAACATTTTTCCCCATCTGAGTATTTCCTCAAGACAGATAAAATACATTTTGCTTAAAATTTGATCCTGTAGGAAGGAAAAAAAAAAAACAACAATAACTTTTTTCTTTTTTTTAATCCCCAAAAAGACTGTGCTCCAAAGGATTGGCACCAACTTTGGGGCAGGGGGCTAGCATGAAGAAACCACAATAAAATTATAACTTTTGGTGCAGGCCCAATGTTGTAATTTTGGGAGGCAAATTAAGAAAAAAATCCATTCATCTGGCTTTGAGCTCTGTAAGAAAGAAAAATATATTTTTCCCACTTTAGAAATACCTTGTGCTAATGTCTACATGGGGAGATGAGGAACAGCACAGTTAAAGCTGTCAAGGGCAATTTTTCTTACAGACTTAAGTGTTCTGTTACTTAAAAAAAGGAAGCTGAGAAAAATAGAGGAACTTGAATTCAAATCTCCTTTAATGCAACATTATGGCTGAGAATTTCAAAGCTGTAAAAGTAGGAAACTCAGAAGTACAGATTCTACATTATGCACACGGATTGTATAAAAGAAAAGAAGCAAATCACCACTGCAGAAATCCAAAGCACTATTGACTTTTGCAACCCTTTTAGGGTTGGGCTGGGGCCCAGGGGCAGCTGGTCAGACGAAAATACCTGCTCACTCCATACTGCAACCCTCACTGCAGGAGAAAACTTTCAGAAGGTTTGACCTTCTGAGATCACTCTCCTTCTCTTTCCTAAGGACCTAAAAAATTCTTTGTTTGAACCTGAAAAATTCTTGCCCTCTAGCCAACAGAGCATCCTGGAATCAGAAAATGGTTCGAGCTGGAAGTGACCTTAAAAATCCTCTAGCTCCAAGTGGACACCTCCCACCAGACCAGGTTGCTCAAAGCCCCATCCAACCTGGCCTTGAACCCCTCCAGGAATGAGGCAGCCACAACTTCGCTGGGCAACCTGTTCCAGTGTCTCATCACAAGCCACTGCCTATATACTTTCTTAAAAGAATCACGGTTATGACAACTGGGACTTTTGACTGAAATTTAAACTGGGACTGCTTTTAAGATCAGGATTTGGGATCCTATAACCCAGAAGATAGATCCCTTTCACTCTTGCATGACAAAGGATAGGTTTAAAGCTCAGTGCTTTGCTTTGCCAACACCTGCATTGGCTCTCTTTGCCATCACAAGACGATCTGGGACCCAAAACCTGGAGGTAGAAAAGGGACAAGGGACAGAGCTATATATTTTATGAACGTACTCTGTAGCTCTGCAGGGTATCCAGATGACCTTGAGGTAATTTCACATACACAGGCTGTAGGGTTGTCTCGCACATTGCACTGAGTTATCAAAAACTGTGCACCACTGCAGAAGGACTCTAAACAACATCGGTAGTTCCTCTGACTATCCTGGATTGGCACTTTCTCAGGAGAGAAACTTCCAAAAATCCTTCTGCCCCTTGAGGAACGTAACAGGGAACAGCCGCGCAGTGAGACAAAGGAAGAATGAAAACTGACTAAACAAAGCAAGGTCTGCAACAGCTTTGTTCTCCTCTTTAATATCTCAAGAGCCCTGGATTTCCATCAGAATAATCTCTTCTCCCTCACCAGTCATACCACAAGGTCCTGTCTTCATGAACACCACAAAGTCACATGAGCAGGACTTTAGACACTCCCCACCCCCTTGTTACTCCTTGCATCTGTCTCTCTAGCTTCTCTTATGACTATGCAAGAGAACCTAAGACTGGCAACTGCTCCAAAATGAAAACAGGGGTTGGAGATAAGACAGGGACACCAGCTTGACCTGTTTTATTAGAGCCTAGACTAGGAAGGAAGTAAGTCTGTAGTTGTCTCTGGAGAGCAGTAAGGATGGAGAGAGGTGACAAGGTTTATCTGAGGGTGAAATTCAATCCCATTCTTGCATGATATATGAGCACAAAATCTTAAATAGGGCACTAAGGAATAATTCTGCCAATTCCTCTTCATGTAAAGCTAGGTCACCTCCACAACTTCTAGTGCGAGTTCTCTCTCAGTGGTGTGAGCCTCCAGTGGACAAACCCAACCCCACCCCGAATTTCATGATACAATGGCTGCAAACTCATTAAGAAAAAAAGATGGAAAGATGCTCAGGGAAGAAAAGGTGAGCAGCAAGTCTTTTAAGTAGCTGTGACAGAACAAATCCAAAGGCCCATTTTGCCTTGGCTGCTTTATGATTGTCCTTTCACAAAGGTAATCATCTACAAACTACTTCTTATAAAGCACTTCTGAAAACAGAAATATTTCTCTGGGTCCTTTTACAACAAGACCAACAACAAGTGCTCCAAAGATAATCTTCAGCAAACCTAGTTATTGGAACAGCGTAACCTGTTGTAAATTCACATATATAACATAGCAGAATGAAGGTACTCTCCACTCCAGCCTTTCAGAAGACAATTGATACAGGTCTCTGCAGTAACTACACCAGCACGACTGATTCCAACAGCTCCACAGACCCCCCGTGAGACTGCTGCAGTGCGAGCAGCTCTCATTGCAAAATTGGTCCTACAACAAAACAGGCATCAGGGGCTCAGCCTTGAACCGAACTGTCAGAGCACCACAGAGTCCTCCGCTGCATCAACGAGCTCAAGTCATCTCTCATGGATTGCTGAATTTTTGTTTTTCTTAAAGCCCCAGTTCTAGGAGGCCAGTAATGATTTAAAACAAAACAACGAAACAAAACCAATCTCCGTTCTTGTTCTTCTGAATTCAGAGGGTGACTTTTAAAATACACTCAGAACTCCAGGTAAAGTCTTTGACCTCTACGTCTCAAAACACTACACAACTCATGTACTTTTTTTTTTTCTTTACATACATGTAGGGACAACTGTCTACTTACGTATCTGTTCCTAACTATAGATGCAGCTACGAAATGGTTTTAAACTGCATTTCATTATCTTTTTCTCCCCCCAAGAAAGAAGACAGAAAATTGACTCAGGATGTTTCAGATGCTTCAGATTAGCAACGCTACAGTCAGAACAGCACGGAGCACTCTTGAACAGCTACTGCTAGTACTTACAGGTGCCATGAGCCCTTCACATTCAAGAATACCGGATTTACATTCAAACACAAAGGAAAAAAAAACCAACTTGATTCACGAGCTCTCACATCAAGAGAACAAGGGGTATTTTTAGAGCAACAGTTTAGCATTCACAGCACGCGTGGCATTCTTGATTAAACAAGAGATCCGCACCAACATAATAAACCTGTAATTTTATTGGCCAAGCACTACGGAAACAATTTAGAATACACGGATTGCAATGTTAAGCAAACTGCAGCCCATGTATAACACCCATGAATTATAGCAGTTTGGCAATGAGCTGACCAGTTGCTTCTCACAGCCTTTAATAACAATCATCCACATCTTCACAGCACAATAGAAATTAGAGATGCAAGAGGCCTATTAGCTCATCCAGAAAATACAGGATTGTTCCCTATGGGATAATTGCTAATACTCTGTCCAAAGTAGATTTAAAGCTGTAAAGCAAGGTAGTGTCTTTAGCAAGATTACTCAGGGCGGATAAGAACTCAGTTCCATAAAGCTTTTTCTGAGACATTAAATTTAAATGTTTCTTCTTTTTAAAAAAGGTTAAAGCTAGTCCAAGGTCTCCTCTGGATTCCCCTCTAGTCAACCAAGAGAAGGGAGAATTGGTCTCTTTTTGCTACAAAAGCAACAAATGCAGACTGACCTTCTTTGGCTATCAACCTTCATAAACAGTTCTCCTCTCCTCTCAGCTAGTCCTTGCCAGATCTTGTCCACAGCAGTAGTCTCAGTGCCACCTCTTCACTTTGCTCAGTACACGGGTACCTAGACTCATGGCCTCCCAGATTTGAAGTCCTTTGGCTATATGGATTTATGGCCATATAGCCATAAGTGGTATACATGGATTTCACTCTAAACATTCATTCAGTAAACCAGATCTTCCAATCCACTGAACGTTCCCATCATCATGTGTCTGTATGTCCCCCCACCATACCTCAATTGGGATATCACAACACCATTAGCCCAAGGACTGGCAGCTCTACTGACAGGGACAGTACCTCACTGGGTCCTGTATGAGGGCAGGGGCTCTGGCACAAGGCTGTGTTGATAAGTTTTTGAAGTCAGGGACAAAGGGAAAGACCATGGACAAATCAAGCTTACTTGGGTTTTGCATCTCTAACTTTATTTTATTTCTCTGAGAAAGGTTTCTTCTGAATTTGCTTCTACCAGTCTTCCAAAACTTCTAATAACAGCTAACATGCCCAAGACTAAGAAATCTTCTGGGATTTCCAGCCAGCCAATTGATCCCCACTCTTACAAGTTGTATAAAATTCCTGGCTATTAACTGAATTGTTGCTAATGTTGGTCATATTCTTCTTATTTAGTATAAACATTCAATGAACTAGACACCTGCATGCACTCACTCCGTGAGCTCCTTACACTGTCATAGGAAGGCAGGACAAGAAGGGACAACATTTTGTCTAGAGCAATCCACAGAACCTCACATGTCCCCATCCTGCAAATCCCAAGACACTTCTCAGCTCCTCTGAATAAATATCAGAGCTTCACTGCAAAAACCAAAACAAAACAAAACATACAAAATCCCACCCAAAAAACATCTTGTAATGTACCATAGGAAGACAGGAAAAGAAAAGTCAAGGGCACTGCTGCTGTCCTCCATCCTTGCAATAATGAGGAATCTGAGAAATGCCAAGATGATTGTCTGAAGTGGACCACAGAGAGCAGTAAACCACATCAGATACTCTGCTCCCTAGCTGAGCAAGAAGAAATTTTAAAACCATTCTGCTATTTTACTAGGCTTTCCAAAACAAATTTTCACAATAAGAATTGTCAAATGTTTGGCTTGTAGAGATCAGGGCACCCAAAGAAATAATATGTATAAGGAACAAAAGCTGAACTATCAGTTCCCTATTATAGACCTCCCCTGTTCCACTCAAAGTGACCATGTTACACTAAAGAGTAACGCTTACATATCCAACACAGTACTATAAAATTCTGCAGGATGAACACAGTAAAGAAGCTATGATTGATTATTTCTTCCACAAGAAAAAAAAAAATATAGTTTGAGGACATAGGAGAAAGTTCTTTCTAACCTGAAGAATTACATTTCCTTTTGGGAAAGACGAACCACCCATAACGACAGAGGAAAATCTTTGGAAGTAGTAGCAGAAAAAGACATTAGAAGTGGCAATCACCATGTCAGACACACTACACTGCAGGGAAAGGGAAGAATGGCCAGATAATGAAATTACAGAGCATTGAAAATGTCAAAGAGTGACAGTGCTCTACCATCATTCACACGTTATATGAGGCATTAACATGCTGATATCCCATTCCAGTGACAAAGATGGCAACAAGAACAGTAAATAGTCCAAAATGAATCTGTTGCTGAGACCAGGAATTTAATGAAACAGGGAGACGGGCAGAAAATGAATCTTACTTTCACTGTGCAGCCTTCAAACTGGAAGCTGCAGGCCCTGTTCAGAAATAGTAATAACTCAGGGATGCATTATTTGACTTTCCTTATCTATGATCCTCCTGTACTCATGAGTCATCATCACAAAAAGGGGTATTGGGTCTCAGTAACACCACCAACCTTGTTGGCAGGCAATGACACATAAGCTGCACCAAGGGAATTTTCAGTGAGGTATAAAAAAGAGGAAAAACGTCCTCCACAATCAACTGCTGCATCGGGGACCCAGGAAGGTCGGGGGGATCTCTGTTCTTGGAGGTATTCAGAATTTGACTGGACAAGACTCCAAGCAGCTTGGCCTGACATCACAGCTTGATCCAGCTTTGAAACTGATCTGAGCAGAAGCTGGACCAGAAGACCTGCAAAACCCACCTTCCACCTGCCCCCAATCTAAATCACTCTACAACTTAATGAGCTCTGCTCCCTTCAAATAGAAACACCACTGATCAATATGAGTAGTACAAGCAATCACACAGCAGTAAAGCCAGAGGACCCTGGGTCTATCATGCAATGCACTCTTCTAACTTGCTTAAGATAGTTGATCACTTTAAAAAAAAAAAAAAAATCCTCTACCACCATTCCTTCTATAAAAAGGAAAAAAAGACAAGTCAAGGTGAGTGAAATTGTACAGTCTGTTTATGGAAAACCACTTCAGGAGACAGTCTAGTGGGTTGTAACACAGCTTGGGACAAAAAAAAATGAGCTGTCAGATCCCCAACAGTGCCACGTGGAGCCAACACATATACCTCTATGCATCCTCTCCAGAGACAGCAACCCAGCAGGGCAGGGCAGGGCAGCACCAGACCAGCAGAATCACACAAAGCAACCAAGGCTGTGCTAGGACCATTTCCTCTGCAGAGCTAGGCTGCAGCAGAATTTCTGCACTGTGCCCCCAAAACTCCAAATTCTGAGGATCTTCCTAGGTCTGGTAAAGAAGTGGTTCTATTTTCAGCCCAACTTCAAACTCTCCTATTGGGGGGCTGGAAGCAAAATGGCTTCAAAGGGTCTGATATGGTCAGAGCTAAAGAGCAGCTGATAAGGCTATCTGGCCTCCACACTGGTTTCATACAGAGCCTGTGTACTTGAAGTCATCAAGATGCTGCACAAGTCAAGGTTAACCCAGGGCTACCCTATAAGGAATGCAGGACCTAGAGTTGTATGGACACTTCAAACATACTCATAAAGACACCACAGTCCACTGACAATTTCAGGTTTTTTCTAAAAGCAGTCATTAGAAGGGGAATGTGAAGTTCCCTCTGTTTTGCCTATATCTCAGCCAGAGCAGGTTGCACAGGAAGGTGTCCAGGTGGGTTTTGAATGTCTCCAGAGATGGAGACTGCCTCTCTGGTCAGCCTCTTCCAGGGCTCTGCCACCCTCAAAGTAAAGAAGTTCCTCCTCATGTTTAGATGGAATTTCTTATGTTCAAGTTTGTGCCCGTTTCCTCTTGTCCTGTCACCGAGCACCACTGAAAAAAGATCAGCTCCATCCTCCTGACACCCGCCCTTTAAGTATTTATAAGCATTGATCAGATCCACTGGTTGTCTAGGAATGACCATCCTCTGAAGAGAACCAGTCCCACCGGGAAGGTGGAAAGCAGAGCCCCATCTGACTCCATCTCCGAGCTGTGTTCCACTAAGATCAGCTGAGGTCCCTCACTGCTCTCCCACCTCTTGCTGTTGTGACAGCGCTCAGCTCTCCTCCCCAGCTGGGAATTCAGCCTCCTGCCTCTGCCCCACACACAAACCTTGATGCCACTTAGTGCCACACAAGCCCAGTCCCCATTCCTCCCATCGCAGTACGTAGCTTAATCCAGTCCTCACTGCAGCTTTCCCTCCACAGCCTACTTAAGCTTGTTTTTCTTAGCATTCTTCCTGCAGTCTGAAGTAAAGATGTAATCACCATAGCTGCCCTGTTATCCTCCAGAAATTACTGTGTCACAGGGAAAAGTGCAAAAAATACAATTACTTGCTTTAGCTACAGTGGCTTAAAGAGACACAGTTTTCAAGTGCTTCCTATTTTCCAGGAAAAGACTGAAAACTTGCACCTACACGTACAGCAATCGAAAAGTACTCGTCCATTGCCTTAAAGGAAAACCATGAAAAGGATACCAGGTCTTATTACCAGAATTATGTAGTATTTCTGTCTCAAAAGCCTAAATGTAGTTATATCCGGAAAAAAAAAAAAAAAAAAAAAAAAAAACACAACCCAAAACCAAAAACACGACAAGCCAACCCAAAGGTTCTTTTTATTTAACAAGCCTGGAAGAAAGGACAAGCTACATATCAATTCTTGCAAATCAAGATTTCATGGGCACTGACAGAGAGGTGCAACTGGAACCGACACCTGCTGCCGCTACTACAACAGGTAACAAGGATCATTGAACTAATGGGACCTGGAGAAGTTACCTAACAAATCTCCATTCCTCAGGCAGGATCTACTTTCTCTGAAGACACTCTTGAGAGACATTTGCTTAGTCTGGTTTTAAAGATCTTTGATGCCAGAAACACTGCAGCCTCTAAAGGGTCTATACCAGGCTTTATTCTCTTTACCATTATAAACCATTTCATATGAACTAGCCACCTCTCTCTTGCTGTATTTTAAGTAGATGATTTCTCATCCTATATAACAACTGCCTTTTACACTCATTTTATCATCTCTCTTCAGCTTCCTCTTCTTTAGCTAAACCACTCTCATCCTTGTAAACCAGGTTATCCTGTGTTTGAGCATCTTCGTTCTTCTCTTTCAGGTTCTCTCAAAACGATCTTTAAGTGAACTTAGGCTGGATGCTGAGGCTAACATCGAGGTCTTACTTGCACCGAGTGCACTGCAAGGATTACTTTGCTTATCTTGCAGACTCTATATATTCCTGCTCACTGAAGCAGCCAGGAATTTGCCCCGGGAACGAACACTCTCCCCTCTGCAGACCCTATCCTCAGTGCACTGCGGAGTTCAGTTGCTAGAGACTGACAGAGTGAGCTAGGAGAAGGGAAAAATTAGAGTAAGTATTTGTGTATTTGCTGGCAGGTCACAGAAGGTAACATTGTCAGGACTGTTCTGCAGAGAAAGACTTTCAGGAGTTAATCGCTTCCCTTAGAATAAAAGGCAAACACTCCTCTGGGATGGGACAAAGAGAAGAACTAGCTTAGTAAGAGGCAGGAGGGTGAAGAAAGGCAATTGTAGTCAAACTGAGTGAGAACCAAATCCAGGCTGGCTTTGGGTGCTAAGTACATAGGGGAAACAAGTTTTCCAAGACTACATGCCACGAGACAGTGCACTAAGGCAAAGGAGACTCAGGTACACTGCGCACACAGCGCAACAGGGCCCACCACACAAACTTCACAGCAGAAAGGCCGCTTCCTGGCATTGAGGGTATTAAAGGGGGTTCTGTAATTGACCCCTTACTAATACAATGAGGCTGGATTAGTGTCCGACCTGATTTGTTTCAGAAGTAAAAGATGACACAGTGAAGTCTGCTGGTCTAAGTAGCCCACAAGAAAAGCCAGAGGACACAGCAGTGAACCTTATAGGTTCTCACACAAGCAACTGAGAGCCCAGGCCAGACTTATCTTCCTCTTCTCCCTCCTCCAGCCCAAACAACTCTCAGCCCTCAACAAATATTTTAGCAAACAAATTCACTGCTACATAGTTGTACAGGTATTTCATCAGTGGGATTAAAAGAATCCCCATCAAATATGGCAGGCATCAAGAATCGCTCACACCCTGTCCTCACACAGAAAGGAAGCAAGAAGGCAAAAAGCAACAGGAAAACATGGCCACCAGGCAAACAAATCAACCAAAGACAAGGTGACAATGCTGGAGAAAGAACAAAGAAATAGCTGGATTATGCTCCAGTATGTGAAGCTCTGGAAAGGCCAAAGCAACTTTGTCATTAGCAGAGAAGACAGTCCTTCCTGATATACAGCCCTAACAAATCTGTGTGGTACAAATGCAATTTATGTGGACTATAATGTAGTTAATTTATCCCCATAAAGGAAGGCGACATTGTAACTCGCTAGACAGGTTCTGGTTCTTACCGTCACTTGTGGTGATAAATTTAGCCCAAGTTTCTGTACCTGACTTTAATTTCTGGGTAGCTTAAGCTATTCAGACACCAACCTTAATGTGACAGTCTCTGTGGCAATCCAGAAATGACACATATCCAGCCACACTTTTTTAATTCTGGTTCTTTTTTTTTTTTCCTTCCTTCTGTTTTTTTTCTCCTCTCTGGTGCTCATGAAAAGCATCAGACTGACAAGAGCAGAGAACAAGCCATTTATTTGCTGTCACAACAGATATGCAGCACAGGGCTGGTTGCCTATGCATCATTCCCTGCCAGTGCTCATCAGCCTTGGCTCAGGGGGACCCATCTCCATGAGTAAGAGCACAAATCAATTTTTCATGACCGTTCAGAGTCAGCCTCTCTGTTGACACCAACCATTTCTACCAACTGCGCTGGTAGGTTCTGTCACATGGATGTCTATCCACTAGGAAATGGATACAAACTACACATATCAGCTGATCTAAGATATTCCCTTATCTCCATTTCCACAAAAAAAAAACAAACTTGTTTTCATCAGCAAAACATCTGAAGCTGGTACTTTTTTTTCTTTCCATGTGGATGCTCTGTCCATTCTTTGACCCCTCAGGCTGCAATTAGCCAGGGCACACAAGACAGGCACACAGAGAGAAGATTAAATCTTTCAATACCAGAAGCAGACAAGAACTCTTAACTTATGCTTTAATTTCCCTGCCCACATCAGGGCTTTTTAAAGTATTTGATTATAACAAGAAAATGTTTATTATAGCTTTACAAATACCCATCCATCTAGTGGAACAATATGGGGTACACACAACACCATAACAGTATATGTCATTCTTTTAAAAGTAATGTAATGTAAGAAAGGAATCCCAAAGAATACGTCGTAGTTATCTTTTTCCGGGCTTTATTAAAGTTCCAATGCAGGTAATTTCTTTTTCTCGCCAAAAAATATAATGAAGCTAGAAAATGGCATCACATAAATCCATAATACTAACAAGCCTGAAAAATGGTATCATTGTTACTGATTCCCAATACATATTTAGTAGTGTAATTCCATGGGATACTTCTTGCACTCTCCTTTTCTCCTTGTGCTACAACTTTCCCAGAGGCATATAATAGCGTGTCTGATGGTTTAGCAAAAGCCCCTGCTTTACCAGCTGGCTGGATATTAACCTGCACAGAAGGCAATCACATCTGAAAGCGTGGGGGATAAACTCCAATTTTCACTGTGTGAAAGTATGTAGGTTCAAGCAAAAGGAGATTGCGATGCCTGAGCAGCAAAGGGCCACTGTAAATAGAGGACCCGTAACAGTTACTAGAGGTCTCATTTTTAACATCTGACTTTGAGTAGAGGAACGTGCAGAACAGCTTTACTAATAGATCCAGCTGCTCAAAATCCTGAGGTTGGCGACTTCACACGTATGTATTAAATTCAGTGTATACGTGGCATTTATTTGCTGTGCTGGCTGCTAAGAAACAGCTTATAACAGAGGGAGTTCATCTGAATCCTTCCTGCTCCACATTATAGAAAGAGATAAATCGTACCAAGTTGAGCAGTCTACGTTCCCCAAAAAGCTCTCACTGCTGAGAGCAGGAGCACATTTTCAGAACGACAACAGGCTGGTGGGGAACAGGCAGCAATTCAATAGGTACTTCACAACAGCACTGCCAAGTAGTGGGAAGGCTTGCAGTTTTCCTGTGACACTTGGTACTGTTGTGCTCTTAATTCCTCTTATTGGCCCTTCTCTGCTTTGCCAACAGGTTTCCCTTTATCCCAACATATGCTTCTTCCACTCACGTGCTTCCTTAGCTTCTGGGAGAAAGTCCCAGAGGACTTGTATCTTCTGTCTCTCTCCTCTCTCTCCTTTGATCTGCTTAAACTAAATATCCGCACTCTTCATCCTAAAGACTTCCAACCCCAAAATCCTACCTGTCTTTTCACAACAAAAAAAATACAAGAATGCTTGCAATCAAGCAATCCTATGCAATCTATTAAGAAAATTAACAAAAGCGGTTTTGCAACACATTTAGGATGCTGCGAATACTCAGTTCATCCAATCATGGAAGTGAGGAAGGCCAACGGTCCAGAAAGTTACAGATCCTATTGATTCCCCTGCCTCCAGACCAAAAGCCTCCAGGGAGCAGTTGCTCAACCCCAGAGCTTTGACAATAAGCCTGGATTCAACAGTTTCTCCTCAACTGCTTTTTCCCAGTCCTTTTGACATAATGGACTACTAGTTCTGGGATAATGGGTGTGCCAGTCTTCATTTAGATGTCCTGTTCCCTTTTGCCTCCAAACACAGAAAGAAAAAAGAAAATTCCTCTTTCAAATAGCTACTTGTAGCACTCCCCCAGAGTAAACAATTTCCATCCCTGTACAAAAGGATAAACACATTCCATCATAACAGTTGGGGAAGTAACTCTCTAAATATAAGATGCTCAGCTGTGTCCAAGATACCTGCCGTCTTGGGTCAGTAGTTTAAAAACACACCTAGAATAGGGAAGGAATTTCCAGTAAATTGACTCACAGCCACTAAGTTCACGGTTGTTTCTGTCCTCCCCAACTCCCATGATCTGTACCAGACTCCTTCTACCTCTTAGCTTAGGCGTCCCTTTGAATTTTGTTACAGACTCAGAGCTGTACCTTCTTCCTTGCAGTTAAAATAACCTTGCTGGGAAGAAGCAAAAAGCAGGATGGTCTTGCTCTTCCATTCTTAGTATTGAATTATACTTTCCAGTCCCACAGAACTGTAATTTGCCAGGTCTAACCCTAACATGGGCCTTGGGTGGTATCATTAGGCCACCTCTGACGGGCCTTGGCTGGTACCATGGGGCAGTCATATGGCAAATGAGAGCTTCCCATCCCCACGTGAGGTGGAACTCACCCCCCTGACATTTGCTTTTTGTATACGAAGATACATAATCTTCAACCAACAGACCACAACTCAGCAAATCTTTCAAGCGCAGCCAGGGCCGGGTTAGAAATGCATTGTTGCCATAGACAGCCACAGTGTCAATTGTAACAGAGGTGGGGGACAGGGACTGTGACGAGGTTTCTTCACCCTCAAACAACCACACACACGTAATCAAGGCAAGTCTATCCACAGAGGGACAATTCAGAGCGGGGGTTTCCGTGCAATGCATTATTTCACATCCTAGAGCAAGATAAATCAACAGTGACAAAAGCCCTGACTCTCTCACATATTGTCCAATTAATTCAGACCCCACCTAACTACGTAAACTAAGACCATGAAAAATCATTACTATTTATATTCAGTGTTCTGCATGAGCTTTATTTTTCCCTAAATATTCTGTTTTCTCTGCAACAAAAATACATATAAAGATGAGAAAGAAGTAGCCAAAAACTTCCGTGTTGTGCTACACAGGGCTTCCAACAGTACGCGCTCATGACTAGACAAATTAGCCGGGTGTTTTTGTTAAAACCATCATTTGTGAATCATTATAGGTGCTTAATTGGTCATCTGCAAATTCCAGGGTTAACACCTCACTTAATGAACAAGCTTGTTCAAACCCCTGAAAATTATTCACTCTGGCTGCCTGAACTCCTGGAGAGACAGCTAATGCTTCAGTTCACGTTCTGACATTTTCTGGGTAACTATAAAGGCTAGGAAGATGTATATTTGTGTATGTGGGCAAGTGAATAAAAATGCATATAAAATGAGAAAGAGAGCGCTCAAGCACACACTCAGATTCAGGAACACAAGCTTTGTGGCAAGTGACAGATGTACAGGACCTTGGCTATGAAGTGAGTGCTGCATCTAAGGTAATGCATTTCTTGTCAGGCATTCTCCCCCAAAAGTATCACTCAGGCATGAACTTTTAGAAGCATCTGCCACAGACGCAATTACCTAAATTCCAGCCACGGCAATCTCAGCATCGTCAGATTAATAGCAGGAGTAGCTCTGTTGCCAGTGTAGCTAATGTAATAACCTTAGTATTTGCCTTCTGTAAGCACTATATGGGCTGGTTTCTCACTTAATCCAGATTTGCAGTATTGCCTCCTGACTTCTCTCTCTGCTATGCTCTAAAATGGATTTCTGCTTTCCCTCCCCCACCCCTTCCCCCTACTCCCACCACCCCTTTTTCTTCCTTTCTCCTTCCTTAGGATATTTTACTCCCTTTTGTATAACTCACTTCTGAGGAAAGCCAGCTGTCTTCCTACACTCTTCTTTTAGAAAAGGTCATCATTTGGAGAATGGAAAGCTTCAAATAATGAATAAGGAGCTGCCAAGTAGATTGAAAACCCAAAAGAAATGAATAGACCGGGAACTGGAAATAGCATCCAACACAAAACTCATCAGCAAATTCCTAACCTGCTCTAATCACAGAAGGGCAATCCTCCTAAGCAGAAACAGGATTGCTCTAGCTACTAACACACTAAGGGCCATGGGAGGTGGTGAAAAGAAGATTAATTCCCAGCTGTTCTTCAGCCACCTTGCCAAGGTTTAAAGATGCATCTCAGGTCCTGCTAGATATCCCAAAGGAAACTGGGTCTACCTGCAGCGATAGATGCTTTCCCTTCTTCCTTTTGCTAGTACTTCAACTTCTGGCAAAGGACCTAGGGGTCAAACCCCATCCTGTGTGTCAAGAAACACAAGACACTGGGGTACTCTGGCCAAAAAAAGAATTCTAAGGTGCTCTAAAGCAGGAGGACACCACAGTTAGTTGCACGTGTTCATGACACTACAAGCAGGATGCAAGCATTATGGAAATATTGCTAACTCCTAATCCTTCTGCACAATAGCAAGGAGGGATGCCACCCCAAACTGGAGTGCATGAAGGATCTTCATGCATAGAAGAGATCTAACACTAGATCTGTTAGATGCCCTGCCATTAATGCCAGGCGGTACAGTGGCCACTCATTACCATGAAAACCAGATCTTTTAGCATATGTTTGACTATTTCCCAAACAGAATCTTAAGTACATACAAAGCAATAGAGCTAAATCACACTGCAAACCTACCTGGTGCTATAATGACTTGGCACAAGAAGAAGAATATAACCTTGGTTACAGATAATGGCAGAGAAGACGGAAAGAGTTGTTCCCTTGATCATACTCTTTTCTTTCTTCCACTAGATCTCAGAGTGACCTTTGCAATTCAAGCCATGCCATGGTCATTAAAATAATAAACGTACATTTTATTACTTCTACTCCTACTTGTAAGAAAACCCAGCCTGAACTCCACCTTAATGTCCAATTCTTGTTAATGTTTCATATCTTACCGAGTTTCTGAGGCCTTTCATCCTGCTATATGAAGCTGACTGACCCCATTCGTTCTCCTATAAGCAAGAGTAGCTTGAATGTAGTTAATGTACCTGTCAACCTCTGCTGTGATGAATGATATGTTAATGATGTGCATGGTATTAAATAATTCACCATCCTAACAATAAGGTGACTCAGTTCCTGCACCATTCATTTTTGTTTTTCATGGAAGGAACTTGCTGTTCCTGAACATGCTCTTGTCTAGGTCAAGAGTGGGCGTGTGTCCCCAGAGAAGAGATAGAAGGATGTAGATTTTCCCAGCACACATTTCAAGTGCAAGAAGAGCTGTATAAATGCAAGACCCACACATGATGGGATCAAGAGTCCCAAGCATTTCATTTCTCAAGGGTGACAATACTTGGGTTTCGCACACACACAGGTAAGCACAACAACTGCTTTGGCAAACCTTGCATCCCACATACAGTCTCCTGTCAACTCATATAAGCCAGTGTTACTTCAGCAAAATAAAACCAAGGCTAGATACCAGAGATCTGTTTCAGCCCACATTGCCAACAGAGCCGTGAGTCCAAGCTGACTGTGACTATAGAAGCGATGATTCTCTTCAGAACCCAAAAGCAGGGTCCGGGACAGCAGTCAATCACGTTATTTCTCACAACTTTAGTTCACTCCTAAAATTTTCCATACCTCCAAAGCCAGCTGAATATTATATTACCACTGAATTTCCATGGTATAATTGTCCGTATTAATCTTAGCCTGGGTACAGATACATAGGCTCTAGTTATGTTCAGACACAAATTTTGAAGGATTCATGTGAAGGATGACTTTTCCAGCCTTTGAGCCAGAGTGTTTCCTGTGCTGGGTATGTGTCCTGGGGTCTCACAAACACAAATACACAGCCAGAACAGAGGATGCTCTCTCCTGACTTCACAGCTCTCATTGTTGGCAACCAGGAGACAGGCTAGTATTAACCAAAACAGGAGCTGCTTCTCCTTAAAAGTTTCAGTGAACAAAACCTCAACCCAAAGAAAGGCCATAAGCAGGGACTGCTTCCTCTCATAAAATATCAAGCCACACCACACTTCAATGTCCTACACTAGGTGATCCAGATTAGCCAGATCCCTTTCTCCACAACAAGCAGAAGGCCACATGGCTTGGCAGCTGCCTGCCACAGCCATTTATTCCTCCCACATATTTCTAGTAAAACCTACCACCACAGCATCTGGGCATCCAACCCCAGAGAACAGAAAATCAACGTCATACGAGTCACTTGTCCAAAACCGACTTCCAAAACTCAACAACAGTTTCCGTGTGGATCCTGCCCAGTATCTTCAGTCAGGAGACAGGAAAGGGTTTACTTTTGCCGTGCTCTTTTAAGTATAAGGTAGCATCTTTTACACCTAGACACAATTAAGGCATGTGTTCTCATCCCATTTCCACTCAGGAAAACAAAAATGGGACTTATTAATATCAGAAAGCCAGCCCAAGAACTGGACCAACTCTGCATTATTTGCTAGCGTCAGGAGACCTGAAAAATTTACATCCTTTGAAACTGGGTCACACATTGCTCTGCCACAACAAAAATTAACTCATCTGTCCAAAAGGCATATAATGCTCATGAGATCTGAAGTTGTTTACTTCTGCTCCAAGGGAGAATTAGGGCCTCGATTCTGCTGTGATGAAGGCTATAAAGTGGTCTCCAGCATGGTCCTAATGCAGGGACTATTATAACATAGGGTTTAGCATAGGGTTTATGAATGTTTACATTTTTGCCTTCCAGTGACCACAGAAAAGCACAGAGTCTGGTGCCCAGAGACCAGCACGACTGATTCAATGTGGCAGTGGGTCAGCAGAGGTGAGACAGAACAGCACTGAAAACTACTCTCTTTGCATGACCCCTTACAAAAAACGTCTCAGGCACCCACAGTCCACAGCAGACATGCTTTTGTTGGTCCACAATGTCAGCTTTATCCCATTTACTGGAAAAATAAATCCTGTCAGAAGAGGATGCCAGCTACCCTCAGAGAGAGCTTCAGCATCATCATTGGATACTTTTGCCCTTCCAGTTCATAGAGGAGAACTCAGTTCCAAAAGCCCTGGAAAGTCTGTAGTGGAAGATAGCAAATGAGGCTGTTTGACTAGTGTCCCCATCCTCAAAACGGGAAGTTTCACTAAATCTAACCAAAATGCAAACAGCTCATCTCCACAGTTTTCCTGGGCTCTCCAGACCCAGTGTGTTGCTCTTCAGTGATGGTGGTGCTTTCCAACCAGAGACAGCTGTTTCTCCAGATGGACAGAGTAAGTTCTTATTCCTCACAACACAGAAGGAACACAAACTCAGCCACCTTGGAGACATGGGCTCCAAAAAGGTCAAAGTAAATTACTGTGTGATAATAATTACTTCATCAATAATTAAAAGTGATAATAATCACATTTGGGATGAGCCAAAGGGATACATTAAATACCATCAGTGCATCAGGCACAAGGAGAGGAGATTATACAAAGCAGACAAAATGCGGACCTAAATTTATTATCCCAGCCTAAATTCCTCTTTGGGCTCAGAGGAAAGAAAAAATAATATCTGTCCTTTTTTTTGCTGTTGTTGTGGAAGGATCTCTTGTCTAAGTCACCAGCTCACCAAAAGAAACTCTGATATCTTAAACGTTCAAGGATAAAAGATCTTTAGGATGCTAGTTCTGAAGCACCAAGGTGAACAGTATCTGTCTCAAATGTTGATCCACCAGACAAATTATATAGGTCATACTATACCAAAAAGGAAAAAGAGGAGTGTGGGCTCCCCTCCCATCCAGCACCTTTTTTTTTTTTTTTTTAAATAACGCTCTAATATGTCACTTTAAGGTCTGACCTGAAAAGCTTCTCCAGCCCAGGGTCATCAGCATATGGAGCTCACCACCCACATAAAATACTTCACGCCATGTCTCAATACAGGGGATTCTGCACGGGTTTGTCAGTGGAGGGGAGGGGGTGCTGGTCAGCAAAATGTGAGACAGTGTGTGGGGTCGGAAAGAGGAAAACACATGCAAGATTTTTTATTATTGTTATTTTAAGTGATTGCAAACCATTAAAATGAACAAAATGACATTGTGAAAAGCACCAAATGCTAATATAATGTCCCACAAATCTCATCCATTCCAGCTGATGTGACAAACATTCAAAGCCCAGAAAAAAAAAATAAAAATAACCAGGTGTTGCCTTCTTCAGTGACATAATGAGTTTATTAGCTCCAAACTAAGCCCACTTGTGCAGATAAGTAACTGTTCAAGCTAGGTCTGCTTACACATGGGCATGCAGTTTCATATCTGCCTTCTGGGATGCTGGTATCTAATATCTGAAACACCGGTTATTTCTACTCTGACCGAAGGAGGAATGCCAGATCTGTCTGAGAACACTCATTTGGGCATTTCATGACCTTCCATCATCACCACATCCAGATTCCTCCTATATATTAATACACTTGTTCTCAACTGTTCCAGGTGTCCTGAAAAATCATGTTCATTCCTGTTTCACCAGTGAGGAGCTGAAATATTAAGAAACCCAGAGGCCAGAGCCTGAGAGGACTGAAATTGCTACCCACTCCATTCTGCAAATGCCAAGTCCCTTTTGAGCAACTGCCCAGAAGTCACATGGGAAGTCAGCAGCTAAGCCAAGACCTGAACTCACATCTGAGTCCCACAGGAGAAGACAACTTCTGAACACCATTCAAGTGCAGCTGCCAGGTTTTGGACTAACGGGGTTTCACCTCACAGCCTTCAGTACCTCTTCAACACACATCTCCAAATCATCAAGCCCTTCACCTTCCCACGTTGTGGCTAGTACTACTGACTCTTGCCGGTGCCAACTGCCAGCACAGACTGTGGCAGACCTCCCGACTGAGGTGAAAGGAGCATTGCTGTGCCATGACTTGTCAAATCATCTTTTTTCTTTATTAACAAGGAGAAAGTTTCCAGGAAGAGGCCCCCACCCTGAATCCAGGATCCAACTCTGCAAGCTGCCAAGTTGGTACCGAGTGCTTCCCAGTTCTCTGCAGAAGTGAGACCAGGAGAAGGCATTTTTGCACTCCTGCCCTCAAGAACTTCGTCCATTAACAATGCACATCTCACAGGCTTTTGGCACAAGGCCACAAATACAGCCTCAAGCACTCTGCTAGCAGAGTAAGCATCTCCAAACAGCCAATATATCAGCTCCAGCTCAGATTTGTCCAGCAGCACTACATCTTCATTTTGCATTTTAATGTTGTATAGCCCAAACAGGAACACTGACTCTGAAGACAGAGGACAGTTCAGAATCCAAGACTTGCAAACCTCAGCTGCTCTTCAGTCTCCAGCACCAGCTTTATCAGAGTCCACCCCCCCCAGAGAAGCTAATGCCAGGAAAAATACCTACTGGTTTTGGCAGTTGGATCTGCAGCATTTTTGCTAAGGAGCAGAAAATCTAGAAAGTCAGCCACAGGAGTTCTTCGGAAATTTCATCTTTCAATTCCCTTTTGGATATTAAATTTAAAGACTCTTGCAGTATCTGGGCCATTTCATTTATTTCTTCCGAGCGCTGGATTTGGCTACACCAACCTCACGGGCTGATGCTCCAGAACACAGCAAGAGGGCTTGGAACAAAGTGATTTGGAGCAATTGGTTCCCCTTGTGTGATCAGAGCTAAGCAGCTCAGCACAAGAGGACGGATTCTAGGCTGTAAATTTGCAAGTAATTGCTCACACAGAAACAGCACTTCAAGATCCAAACAGGATCAAACCTATGGATTATCAGGTCTTTTGTAAGAACACTGCCAAACTCTGCCTCCAGAAGGTCTTATGACCTGGGAAAAATGATGAACAATATTATCTCTATTTTACAGGTGGAGAATTTAGCTGCAGAGTGACCATGGGCTGACTGGTGCAAGAAATGCATTCTTAGATAAGTGTAGCAACACCCCACAAGAAGCAGCTTATTCTGAAATCATTGTGTCAATTAAGGTGTTTGCACAAAGAACTTCAGCTTCTTTGTACACCACCTCTGCTTTATACTGAGCAGCTTTCTTGGGGCCTGAGATACCAGGTTCACACAGCTCCAACTCCTATTCAAGCACTTGGCAGCCACTGAAATGAAGCTGGCATCAGGTACCTAAATCCCCTTGGGGATTTGAGCCTACTGTATGGCTCTGTGACACAAAGGAAGTCTTGGAAAAAAACAGGATTTAGAGGAAAACCTTCTTTATTTCCCCTTAATGAAAAAAGTCCTGCAACCCAATAAAAAGTTGATCTCTCCTCTTTATCACTTGGATTGCAGTTCCTTTCCAAACAGCAGCACTCAGAATGAGCAGCTCTTACCATTTATAGCAATCCTGAGCAGACAAGCAGGTCCTTCCCATAGCTGGTGTTATACTCCTAAAGCACCCCAACAATCCAGACGTCACAGCCCCCAACAAACTCAAACTGGCCCACTCTTTAGACAACTTAAAACTACATTCAAACTCATCTACCAACTTGTAAGGTCAGGAATCTCTTAGTCTCCTGTTTGTCCTTTCCCTGAGGTGCAGCGATGCAGTTTTACAAAGCGTTGTCACTCTAAAAGCTTGACAGAGCAAAGATGACTGTGCCACCCAACTGAAGTTTACTTCTTTGATTTGATATGGTACAATTACCCATGCTGAAGTCTGAGCAGCACCAAGACCCCACTGCTAACAACCATAGCACACTTCATGCCTGACTTCAAGGCCAGCCAAGTAACAACAGACAGCCTTCTCAGTCTTTTAGAGTTTAAAAGCATATCTAATGGTATGCAATGCCAGAAGATACACATAGAAAGCACAGGGTTCACCACAATACACAGGATTTCAGGTAGGTCTATTTGTGCGTTAAGACCACAGCCAAGATACACGAGCTAAACCAGAGTCTAGACATCAGATCCAAAAGAGGGTACCTTCAACATCGAAACTCACTGCTGACTTTCAAATGGAAGTCTCCCTCTCCTAACTGCCACCACTTTGTTCTGCTTTCATCTAGTACTTTGTCTGCACCCTATTAGAAAGTAATTAGCCTGAACCCAGCATAACACACAGAATCAAAGCAGGAACTTCTCAACTTTGATATCACTACATCTATGCTAAATTGGAGGGGCCTGATTTTACAAAGCAACTTTACCACCTGTGGACATGTCATCACACCACCACACAGCACCCCAAGTGCACAAGCAAGGGCTGGCTTGGTATCCAGTGGTTTTCTCACATGTAAAAATCAGCCACTTTTGCTCCCGGGACCACAGCAAGCACACACACAAATTCAGTGCCCAGCTGCACTGGGTGTTTGGGAAATCATGTCTGAGTGAAGATCCCAGCAGAAATCCAACCCTCTACCCACCTCTGATGCCACTGTCTCACACGTTTAGTAAAAGGTGACCCCATTAAATGGCCGGTATGTTCAGAACAAGTCTAGGCTTTAAAAAGAGCCAGTTAATTTTACTGTCAATAACTGCAACAGCTAAAATAACAGTAATCAAATCTCGTGCTTCAGAATGTGAATTAACTGCCTCCAGGGTCAGAAAGATCCCTACTTTTTTGCCTCTGGATATCACTGAAGAACTAGCATAGAAGGTTATATGATTCAAACGTAACACCCGTTTATTGCTTGGTGCCATAAGCCGGATACTGCATTTAACAGTTAAATTATCCAGTACAGCCAACTCTCTGCCACAACTTATTAACATCAACTTTTACTTCCTATTCTCCCACTGTTTCCATCCTTCTCTATAACATGATTTTGTTTTGCAGAAGGTCAAATTTTGTTTTCTTAGCTGCTCTCCAAAAAACCCATACAGAATTACCTAAGGGCACTTCAAACATGCTTTGATAATTTTTTGTTTTAATTGGGCCAGCTATCTATTATCAACATTAACACTGAGAGAATATTGAAAACTACATCTAAAACACTGATTAGCTGCTGTTTGGGTCCTTAATTCCCTAGAAATAGCCAATAGAGCAGGCATTTCCTCCACACACAGCCTCCCTGCTGTGCCCCAATGCAACAGAAGAGCTAGGCAAAGGGAAATTAAGCAATTAATTGGTTTTTTTTTTAAAAAAAAAAAAAAAAGCTAGTTGAGTAAATCATTTAGTACATGGGAAAATTAATAACAGCAGCCAAAAGACAGGCACAAGGGAAGAAGCATCCACTCCGTCCTGAAGCTGTCTGTTGCCCTCTGCTGTTCTCCGGGTCAGCTCCCTCACACAAGAGTTTCCTTCCATCCTCACCCATTGCCAGCCTTGAGCTCCACAGCAGTTCAGCCAGGACTGTACACATCCCTCTCTCCCGTGCACCTGGACAAGACATACAGGCTGGCACAGCTCTCCTAGCTTGATTGGCCAAGCCATTGGTAAACCATGAAAGACCTATCTTGCAATCTCGAGGAGTCTTGCAGGGCTAAATTTGCAGAGTGCTTGCACACTGCAGCAAGGGAGCCAAACAACTATTGCTAATAAGCACAACTGCAGCCTACTTCATGGGCACAAACGTGAGATTTGGTCAGCTTGGACTACACTAGGTATATGCCAGGCATTATCAGCTGGTTTTCTTCTATGGGGAGCCACTACCCTGTCCTGGTATCATGATAATTAGTGACAACATACACTATTGGGAAAAATCTGCTTCCAGCCGCAGAAAGAGTGGAGGACCGATGGCAACATAGCTAAGAGGACAAGCCCAAGGATGCTCTCCTGTTGTCTCTTCAAGCTTAAAGCAGTAACCAAAGTAAAAAAGTCAAATTGCCTTAAGCCAGACGTCATGAAAATGTCACCACGTAGGGAGTTGGTGAAGTACTGCCACAATTTACCCTGGAACAAGACACACACCCTTGGAATAATCTAAGAAAATGTTAAAGGTGTTTATCTGGGAAAGTTTGGATGAAATTGAGCGTAACTCAACAGACCAGCTCCCCAAATGGTCTTTTCTATAGTTTTCAGATCAGGAAACCTGGCAGATTGCCCTATTTCTGATTTTTCACTCATCTGTGCATATGCCAGTAAGACAATCTTTCTGTCACATTGTCCTCATCTGTAACATAGTGATCATGACACGTAACAGCTGGTTTTGGACACCTGTAGGGAGAGAAAGCACAAAGCAGGAGCCAGGCTACAATATTTTTACTGCTACTGGGATAACAGAGACATAGGCAGTTATTTTTAAGCAAGTTTAGACATGAAAATGAGGTCAATAATGAATGTCTTGTAGCCCTCTCTTTTTGAGATACCAGTTTCAGTTCCAGCCCAAACTCTCAGTCTGACCCAAAACAAGTCACCAAATGTGACCCGCTTCTGAAGTGAAACAGAGATATCCATTCCTGACCCCACTGGTACACTGGAAGGGTGAAAGCCCACCAGGAGATGCCCAAAGGGCTGTGCAACCACAAAGCCAGAAAAACACTCAGAGGACCAGACTGCAGCCAGGGTACAAGCAAAAGCATCCCCCCACCTTAGCCTTAGCACATGGATGGGTCCTAATCAACAAGCTTCTAGATTTGTGTAACACTCACTCAAGGGAAATAACTGCTTGGTGTCACCCTTTCACCATGTCCACACTGCTGGGGGACACCTGTGCCAAGCAGCTCATCTCCCAGCTAACAACATGAAAAACATGAAGTTTGGAAAGGAGGAGAGGAGAAGAAAACCCAGCAGTCAAACCAGCTGTCAAGACTGACTACAAAAACACGGCAGCATGAGATTGCTGCCACCTTAATGAAGCCATCCTGATCCTGTTATTAAAGCAGCCGCACTCCCACACTGTGCAACCTCCTCCCCTCTCCCATCTTCACCACACACAACCTAGAAACTGCCAGGCATTCCTAGGTCAGACCCTCCTGGAAGTGAGTAATAATGCAGAGCACCTCCAATTATGCAAAGAAAACGGAGACTGAAAGTTCTCTTAGAAGATGTCAGAGCGTGAGTCTGAATTAAGATTATTTCCACTGCTTAATAACTGTGACAAATCCATCCTGCCACCGGAAACATATTAAGGTGCATACAGAAAAAGATGGAAGGAGGAGATGATGAGTCTTCAGTATTAGCTCATCAGTCACAGAAAAACTGTTCACAGGGCTTTCTTGGAGCGCTTGCCTTCAGTGATAAAAAAAAAACATAGGTAGAAATCAGCAACTGGAAAAGTTCCCAGTACCACCAGCACGGCTAATTGGCCCTTTATACACAGACCAAAACTGAACTAACTGGGAGGATTAGACACAAAAGAGGTTTCTTTTACTGGAAGGACCAGTTGCTTCTACCAGAAGTGTGTCGAAGAGCACCTCTTCTCAGGACAGGTCAGACTGCTCTAAGCTTAGAGTCCAGCTCCCTGCCACCTTCCTGCGATAACAGCTCTCAACAGCAAGGCATTAGAGTGTATCTGTGCCTAGAAATTCTCAGCTTACAACAGCCCCAAAATTCAGCAGTTCCCATCAAAAGCATTCTTTGTGCTGCTTGACACACAGACTCTTTTCAGGTGGTGGACAAGTTCCTCCACAGATCTGCCAGTGACCCACCTTGGCCTGAACAGTAAAAGCTACGGACAAGTGATGAAGTGAGCGGGTCATCCCTCTAAATCTACCACCCAGCAGCATGAGGGCAGAAAGCCCTCTGTGATTTTCCATGAGAGCTCCAAAGTGGGTGGGTGGCAGGAGGGCAGGACACCAAGGTATGACAGCAGGAGCCAGTTCATCCACCCTCCACAGGTCTGGGCTAAGCCCGAGTCCAAGGGTCCTGTTAGAGCATCACTTTCAGTGCTTCCTCCACAGCTCCTTATCCCCTGTTCCTCCTTTAATTGTACCGTGCGCTGCAGCTTATTAGCTGTTATTTGGCATCCATTCCTCCTGCTGCTTGTCACCAAGAAGAATGGCAGCTGGGATGTGGCACAACACTTCACCATCCTTCAGTACACCCAAGCATCCTGGTGAATTGAGCCCAATATCATTCATATCCATTATGAATAGAAAATTTTCTTCTCTCATCTTCAGTGTTGATGTAAAAAACTAATAAGCAGAGGTATTTCACTTTTTAAGGTGGTAAATCAGAGAACAAAATGCATAGGTCAAATAATTGTCATACTGTTAGAGGATTATTCACATCTGGACAATCACATGTCGTAGGAATAAAATGCTTGTGAGAGAACTGCAATTTCTACCAAGCTCTGGTACCAGACAACACGATATTCTGATTTTTTTTCCATTGTTACTAGAATGAAACCACGCATGAAATTAAGGAAAACAACCAGAACTTAAAGTTGAGAGCATTCATCTCAGCTAAACCATGATGCTACTTCTACTTCTTCTCCAAACTGCACAAAATTCCAGGCTCCAGAACAAATCCTAAGTGTATGAACAAAACCCCAGAAGAACTAGTCAGCATAAAGATCAAGACAAACAGCAAACCTCATTCTAGTGCACTCAAAAGCTTTAAGGAGCAAAGTCCCCTGGGATCCCAGTCCTGAAATCCTGTTCTGGAATGGCAGCTCCAAGGCTCTTGCCAGTACAACCAGCCAAAGCTTTCCAACTCCTTTAGTTCAGGGGAAGGTGAGGCAGGGGTCAAAAAAAAAACCAAACCCCAACCATCTTTAATGAAATTAATATTCAATTTCGCTACAAAAATATTTTCCATTAAGTTTTCATAGCCTATTAATTATTTTTTTTGCTTTTGAGAAGCGAAAGTAAGCTGAAATATGCTCTCATTGATTCATGCTCTGCTCACTTTTTAAATAGATTTATTTTCTACGTATTTTTCAGAAATGGAAGCTGTTTTCAAAACCGAAGCTGCCTTCGCAAAACATCTGCATTTTGATAAAAATGTATCTTCCCTCCCCCCCCCCCAAAAATGGAACACTTCATTCAACTTTCTGGTTTGACTATTGCAGGATAAAGGTGAAAAATATTGCCATTTAGAAACTGCCTTCCGTTGAGCCACGTTATTCACGACACTGTTAGTTTTTCTTTGCTTCAGTTTCCACCCGTTACAAATACTCTTCAGACTCATTCCCCTCCTTGGGCTTGTCCTTTATCAGCGCTCAAGAAACCCTTCTGAGGCCAGGCTTCCTGGGCAGGCCAGAAAAAACAGCTTTTAGGTGCCGAGATCCACGCTCAGCGGAGCGGACTGGCCTTTCCAAGCTGCTGGACTGCTGACACTTTGCAAATGTCATCTCCATCCCCCGGCTGGCGGGGCAGGCGTGATGGAGCAGTACTAGAGAGCATGCACACAAGAAGAAAAAAATTAAAATAACATAAATCAATTGCAGAAAAGATTAATAAGGGAGGTGGGATTATAAAATGCCAGGACTGCTGCCAGCTGAAGTGCTGAGGAATATCTGCAAACCTCTGCAACTCCTGGCTCCGATAATTTCCCTGGCATATCCACCAGTCACCAGCACTGCCCTGTTCTCCAACACAGGAAAAACGCAGCCTCACAACCACACATAGGAAAGTTTCACACATAGAGAGCGTTTCTGTTTCATCGCTCCTCTCTTGCTCCGTCCCTGTCCTATTGCACTGACTGCCCTGGCAGAGGCTGCCCAGGGAGGGTGTAGAGCCCCCTTCTCTGTAGATCTTCAAGCCCTGCCTGGATGCAGCCCTGAGTGATGTGCTCTGGGCAACCCTGCTTTGGCAGGGGAGTTGGACT
>JAOTQQ010000002.1:26183516-26233997 GCA_026546715.1 Gallinago undulata | reverse complement strand
GGGCAGCCCTGCTTTGGCAGGGGAGTTGGGCTGGAGGATCTCTAGAAGGTCCCTTCCAACTCTGACAATTCCGTGATATACTGTCCAACCAACTGCTCTTCCTTCTATTCATTCTGTTCTCACTCCACCCTTAATTTTACCTCCAAATATTAAATTTTCACAATTACTGGTCCCCTTTAGCCTCACTGGAATGCAGAAAAGGGCAGGGCTGTGGTCGAATCCTTTAGAGAGCATCACTAATGCCAAAAGAGGGAGATACCAAGAACTGGGCTGTCAGCTTTCTCTCTGCAGGTTTGGCATTATCCAAAGGAGAACAACTTGGTGTTAAATTCTCCAAACTAACCAACAACTAATGATGGACTGTGCGAGTAAAAATACCCAGGAGAAATCCAGACTTCAGCAGTAAGTGCAGGTACTCTCTGGTTGAGAACTCAGCTTCCTGAAGGCCAAATGTACTTGTTAAGTAAACCAAAAACAGTATTAAAATCTATCAACCCTACTTTTAACCACTACAGTCAAAGCTGGACGCTAAAGCTGGTTAAACAACAGCCCATTGGTGCTGGTCCCCAAATTAATCTAATTACATCACGCTCAAAGTTCTGCTGGCTTTCCCTGTCATCCTGTAAAAGGGACCACTCTCCCACAAGCCAAAACAGGTTGGCAATTCCCCCAACCCGAATCAGGGCAGGCTCAGAATGACATTGCCAAGGTCTGTACTACATTCTGCCTGTTCTCCAGGTAGAGAATAAGACTGTAAGTCTGCTACCTCCATAGCTAAAGGGGTTTTTAAGCAGGTAAGAGAAACATGTATAGCTGCCTACTGCAAGCACTGCTTGAGTTGAGAAGGGCTAATAAATCATCACCGTTTTGATGATTGCAGTAGGTGATCAGCCCTCACAGGAGGCAGTCCAGGGCATGAGCACACAACCCATTCCAATTCCATCAGCACTTGTTCACCCCGATACCGCCTGCCCCCTTCCACATCATGAGAGTTTGAAATGAACCAACGGCTTCTCTGGGCAGGGAATTTCAGCCCACAGAAGGAGCCTGCTCAGGCACAGAATTGGCTGCTAGAGCCCACCAGCACACCATGGCTGGAACCACTCACCTCCTGGGACTTCACACTTAACTAAAGCTACCAGCTCTCGGGATCTACCAGTTAAGAGCAGCTTTAAATATCAAAGGATCTCCCACTACCCTGGACTTGGGACAGCAAAGAGTCAACGAGCTGCCAATCACATCACTCAAGAGCAACCCTTCTGACATCCCACCATGGGAGTACAAATATCCAGGGGAAGGTGGGGACACAATATTGCACCTCCCATGCAATCTACAGTACACACATGGACTTAGGTGGATGAGAAGGTAAATTCTGCCTCTCAGTTCTCTGCCCTCTAACCAGCTCAAGAACAGCCCTGCACTGAACCCTGCTACTAGAGGTTACCTGTCTCCAGCTCACAGGTAAAGTCCTGACTAGTTTTCTACTCACCTGCAGATAAAGCAGCATCACAGACCTGCAAGTATTTCTGATTTTCTCGCACTCCAGATATCACCAGCAGTGACAAGAAGCCAGGACAAAGTGCTCCTTGCCTTAACTCACCATTGCCACTGCTCTGGCCACAGTGCTGAGACCCCAGCTACGTATGGAATCACCATGTCCTGCTCACTCCCTGCAGGGGCTTCCACATGGGGGAAACCTGCAAGAATGTACTGCTCCAACCCGGGGCACCAGTCTCTCCCCACCCATGGCAGGGGCAGTGGGGCAGCACTGAGGAGCAGCAGGACATGGGGTGCTTCTAGAGGGGAGCACCCACCCCCAGAGCCACATGGTCTCACATGCCTGCTCTTGACATTCAGCCAGTCCATTACACTGAGTAGGAACGGTAGGATGTCGAATTAATGCTCATCAAGGGCTGGGAGAGAGAAAAGCCTGAAGGGAAAACATCGGGGAGGTATGTAGACATTTTCATTGCCATTTGAATTACCAGAAACCCCTGTAAGAGAGAAGTATGGTCCTTAGAAGCAGTGGGCACATAGCACCTGTGGAGCAGGATGGGCATCCCTCCTGTTAACAGATCTATGGAATTATGCCAAAAGGTAGAGTTTCCTCTTGGCTATAACCAGTTGTAAAAGTTCTGCTGTTGCAATGACCATTTTCCCCAGTTCGTTTACAACAAAATGCTTCTAGTTGTGGTCCTTCTATAAAGCAGGGGAGAAAGGAGGCACAAGGGAAATATTTTCCTTCAAAACCTTATTTTGCCTTCAAACAAGATGAGTGGTGTGGAGAAGAGAGAGGTTAGAGATCTAGAAGGAAGTCTGCTCCAGACAAAGGGACTGAATCCTGGGTATAGAAGCAAGATCTCTTTTTTCAATTGAGATAAAAGAAAAGAAAAAAAACCCATACTTATTTATCACTCCAAAAAAGGTCACCGTTAGCCCTTCAGGCAAAGCTGCAGGTGCTATTTCCATATGCTTCATGTACCCTGAACTCAAGCTCTGGAAGCTTTCAACCTTTTGTATGAGAGCAAAGACAAACCATGAATATTTCATGTGTTGCCTTCACTTACTTGCAAGTTCCTTGGAAACTATTAAAGTGCAAGTGTAATAATATCATCATTTACTTGTCATCTTCCACCTGCTCTTTGCAAAGAAGAGAAGAAAGGAATACCTGGGCTCCCATCCAAAGCCAGTGCAAACACTGTGCCCTATTCCTTAAAAGACAAATCAAAGGTTCTTCCGCAGAGAGGTGGGTTAATAATGCAAACACCCCAGATCACCTGCTAGACATCCAAGGAAGCTTTTTCCCAATTATCATTCTATTCTGAAGGGAAAATAGTTTTATGTTATCAACAAATACAGCTATTTTGATCTTCATCACCATCTCCTGAAGCAAGCACCTGTTCCCTGTGTTTCCAGGAACACCGTTCACCCTGAAACACCTTGAAAGTGGTCAAGATTGACATACAGAATTATCCAAAAGCACCACTGACACCTTCCACGGGTTAAAATACCACTTGTTCTGGAGTCAAATGCAGCAGCTGATTACACACAAGAGTGCATACGCACACAGTAATGGTATCATCAGATGAAAACTCTTGCAGAACTGGATAATTACCATTTAAATTCATCCTAGAAAAACATGGTGCCCAAAAATCTACAAAGCATGCCACAACTTTTTTCTAAGAACACACAAATGGCAGGGACCTCCTGAGCGCCAAAGTCTTTCAAAAGTGTCATCAGCAGCTACCTCCCATTAATGAAATGCTCCATTTCCTTCATGGTACCTCTGAGGAGCCCATCATACAGCCTCACTGCTCTGCACAGAAGCCTTTTTCCCACTTTACCTTCAGCTCATTCACTAACAGTTAACAGCTGATTGTTCCTGAACCAACACTGCCCTCTGTTTTCAATAGCTCTTCTCCCTCCTTAGCATTTGTGACCTTAATGCATTTATAGAGAACAAGCACTTCCCATCTCTGTCATCTTTTCCACCAATTTTACAAGCTTTTAGTCTCCTCTCATGAGGAGGGCTCTCTTTTCCCCAGTCATCTTTGTAGCCCATCTCTGCCCGTCTTGTTCCATTTTCAATTCTTCTTCCTTGAACATGGCTGACAAGAATTATACATCATTTTCTAGATGAGATCTTCCTCGTGCTTATAAATTATTGACAAGGGTTAGTTTTGCAAGAGGCACAAATGGGAACAGACTTGCTCAAGCATTCAACACGGGCAAGGATACCCCCTTACCTCTGCTGAGGACTACATGTAGCTATGGGGATGCTTCAATGAAGCTGGTGAGCAGACACCAACAGCAACATGGGACTGGCCAAAGCATAAAAGTGCTTCTATTAGTCTGGCTACAGAGTGCTAAATAAGGATACAAATAATCAAAAGCAGTGATAGCACGATAAGTTGTCTCCTTCCCCGCAAACACACACACACACTAAATATCAGAAACCACTTTCAGTCCCTCAGGCAGGACTTTTGAAATAAAAAAAAAATACCTGACAAGAAGACGGGACTGGACCAGACTTCAAATGAAGTCACATACCTGGCTTTCATCTGGAAGCAAGATTTGCCAAATTGATCACTACAGTTTGCTCCAGTGGCTCAACCACATCTGCACCCTAAGTCACTGATCTCTAGGAGATACTGAACACCCTGGGCACCAGCAGAACTGGAGGCAGAACTTTCCAGCATTGTTTTGCCCCAGTGTCACAGCAAACCACGTCAGCTTCCCACCTTATACACTCCAGTTCCAACAACCTGCTACTAATGAAAGAAAAACTTGTTTCTTCGAGTGCTGTCATGGCTTTACAGCTCAAACTCTGGTCCTTCAGCTGCTTCAAGAAAACATGAAATATAGCCCCAAATAAGAAGATGTAATAAAAAACCTAATGTAACTTGTAAGCTCAAATCTCCCTCTGTAACACAGACAACAGTATCAATATTCAGCCAGGAGGATTCAATAGATGGAAAGCTCAGATGCACTCCAGAGATTCATCCCAAGAGTCAGTCTTCTCTGAGAGTAAATGATTGCAATGACTTTCCACCAACACATTTTGAGACAGGGGAAATCTCTTTAGAAATGAGTGATTTAGAGCAAAATATGCCTTCCAGCCTTGTCCTTCCCACTTGCTGTCCCTTTCCAGACACTCCCCAAAATAAAAGGATGAGAGGAAAATTTGATTCAGAAGCAGAAAATACCCAAGGTGCATGAAATATGCCCTTACATATATACACGTATAAACTTGGCTAAAAATAAAGGTTCAAATTCCTGCATTCTCCACCAGAAAGAAGGGAGATTTAGATTAGATACTAGAAACAAATTATTTACAGTGAGGGTGGTGAGACACTTCAGGGAAGCTGCGGATGCCCCATCATTGGAAGAGTTCAACACCAGGCTGGATAGGGCTTTGAGCAACCTGGTCTGGTGGGAGATATGACATTCAGGGGGCTTGGAACTCAATGATTTTTAAGGTCCCTTCCAACTCTAGCCATTCTGTGATTCTCTGAAATTCCAGATCAGAAAAGAAGTCTCAAAAAGAAAAAGAGGGAAATACACTTATTTCTAAAGAAAACTAAGTATTTGACAAGGGACCTGCATGATTTGAAGTGCAACAGTCAAATTGCATCACAGAGCACTCTAAAGCAAAACTTTTTAGCCTCTGCTGATGTTGCAAAGTTCAGTAGATCTGGCAACTCACTGTCTTCTTGCAAATGAGCGACTATCACAGCAACTGCAGCCAGCCGCAGTGGGAAATACAGACACTCAGTATTATTTGGGGTTTTTTAAGTATTAAAAATTCAGCAACCCAGCAGAGTAAATGAACATAGGCCTTGCCAGGTGGCTGATGGCTTCACTCCATTTGCCAGTTCTCTGTATTTTACATAATGCATCCCAGGTTCTTTCCTAGCCTTCAGTAACACGAAACAGGACCATCTCACCCCCCTCTAACGTAGCCTTTCCCATAGCACATGGGGAAAATTTGGGAAAGGCACCATGCCCTCTTCACAAACATAAGCACTGAAAGGATCTGCCAAGGTGCCCTCTCACTGTCCAGCAGTACACACTGCTGTAAGGTAAACTTCCTTGGGTTTGTACATACATCACAGATAAGGCAGAAAGGGGCCTTCAAAGGGAGCCACAAAAACCAGCACACAGATTTGGGGGTTAAGGTAGCAACTTCTGCACTCAGGCTGTGTTTCCTCAACGTAGTTTTCTAAATTAGGCATTTCCACATCCCTACAAAAGACAGCGCAAGGGGAAGACTTGAACCCGGCGCACTTTTGCATTCACACACTGGGCTCAGTTTGACAAAGGCACAGCCAGCAGGAGTTTACATTGCTGCTGGAGAAGTCTGTCCCTCTTTGGGACGTTTTTCATGAGCTGCAACTTGCCTTTTACCAATACTGTTGTGTGAGCAACCACACCGAAAAATGGACCGGGACAAGCTTTGTTCAGGGGCATGAGTCCTGTCCACCTCAGGACAGCACAGAGACTTGTGTGGAAGCAAGGTTGGGAATTGCAAGGAAGTAGCTAGGAGATGGAGGAAGCACAGGACCACCTGTGTTGGATACGAGAGCAACTTATACACAGTTTCTGTCACCAATTCCTCCCCTCCTGCCAACTCAACTGCTGCCATTTGGTCTCTACCTTCTCCAATGCACTCCCAGTGGTCTTATCCTTCTCCTTCTGCCTCCTTGTACTCTACCTGCTCCTACACCCTTGTGTCCATCTCCTTACACAATATTCACATGCACGCTGCTGCCTCCTCATCTCCTTTTCCCCAGGCTGCCAACATACCTCATCCCAGCTCCCTTCCATATCTGGTAGTGCTCAGCTCCCAATCCAGTGCATTTTATAGAATCATAGAATACTTTGGACTAGATGACCTTTAGAGGTCCCCTCCAATCCAATCTCCCATGCAATGAGCAGGGTCATCTTCAACTACATGAGGTTGCTCAGAGCCCCATCCAACCTGACCTTAAATGTTTCCAGGCATGGGCATCCACCACCTCTGTGGGCAACCTGTTCCAGTGTTTCACCTCCCTCATTGTAAAACATTTCTTCTTTATACCTAGTCTAAATATTCCCTATTTTAGTTTTAAGCCATTACCCCTTATTCTATGGCCTCAGCACATGTATCTATCCTCTCTAATATCAGTGATACAGGGTTAGACAGCCCTTTGGTCTGGATTCACCACGTGGCATTGTTAGACTCTGGTGGCCAGTCTCTCTTTTCTCAACACATATGCTTTAAGAGTAGGTTGCCCACCCTTAGCCCTACAGAGGAAATCAAGACACTGTTCTTGATTTGATCTTGATACTGTTCTACGTATCATCCTTGTGATACGTAAAAGAGTTGCAGGGGAAAAGGACAGAAAAAGCCTTTTGATGTTTGTAAAAAATGACCACAGTATGAAATTACCTACATTACTGGTATTTTTAAGGAGAGGCACTGAAAGAAAGGTGGCTACCCAGTGAGCAAGATGGGCATACACCTATATAGTGACCAGTCATAGAGTAGGGTCTCACTTGGACCAAGCCAATAGAGAGCACCTACTCCCACCACCTCAACAGCTTTTAATTGGGGGGGAAGCTGTCCCTCAGTGTTGCCTGTCAACAGTGCAATTTGACTTTTTGCAGACTTTTTGGTGACCAAATTCATGCCATCTTTCTGACTGCTGAGAATAACAACGCTCACCTGAGCCCTACAGGTCTCAAGCTCCCGACCCTCAGAGCAGAGCACAGAGTGTAGCCCACATCCTACCTGGGCTATCTGCTGGCACAGCACAGCCCTAGGAGGCCACACAAACCTTCCTCATCACATTAAAATGCCACTGCCATCTTACAGCATTACATACAGATCTAAAGCATCATACTCCTGAGCCTGTACCAATTCAGGATAAAGAAGAAACTTCCCTGCAGTGTGTATCATCACACAGATGCCAAGCATCTTTCTAAAGCATCTGGTATTTGTCACAAGGTATGGGACTGCACACTTCATTCTTCTGATCCCCCACCAACATCCTCATCTTGACACCTTACAGTCTCCAAGCCATGAATCCCTGGAAGGTGACAGGGGATGCTCTCATGAGCAGTAGCAGAGCCTGGCTTTGCCTCCAGGAGAGGGCACCAGCGGCGTATCCTCACCAGCCAGGAAACTGCATTTCTCCCATCCCTACCTGCAATAAAGGGCTCAGCAACAAAAACGTACACGGGTGACAACGCTGCTGATGATAGATGAGGGGAGTAGAATCCATCTTCTTCCTACAGCTATATTAGCTCTGCTGAGCTCGCAGGAGCAAACAGCGCATTTTCACAGCAAAGGAAAGAGACTCAAGGACAACTGAAAAAGCGTATCTATTGAATAAGAGGGTACACTTAAGCATTCTACTGTAGACAAGCTATGCTAAAGGTAGATCCAAAGAAAAATTTAACATATACCAATGGAAAAAGCATATAGGAACCAGGGTACTTGGATTTAATACCCTCCAGTCCCATCAGTGCCCTTCCTGTACATCTATTGCTCTTTCCTTCCCTAGACTGCTCATTTTTGCTATACAGGTCACGGTAATGGACTCCAACAAAAAAAAATTAAATACAAGGGTGGCCAAAAGCCAACTAAAGAATGCAATTTTCCCCATTCCTTTCACATCTCTCCTACTTATCCATCACCCCTGGAATCAGGATGTTAAGGCAGATAGTCTTTAGGGTGGTCCCCAAACAGCCATCGCCACATTCAGCCCTGCTCACTCACAGCATTGGGAAAAACTCTTTGGCTTCAGTCTCCTGGCGTGACAATAAGCAAAACTTGGAAGAAACTCTTATAACTGGAATCACAGTTCCCTTAAAAACAAATTATCTGGTCCCCTCCCAACAAGAGAGAAAAGAGCACCATGTTCTCTCCAAGTCCTTTCTCTCAAGCAGCCTGATGTTCAGGCTAGATTAATCAATAAGGTATGTCCAGGCAGTGCATCTAATTGGAACTAGCCCAGCTGACAGCACTGCAGAGAGCTACCTTTGCAAAGTGGTTAATTACTACAGAGAGTTTAATGAAGTTTCAAAAGACCTAAACCTTTCTTCCTATCAATAAGGAACTGGGTTTGTTACATGCCACTATTACTCAATTAGAAGATGTGCTTGCAAGGCTGGCTTCGGTCTCACTTTTGCATGCTAAAGAACAACATATCAATCTGCATATTTGCCCATGATAAAGAGAAAGGAGACATGCTGTCACCATGACCACATCCCTGCTCCGCCCTCCACAACGTAGTTTGTCTGCAACAAGCAGCCTTGGTGTTACACATGAATCTCTTTTCCAAAGAAATCCAATGACTAACAAAACGTAAGTCACGTTAGTGCTCAAAGCAGACAGACTGACAGCCTCAGAGACCAGCAGCCACCAAGTGAGCCCCATCCTAAAAAAACTCAGCTTCTCCAGCCATGTCCTGTCTGCACGTCCAACGCCAGCCCTAGAGAAGCAATCCATAAAGGCCAGAGGGCTGTTCAGTGCTGAACATCTTTTTTTTTCTTTCACTCTTTGAACACATTTGCAATTGATTCTGGATCTCCTTTTCTCCTTTTTCCCTCGTGAAGTCCTTTCTTTCCTTCTTTGAGCTATTGGGGTAGAATATTCAAATCAATGCATCATTTGTTCCCCCTGGCAGCTCCCACTGTCTGGAATGATAACAGCACCCATTAGCACTATCACAGATAAGGTTCCCTTCCTGCTGCTCCCACTGCAAAGCTCCATCCTCACCCCTGCCAAGAGCTTATAACTTGGTGGAAAAAATTAGCTTTTGCCAAAACCCAGCATGTATGCTGTCAGCAAAGCAATGAAATGGATTGTTTGGTGGGTTTTTTTTTAGGCTGATTTATTTCCATTCAGTCCCATTACAGAAAGTTGCAGAAGTAGGAAAAGCAAAGATGCAGGTTCTGATTGCTCCATTTCCACTTCTGTAACTCACACTCAGCTCTCATTACAAGAAAGAACCCAGCAGCTAGCTCACAATGTGGACTGATGCTTTTGATAACTGATGAAAATCACAAAGCAGGGGAGAGTCTGCATTTTTAAGTCCTCTTCATTGCATAGCACTTGCTTATTGAGATCACAGAAGGCATTATTTGCTAACTACATAATCTCAGATCACACTGCAAGGTATTTTTCTTTTACCTACAGTCCAGTTTACTAAAGATAGACCTGGATCCTTGAAAACTTGAGCGCATCAAGTCCTGTATTTCTGGTACATTCTCATTTTAAAAGATAAATATTATATTCTCTTTCAGGTCCTTTCAGCTAGTCACAGTTTATTTCCTAAGCAGCTACCTCAGAGGTAGAGTGATGAAGTGGTTAAATTGCCCACAGAAACTATATGTGAGACCAGACTAAAAGATGAAGGAAAAAAAAAAAAAAGAAGAAAAAAAAGAGAAAAATCCCCACTGTCTTTTGTGAAAGAGAATAGGACAAAAAATTGGTGGGGAAAGAAATGTAATTCAAGAACCTCTGGGGTGTATCATAAAAAGCAAGCAAGAAATTAAAAACAATAAATAAATAGTTGAAAATGTCCATTTTAAACAACAAAAAACAAGGTTCATATGTTCAACGTGAACATTAACTGCTGCTGTGTTGTCTGGATGCTATAAAAGCAGCCAGCCTTTGTGAATCTTGATCTCACATCATTAGCCTTCCCCCTTCCTGCCCCCCCAAATCAGTTTCAGAACCAGTTACCCACCACGGCAGCAGAAGTACCTGGCTGAAGCAGATCACAGGATCATACGTTCAGGTTCCCTATGGGTCAATTAGGAATCATGCAACCTGCTGTTATTATTTCCAAGATTAAAACTAAAAGCCTAAAGCTACTCTCTAGCAGGACGGTGAGCCATCGGTTAGATAAAAAGCACACAGCTGGCTGTAAGCTGGTCTGTGCTGTTCTTCAAAGCATGGAGGGCTCCTACTTCACCACTGCATCCTGTATTTCAAACTGCATGCAACCCAGAAATAAACACTTTTTGGGGTTCCAGCCAGCACTTCCACCCTCTGCTGTGCAACACTCCCTCCTCCCAACCACAGGGCTTCTTTCGCTGCAGTGAAACCCCAGTTTTACTGCCCCCATCACAGAAGGTGTGCTCGGGGCCATCGCTCCCCACTCCTTGGAAGAGCCTTTCTTTGGGATGCTCACCACTCACCCCCTGCCCTGCACCAGTCACTCCCTGAGCACAAAGCTGTGTTTCGCCTGATTTCCACACACAACCTTAGGTCCTTTTCTATTCAGACCAGTGAAATAGCCCTTGTAGATAAGGCTGTGATCTGCAAGCTCCCAGCATAACCAGCTACCACCATCCAGCCATAAGGGCAGAGACCTGACATCAAGGTGTTAAGCCAGGAGACAAGGATAGGACAAGCATCTGGTCCCTACCATCCAAGTGTTTCCTGGCTGCCCAGTGCAGAGTGACTCCCTAGGCACTGAGGTCCCCACATGGATTCCCTCCTGTGGGATACATGGGGACAGCAGCCCAGCCCAAAGGGCTGTCTCCCTTCTCTGGCCATCTTCTATCATGTAACTTATGAAGGCTTTCCAACATCAATGCCTCTGCCTTTTTATCAAATTTGGCCGAAATCAGCTAATGGGTTTCAAAATAAAATTTAAAAAATAAATTTTTAAAAAAATTAAATCAAAAAAAAACAGCAAAGGGGATTGGCACACCCTATAAGCATAAGAGTCATCTCCCTGGAAAAGTGCCAAACACAGGCTAATGCTCAAACATCAGATCCTTCCCTGGCCCCTCCTGTGTAGACCCACTCAGAGGCTGTGGACAATACGAGTCAATGGTCACACTGAGGGCAACAGAGAAGCCAGAGAAGTTCATGCCCTGACCCAGGCATTTACCATTTTAAAGCACCAACACAGAGGATTACCTCGCCAGCTAAATCAGTTGAGCCTCTGACAGAGAGTCAAAACCTCAGGCACCAGAACACAGGTCTCAAATGGAGAGATGCATCCATTTACACGTGTCTAATTGCCACAGCAGCAGTCACAGTTGTTGAGGAAGGTGAATGCAACAAGGCAGCAGCACATACCAGTAACTGCCTCTTCGTTCCTAGAATGTTATAGGCAGAAATAATACGTTAAAGGGCCATACCCCAAGAGAATCCCCCAAAGTTAGCAGATTTACCACTGCTTAACCATGGCTCACAAGAAGTGTACCCAGTAGATTGGGAGAACTGGTTCAAAGGTCCTGGATTGAGAGACCTCTGTTTTCCCCTGGAAACCAACTAAGACAAGCAAGCCCCAGTATGAAGAAAGCAGATCCCCTGGGATGCTAAAGGTAAATGATGGACAACAAGCAGACAGAAGTTATTTGGGAAAGTGCTACTCTGCAACAGCATCATGCAGTCATTATAAATGGATTTCCTACACATTGGCTTTTCTTACAGGAGTTACTAGTAGCTGCAATCTGGCAGACTGGCCATTATACACTAATACCTTCCAAAACTAGGGCAGCCTAGTTAAGTTCAGAAAGCCACAATGCTGGCAAACAAACTATTTACACTGTCCCAGAAGCAAAATGTATTCCCAACAAGCTGCCCCCCAGCAAAACAAATGATCTCACAGTATGTGAGCAAAACAGAGCTGGGGACATGCTGTCATGTAATCAAGAACAGTAGCCTCTGATGAAGCCACATGCTGTCACAGCTTTTAGACTACATACAACCTAACTATGCTGCAGCAGAGGCAGCAAATAGTGTAAACCTCTGGTCTCCATCACAGGGGATGTCAGGTTAGACAATCCTCAAGAGCGTCTCTACCTCTGAAATCTGTAGAGACAGGCTAGTTGAAACATTTCTTCTCCAAACTCATCTTCTTTTTTCTCTTAACAGGCTGTAGAGAAGATGAAGAGCATTTTCAGAACCCCAAATAATACCAAACACCATGTCTTGGGCCAATTAAACCGCAAGGTGGGATTCCAAGACCCTTTACCACTGGAGGTTTCATAGGATTTTTTACAACTTGCTCATTACTTTGCCATCATTCTTGAAGTGTTACATCCTATGGATGAAAACAAACAGGCACATATGAGGAAATACACCCTTTTCCAGAGCTAACTTTCAATCATACTTCAGACAGAAGAACAAGGCAGAAAAAAAACCCATCAAACTAGGCGCTTGCTTACCCATATTTTCTTCAGAGTTGCACAGAGATTGGCACAGCTTTTATGGGAGAGGAGGAGCACAGAGAGGAAAGGCCAGGTCATTACATTTGGGACATGGTAGCACCTTCTAAAGGGATTCAGCAGAGAAACCCCACAGCTGGGTCCCAGCTGGCCAGTCCACACACACGCTCAGCACTTTGCAGAGGCACAAGCTCATGTACCAAAAGCACTTTGTCTACAGTGGGCCAGGGGTATACCTCCACTAAAAAAATAAATATACTTTCTGTACCACTCCACTATGACCTCTCTACAAGAGCATTAATATAGCTGAGCTATATATTAATATAGCTACCAGCTCCTTCCAGAGCTAGGTCTCTGCACAGGACACTCACTCCCAGAAATACAGAATCAGTCTTCACAGATACCGGGAGAACTTCATGAAGAAAGGAGAAGGAAAAGTCAAAACTCTATCAGTTAAATAGCAGGAACCCCCAGCTATGCCACAATCCTACTTTTGCATAGCAGACAAGGCTCTCTAATATCCAGTCTCTTTAATCTCTTTAATTTCTGCTCTTATAGTTGTTCTTTGTCCATGAAACAAAGCCTGATCTATTCATAGATTTATACTTACATAACAATGCTCAAGTGGAGGTGAGTTTTATTGGTGTGTTTATTATTAACCAGGTGGATTAGAACAACCTCCACCACAAATGCAGTTTACCAGAAGGAGGGTGCATCAGCAGAACGGCGTTTAGGTGGGCAGCAGAGGCTGGCAGAGAGGAGGGGGGATGCAGTGAGTCACCCACAGCACTCGTCAGAGGCAAGTTTCTTCTAAACCTCTACATCAGCTTTTGGTTTTTCCTTTGCCTAATCCCTAGGGTTAACCACGGCCAGACAGGCTGCAGAGCGGATGAAGCAACCCCTTTTGGCACTTGCAGAAGTCATAGTTAACACCACACTCCAAGCAGATTGCCAGGAAGAGAAAACAAACCAGGGAGTCCTGGTCCTCCCCCAGCCTTGCTGGCTAAGCCCTAGCTCTGTTCCCCACAACTGGAGCAGGCTCACATATCTCTTTTCCTAGACCAGCACTCACTGGGGAGCACTGGTTGGATGTCAGCAAATAAGGTTTCCAATACAAGCAACACAAAGTCTGGGTAAGGAATTACTGGGATACCAGAGAGGGACACTGCCACATCCAGTAGGATACGCCAGCTAACACCTCTGCTAGACACAGTCTAAGCTGCAAACAGACTTTTCATCCTCCTCTTGCCCCGCTACATGAGATCACACCATTGTGGCCATGCATTGCCAGGAGAGACCCTAACTCTGTATGTTAGCAGGGGAGGACACCATCCTCTCGCGCTCTTTTGAGGGCTCAGCTAGGTGGGACACTCCCAACAGCTTCTCTCTCCAGCCCCACACAGAACCTATAAATCAGAGACAACAGGCTGAGCAGATGACAGAGGCAGACAGTATCACAGAAGAGGAGAGAAGCTTCTGCACTGCAGCCTTTTCAGATCCAAACCTAAAGCCTTAATGTGGAAGGTGAGAGGTAGTAGAGAAGGAGTCACCTGGGTACGTCAGAGGAGAGTGGCAAAGGGTCCACGTGAACCCTCAGTGGGAAACAACACTCAAACACATCCCCCTATGTTTTCCCCCCTTATCAACCAGCAACATTTTGATTGTCTTATTTTAAAGTCGAACGTTTTAAACAAATTATCACAAAGCTTATGTGAGGTTAATCACTCCCTGTTTCCTCTGGAATTCATTGTAATAGCACTAATTACAATAAACACATTTAAAATTAATGTGCATATCATATGCATATATCAATTCCATTACAATTTACCATTGATTAACAACCAAGGCTGAACGTGCTTTCAATAATAAGAAGCTGTGACACAGCTTAACCCACCTCTGCCTGCCAGACTGCTCCCCCGGCCAGGCAGGAAGCCACGGATGGTAGATGAGACTGATGAATGGGAAAACACGCAAGCCACCCATCCAGTCAAGCTCCAAGACTAAAACACATGGTAAGGATGAGCCTTCTGCCTACCCTAAGCCATCCCCAGTGCCTGTCACTTTGGAAATGGGCTCACTCTCACAATTCTGGAGCTCTGCACTGCTACAGAATTTTAAATTTGCCTGCAAGCAGGCAGGATTTCGTTTTCAGTAACACAGTCAGGTTTTGTGAATAGCCATTACCCACCTCCCTCTTCACAAGACACAATTTCCCCAAAGCATCCACCAGCACAGCTCTGCCAGACAGGGCTCTGAGGCACAAGCCCAGCAAGACCAGCAGGAACCTTCAGCAGGGCCAGAGGACAAGCTACATTTTTGCCGACACCAGATGCAGACAGAATCAAGAGTGTTGACTAAAGACTGTTCAATCTGCACACCCACAATTACTAAGGTAGGGGCAACCTGTCCCACAGTCAATCTATGCATCAGTTACACAGATCACAGATGAGTAAAGGGGAACTGAGAGAAAAGCTTAAACAATTTGTGAAGCTCTGACACATTCCCTTCCCCGAGCTGCTTGTTCTGCCCCTCTACCAGAGGACATAGTCATTACAGCAAAAATAAAGCCTGCTCCTGAGCCACACAGACCTACCAACAGATTGAGATAATTTTAAAGTTAATATACCAAGATGTGAAACACAACAAATGCTACATTTTCAGATGGCAGCATACATGCCACATCCCTTTCAGAGCACGTTACCAGCCTGACCTGAGTGAGGAGCAGCTGAGAAGAGGACACACTTCCACTTCTGCCCTCTCTGCTACAGGTATAACCCCACACTGAAGGAAGGGTGAAGCTGAAGGAAGGATGAGACAGAAGTTACTGGCTTCAGTTCACATTGGTGCTTGTCTCGCCAGAGTTCAGTGGCAGCACAGCAGAAGGATGCACATCGTTCAGGACTGAAGTCTCAGATGAGAGGTAGCAAGTGGTTACAGCAGTGTAACTTGGCAGCATCCCATCCCATGCCTGTGCCTACAGTCAGATTTGCTCAGGCAGCAAAAGGGGAAGTTTGAATAAGCTATTGCTGAAGGACAGTTTTTAAACAATCTAGACGTTGCCATCAGGGAACTTACCAAGACAGACTGCTAAAAATTTGGTCCAGTTGTATTATCCTGCCTCTCCAGACAACCTACAGATCTGCCCTGATCTTGCTCCAGCATCTTTTGATGTAATCTTTCTTAAAATACTTTCAATGAGCACATTTCTGTCTAAAAGTTCACAGAAAGATGACTATTGGAGCACAGTTATGTACAGATTGATCAGAACTTTTCTCAAGGACCCTGAATCTAACATCTGGGCTTGTCCAATCAGACACTAAACCAATGCCAAATGACTTATGAAGCTAATTCAAATTAACTGGCACATCAAATGCTTGTATGAAGGAGTCCGTGACTCAGCCATGGGCAAAGAATGAGTCATAGGAGATACATAGGAGATAATTTTGAAGAATGAGTAAACCTGAGAAAAATCCCAAATTGCCAATGAACAATATGGAAGTAGAAAAACATGTTCAATTTACAAAATAAGTTAATTGCTATGAATTAGTCAGATGGCTCTAGCCACATCGAGACAATAGATATATTGTGGGCTGCTGTTGCAGTCTATATGCCACAGCTGAGCAATTTGAATCTCTATTAAAGGTGTCTCTGACTTTAATGAGAGTTACTGCAATGTGTATCAACACCACACTCCAGAGATATACCCCAGAAGAAAATCTCATGCCACAAAAATAAAGGTGCCTTAGCTTCTCCAGTGGAGGACATTTCCCTGAGCACCCCGAGTTCACAGACCTACTGCAGGCCTACTGGGGACATCACACACCGATCCATATCCCTCCCAGGGCTCCACATCAGCACAAAACCAGAACTGCTGATTCCCATCATCCACTGCCCACAAACTCATTGTAAATTAAAGAAAGGAGACCGTAAAGATCAAGGTCTTGGCCAGCTCAGGAAACACAGCCACTCCTTCCTTTGTCCCTGCAGCTGCTGAAATACCCCATGCCCCGAGTCCCTTCCTAATAATCAGGAGGGATCACCCACAACTCCTTTCCACTGGAAAAAAATAAATAAGAAAAACATAAATCAGTTCTTCTCCTGCCCTTTTAAGAAAATCCTTTCTTCATATACAATGCTCAGTCACCAAGTCACACCACCTGTTCTGTTTGTTAAGCCCCCACCCCTCCATTTGCCCCCCCGCAGGCGAGTACCCAGACAGTCCCAGCAGCACTAACGAAGGCAGAAGCTCCTCCAGTCCTCTCGTACCAAAACCTTAACCTCCTGCCTACCTGCAACCAAAAATTCCTCAAACACCGAGTCCCTCACAGCAAGGAGCAGGATTTGGAAATGGTCCAACAAAGAGAGGCATCTTCTAACATTTGGTACACATTTACTATTTCCGTGATACATATTTACTATTTCCCACTTCTAGGCCACGCAATAAAACCTAGCACTGACAGACACACAACTTCTCTACGGTATTAACTTTTTGTGGATGCAGAAGGGCACCTTACACTCTCGCTTGATGCAAATCCTACTTGAGGGGTTCTTTATCTACAGTGACTAACCATCCCCCACAGACATCGCTGGGACTCAGTTTAGATTTAAGTTCCACTCACCCTCCCCTCAAGTTTTGCTTTTGATCTCATTGTCAGGAATTCATGACAAGTACAGTCACACAAACAGCGGCATCAACACATCTGAGAGGAACACCACCCAGAAATGGGGAATTCAGAAAGGCCAGGAATCTCCTAAGCCAGCTTTGCCATTCAAAGCATTATAACTCCATACTCCCAATTCTATGTTTCTCAGCCCTTTTGTATCTAATTCTCCCCACCTCAAGTTTTCTTAGGAAAAAAAAACCAAGCCCAAATCATGCAATAGAATATTACAACAGGTTTTGTTTACACAGCTGAACAAAATTTAGCCTGACTTCCAAATGTGCCTTTACTACTTCATTTTCCTGCACTGTTTTTGCCAACCTGTGGGTATGGAGATGGATGCATACGTAGGATTGTACAGCTTTTTTTCTTTAATTTCTAATCATATTTAGTGCTACAAAGCTCATGAAAGTAAAATAAAACCTTTCAAGTAATCCCTCTCCCCATGCCAGCACTGGCACCCGTGTCCCATGAGACTCACCCACCCATCCATCTAGGATTGGACCCCATATGTATAACCAGCCCTTAAATCCCAAATGGGTAACAAAGCAGGTACCTAAAGGGTCCCATGATTCACTGGTAGGAAATGTAGTCAGCGTTCAATATCCCACATCTGCTAACAGCCCAACTAGTGCATAATGCCCAATGGATCGGTTCTCACAGCGCTGTTTGAAATGCAAAACATTTAGTCAGTCTGCAAAGGACTCCATAGTTATCAACGTACAGCAGGAAGGAGTATTTACACCTTTTTTGGATCAGATGCTCCAACTCTTCCACCTGACAGCCATACAGCTCTAGCAGGACTAGGACTCAGTTCTGACTCCAGCTAAAACACTAGTAGTCCTATACCCCTCCGGCCCAAGCAAGATGTGGAAGCAGATCCTGATGATGATGTTGGGAAAGCTGAAAAATACCTGAAAAGCCACAGAAAGGAAACGTACCGCCCCCTATCACACACACTAAGAAGTAGAAGCAAATCCACAACCACCAAGCACTTATATACGCTCGGAGCAACACTTACTGGAATCAAAAGAGCCGATCCACACCGGCTCTGAGCCGGGCTGCAAGCAACGCATAGCTGCTAAATTGTTAACCTTAAGCTCCCAAGCTCTCTACTTGTTTTCCATACAGCCTGTGCCAGGCAACACAAAAACTACCTGTGCTGGCCAGAGTTCTTTACCTGAAGTAAAGACCTTCAAATGACTTGTAAGCATTTTTCAGGAGTGCTCAAAGCTTCAAATAAGCACACATCACAATGCAGCAGTGTCATTTTGACCTGAAAGACTCTACTCCTTCTAGCCACTGAGGAGACCTCCATGACAGACAGGAAGGACAAGCTTTGAAATATAAGTACAACATCACTAAACAACACAAATGGCTGGTCACTGCTGAAATAACCCAAAGGCTTGGTTATGCAGACACTTTGATGAACCACAAAAACAAGTTGTCGCCAGAAACAGTAGTTGTATGTCTCTTGACCATCCCCAGCTATTCATTCCCACTGCAAACCTTGTGCCAGTGCTGGTGAGATGGGTGATAAATTCAGGGGGGAGGAAAAAAATGAAAAGTGCACAGACAAGTGTGGGGTTTTTGAGTGCCCCACCTGATGGAACAGGTCCCTGCCCCAGCTGATGCTGCCCCAGCCGTGGTGTTAGTCCGCGGGAGGCCGTGGGAACAGGCTGCAGCGGAGCCAAAGGCAAGAGTCTCTGCTGGCAGCAGATTGATAGTCAGATGGAAAAACAGCACAGTCACAATCTTTAACTTTCCCATTTAAGAAATGTTCTTGTCATGGAGCCTTCTACTAAATTGTTCCTAACATTCCTGAATGCACTATTCTGCAAGATGGAAAATGCAATTACTGTCACATTACCACCAAGTAACCCACAGGACTAAAATCCAGTACGTGCTAAAAAACTCCCAGATAAACACTGGATTCAAACAACCTGTGTTTTGCTGAAGCTTACTAAATACATGGCTTGGAGTCACTGCCAAATATATTGGAGTGACAATGGGACAGCACTTTTCATTCTGCTTTTAGGTCCTTTGCTGTAATGTTTTACGAATATATTTGCCCAAACCTAAGATGTTTTATGTGAGGGATTTCTAAAAGGAATACAACATGTAATGTACTGCTGGACAAGCTGCTGGAAGGACTAAGGTTAGAGACAGCTCAAGTGATCAATAAATGTGAGGAGTTATAAAGCACAGAAAGCACTTAGAAACACTTCAGTACCTAAATATTAGAGCTTGTCAATAATTTTCCTTCCAAACATCTTTCTAATCGCATATCCTTTTGACCAAAAGCAAACATTTCTCTGCCCTTTTGATCTCAACATTTTGTCCTTTTTCCAGCCATGAAAAACTAAAGTGGTTCCCCCCAACTGAATACAAAAGAACACTCCCGTTAAATATTATTAAAAAAAAGGAAACCAAACACAAACAACCCACACTAAAAAGCCCACAGCATTTCAAATAAGCTTTCACTTCCTCACACTTTCTTCCCCAAAAAGAACTGAAGTAGAATTGGTCAAAGAAGTTAAGAAAAAGAAGGAAGAAGCAGCAAACAACCCAAAGCCATGGGAACAATGAATGGTTGGTGAAATGAGTGTGTATTTACCAATACAGACTTTTAGAGTTCCTCCTTCCCTGCAGAAGAATAGCTTATTTCTAATTTTAAAAAAAAAATAAATTAAAAAAACACCACCAAAGAACTCAAAGGAATTCCCCTCCTTAAAATTCAACTGTAAGACAACACAAACGGTAAAAATCTATAACCTCAAAAAGTCAGGAGGATTACAAACCATAAAGCTTCCCGTGGGCGTCTTTCTATACCTTGCAATGATACATCTTAGAAATTAGAAGTCCCAAGATTATACACGGCTGATGTCTTATCACCAAAACATACAGCTTCCCAGAGCAGCAAGGGGGCAAAACCCATTTACGTTCTTCTTTTTTCTTTTCAAAAGGGGAGGCCAAGTAGGAGGCAACAAGATCTGCTCCAACTGCATGACAGGACAACAGCTGTAGACAAGAGAAACAAATATTCATAAACCTTCATGAACTAGTTCAGGTCCCTGGCTGCTCCCATTCCAGGTTCAGCGCATAAGGAGTCAAACAATGCCACCTGCACTGATGGGAGCATCCTTTCCCTCAAAGCTTTGGATACCAAGGGGAAAATTCGGAGTCTGCAAGACCTTACAAAATTTTCTGTGAGAAAACAACCTCCTCACCTAGCAGAAAACAAATCATTTTCCCTCCTACCTTGCCATCTTCCTAAAGCTTGTGTTGTGCAATGGGGAGCGTTCATGAAGGGCAGTGGAAGAATGGGACAGTGGAGGGAATCATCATCTTTTCTAACAGGCACTCAACAAGAATACCAAGTAAACTGTGCTTGGAGTAATCTCATTTTCAGCCATCACTCCATCAGACAGGAATGATTTAGCCCCACAGCCTTATCTCCACTATAAAGAATATAACTGGATAACTGAAGAGCCAGGTAATGAAGGACCATCAAGTCTAGCCTCCAGGCAGCACATGCCCAGTAACATGTTCCCTAGCACCAGCTGCTTCAGGGAACCAGAGTAGGAATCCAGCTCTTCCTTTTAATCTCCCTCCCCCAACCACCAGCAAAGGAGAGATCAGTGAAATAAAGGACAGGGCACAGGATTAGGTGTGGGTCAACGGGTGCCCATATCTACTTTTCACTTCAGCTTTGGCACCTTAACCCACCACTCCAAGCAAAGGACTCTGGCTTCCAAGGACTGCATATAGGGGTGTGCGTGCACACACTTATGTCTAGTACGGCTTGAAAAAAACAAAATGAAGCAAAAACAAAAAACCCAAACAGCTCTGAAAGTAACATAAATGGCTTCAGTCAATCTGAATTTGTCCATCTCTCTTTAGGAAGGATTTTGACATGTCTCTAAAAAACTCTTTGCAGATCTGTTTGCTTAAACATGGGTATAGAAACCTACCTTTCAACAGCTAATGACCCAACACCTCGTATCTCTGGAGGCACCTCATGCTAGCATCCAGGATTCAAGCTTCCCTCCATAGTTCACCCTGCAGACAGGTCATTTCTACTTTTCTCCATATAGCAAAAGGTGTCTCAGTACATGCTGTCATTTCTGTGCAGTCAAGACCAACCGCAAGATCACAAGGGAATTGCTAAGAGCTCCCTGAAAACATTTTATTTTCATCTCTGTTTTCCATCTCTTGTGGCTATTAACCATCTTTACATCAGCGATATCTCTTGTGACAGCTCATCAGAATCAAATGCCTGTAGATTATTGCAGCCAGGATGATGGTGAACTGTAAAGAATAAGGACAAGATGGGTAACTCTAAGGAAACAAAAAGGCCGTAAGGTGACAACCTTAACTTACGGTGACTTAACCTTAACTTTGCTGAGGCAAATCATAAGCAAAATCACAACTGAAAAATATCACTTATTCCTAAGAGCACTGGTGCTTTAGCAGAAATCACTACAATCTCAAGAAATCTATATGGCTCACACAGAATAATCATCTCATTATGTTTCCACAAATCACTAATTCTACCAAGTGCCGAGGTTAACAAGGCTCCTGTCGATCTCAGCAGTTTGGCACACAGGAATTCAATACTCAGAGATTCAACCTCCATCAGTAACGAGACACAGGAGAAATAAGATACGAATGCCTCCTTTTCCCCCACTCCTACCACCAGGTGATCCATACCCAGCATACATACTGCAACCACAGCTGCTCAGAAGTTTCTGAGCGCTTCCTCCCCGAAAACACACCAACTGAACATGTTTTGCAGAAGCACATTGGTTTCTGTGAGCCTTCTGCTGAAATGCAAGCCATTCTCCCAGTCCTCGGCCAACTGCCAGGAGAAATCAACTGTCATGTGGCACGATGCAAAGTGCATGATGTAGCCGAGTCTTCAGAGCTTGAACTGTTCAGGTTTCCAACATCCACAGCTCCCAGGCAGCTCTCTCCATCATGCACTTTGCAAAATCCAAGCATGTTAAAGCCCAGAGAGAGTCACATCAGCTGGTCCCCAGCCCTCTGCAACCTGGGGAACAAGGATAGCGCGAGTCCTCGCACAGCTGCGTGGCAGGGCTTCCCCAGACCTCACACAGTAATGCAGAGATATTCCTTCTGCATGCAAATTAGCATCCATTCTGATGCAAAATTAGCATCAACAGCACCATAAAGGATTTCAGAGCAGTCTCTGAAAAGATTTTTTTAATCTCACTTTCATCCCTTCTTTATTAATCATCTTTATTCTCCCAAATCCTGAAGAGTCAAGTCTTCATGGTCTTTACATGAGAGATTATGCTGGCTATAGCTGGAGGAAGTAAGTCTCGTAAGCAAGATACCCCATTCCAATACAGTCTTCTTCACAAAGAGGGGAAAAAAAAAAAAAAAAAAAAAGAGAAGATGAAATACAGAACACTTCCAAGATGGCAACAGGATGGATCCTAACCCAGCAAGTTTTTCTAACTTCCCTTGTAGTTTAACAAGTCAGGTAGTTTAACATCAATACAAACAAACAATAAAATTCAGTTATTAGGATTCCCATTCACCAAACTCCCCAAAGAAAACAAATTCATTCTTTGCTTATTTTAACTGCAAAAATGTTTTGGGTTGATAGCCCCCAGGAAGAGAAGGTACAGCACACTAACTGCAATAGCTGTCGCACTCCAGAGTGCAAAGTAGTCTCACATTTTGCTAAGGATAACTTTTTCTCCCACACTTACATGGCCAGTTAGGAAACCAGTTTCCAAATTTGGAGTCAAAAGAGCATTCTCAAGTCTGCCACCTTCGGTTATCATGAAGCAGCCACATCTTCTGAGATCTGAGAACTCTTTCTTTGCTGATCAACAATTAGATGTTCAGCAAGAAGTTATTGTACCTTGGAGACCACCATTGTTTGGAAGTTCAGTTCGGAAAACACTAAGGAAAGTTGGCTAAACATTGCACCAATGTTCGTTAGCTAACACAAGAACTTGTTTGACTTCACACTAAGGCAAGGTTGCTCCACCAAAGATCATTTACCTTGTCTCTGCTGAGAGACAAAGTAGCTCTTCAAATCATTCAAAACTCATTGTAAGCCCACTTCTTATAACCCCTAAAGCCTCAATGTCCAATAACCAAATCCTCTGCTAAATCAAAGATCAGGAAAATTGCCTTCCTCTGGGGAACTATTAAATCAATCAGCAAGAACTTAACTATGCCACCATCTTTTACATTAAAGAGAATAAGAACTATTTGGCTAGTGTCTAGGCTAGGCTAAGTGTCTTCTCTTCTTGCAGCTGTTTGATCCCTGTGGGTACAGTGGAATCCAAATGGTCACAGAGGATTGCAAGATAAAGACAATCGTAGGCCGTCACCAATTTGTGACGGCATTCATGTCACAAACCCCTTGTCACCAGCAAGGGGAGAAAAAAAAAAGCAGTATTCAGTATGTCATAAAAGTTGCCGGGTTTGGGATTTTGTTTCTGTTTTATTTTTCAGTTGAATCAGTGTTATGTTGCTGCAGCCACCACTGTTTAGGACGGTAATAGAGCCTGGCTTGCCAGAAACGCATTAAACAGAGCAATTAAGGAACATTTTGGAAAACCAAAGAAATAAGATTAGTGCCTCCAGGAATCAGTCTTCAAACTGCAGCAAGACTGATACATCAGACTAACAAACCAACATCACAGCCCTGCGTATCAAAGTCCTCTTGGCACCAAGAACACCACACGTGCAGGCAGGCCTTAGATCATTCCCGGGCACAGAGGCAGCCGGGAAGTCTGGGGACTTGTGGGCAGAAGAAACAAGTGGGTCACAGAAAATATGAACTACAGAAAATATTTTCTCCGGGAAGAGAGGTTCCTCTGTCTCACTCTCTGGAATGAGTCTCAATGCATCAGATCTATCTGGACAAGCGTTCTTATTGCTCTCGGACACTTCCAAGATACAGACCGAGGAGCTTGGGGAGGAAAAGAAAGGGAAACTATCAAGCTTCAAGATGTCAGTTAGCCACAGACCCTGAAGCACACAATTCTGTTACCCAGATATTTACCGAGTGTTATGCTACTGCTCCTTATCTCACAATCTTTTTTTTTTTCCTCCTATCTTTTCCCCGTAGCTCTTAGGAACAAACAGTGACCTATCGAACAAGAGAGCCCCAGTCAGTTTTACAGAAGCCTAGTTACCTTCCAATGGGAATTAACCTTCTCCAGGTGTCATCATGAAATTTCGATCCCACAAAGGTGCTTATTCCACTCCCATATCTCCAACAGGGGTGATACTCCCTGAGTGTGTGAAAAATCCCTTTCCATGTCAATACGCTGCAAAAGAGGCCAGGCAGCAAGAGTTTTGCCAAAAACAGAATCCAGGCACAAAAGACAACCAGTGACTTGCACCACAACAGGCACAAATATTTGGAGGTCTAGCCCAAATTCACCAGAAGTATTCCTAGTGTAAGTCCCACCAAGTTGCTCACCTTTAACTCACTGCCAAACCCTTTCTCCTGATGACTGATCCTAGGTGATTTCCCCCACCTCCCTTCCCACCCTTTTCCTTTGCACAAAGACTCCCTGTCCTTTCGCATCCCTGTGCCTACATGGGCAACCAAGACGCAGGTGGCCAGGGCAGAATCCCCTCACGTCTTTCGGTTAGCTCTTTTCCATGGCTTGCAACTGGGAAATCAACATGTGTGCAAACCTCAGTGTGAATCAGAAGCCACTTCAGTCACCAGTACCAACCCTATATGGAGTTAAAAATTGACTTTGACTCAGTCCAATTTGCAAAAGAGCATTTCACTGCACCTTAAAAACCATTAGAAGTGGCAAAAAAAAATTAGCTGCTGCTTGCCAGGACAATTAAGATGGTTTAATGTAACGTTTTTCAGTAACAGCCCAGCTTGAGATGAACAACACAGCAGGACACACACAGCTGGGCAAAAATAAGCAAAGTTCATGCAATAAGCTTGAGGAGATGGAAGATCTTGGGCCCTCCTTCCAAAAGAAAGTTTAAGGTGCAACTTAAACAAAGACTAAGGCAGGAGGACCATATTTCTCCTTCTCTGAGGGGAGGCATCCACAATGCCTCTAAAGCTATATCCTCTTCTCCTTCAAACTGAATCCTTCAAGGCATTAAGGTGCCATCAGTCTAACCCCAGAAGGGTCTGATGTTCTGCTCACTAGCATTATGACTGCTCAAGAGAAATGAGGCACTGTCATACCACAGGCTGGAACGGCAACAATACCTTACCAAACGCAGGGCTCTATGCTGCTCCTTACAACAACCATTCTTAGCTAGAATTTAGGTTTGAACAAAAAGTCGACTGACAAAACGTTGGCCCCAACTGCCAGACCTTGATGCTGTCCCAAAATCTAGAAGGAGAGCTATCAGGTATGAGACTTCCCCAACCTGCCTGCATCCTCTTCTAAAAGACCTTCCAGCACCCCTGTTCTCAGCAGGGCTTTCCCTGGCACCCCAGCAGTCTCCCACCAAGAGCAGTACTCAGGCCAGCCAGCAAACCACCATCCTACAACAAGCAGAAGTTATTCTCCAATGTGCCTCCTTGCTCACAGCCAACTACCCTGTTCAGATCCTTTGATGGACCAGTCCAGATCCTGCTCAGAGCAAGGAGGATTCCACTGAGGTGAAAGATTTCGTTGATAATAGATTACAAGCCTCTCGTAAGAACACTCTTTTAAAGGAAAGAAGCTGATTCACTGAATGTCAGCTGTTTTAAAGTTATCTCACTAGTCCCACAGAAACAAGAAAGGCCACACTGACTCAAACAAGGGTCACTTTAACTCACTATCCTGCTTGGCAACAGCGGCCACTAGTAGACACCTAAGGAAGACTGTGGTCAGGCTAAGCATATATAGCATTAACTCTAATACTCATGGTATCTGCTTATTTTCAACTAAAGGGATTCTTGAGTTCCTCATGGTGGCTGAGGCTACAATAGACCATCACAAAAATCCACTATAGCTGAACAAAAAAAAAAAAAAAAAAAAAACCCAAACCAAAACAACCCCCAAACCAAAACAACCACCAAACCAAAACAACCACCAAACCAAAACAACCACCAAACCAAAACAACCACCAAACCAAAACAACCAAACCAAAAGTTTCTACCAGCCATGGTTTTGCTTCTGAGACCAGAAAAGCCATGAGATGTCCTTTGCTCTATGCACAGGCCCTTAAGGACAGGTGGCTTTTTACGTCATGTCTCAGGCAAGCACAGTGATCTTTCAGCCTTACGAGCATTGGTGTTCTCTGTCCCCATCCTGTCCAAACCAGATAATCATAAAAAATTTTACACCTGCATAGATGTGACATGCCATCTATCTGTAAAAACACCCTGCTGGCCATCTGGATTGCATCTGCTTAAAGATCTATTTGAGCTTTAACATCTATCTGGTGCTTTGAAATCACAGGGTACAGGCAGGCCAATTATAAACAATTAAGTTACCACACGTAAGAAATTACTTTTTCTCAGATGGGCAACAGTAATTGGCCATCTGCACACTCACAGACCTGTCCCAATGGCCAAGCAAATTGGTTTAACACGCATTTTGTGGTAACACATTTTGCTCCCTATTTGCAAAGGAGCAAAAGAACGACCATGGTCAGCTACCACAGCTAACTGGGGTTTAAGAAGATACCCACAGTTTCTCAGCCCACCCTCAGGGTAATACCTTTACAGTTTGTGAGTGTTACTTTGCCCCACCTCAGCAAACAACTCACACTTCAGAAACAAAACCAGTTTCATTCTGAACAGCAGCAAAGACCTTGCTATTTATTTAAAGGCATAGAGAAAAAATGCAGCGGTGAAAAATCAAACAGGGTTGCTTGCTTCTTCTCCAGATAATTAACCCAGAAGCATACCTGAAACTATGGCATTTTCTTTTCAAAGGCACAGTAATCAAGCATATATAAAACCTTTAGTTTTATGTCAAAACAGACTTAGCGTCCCTTGCTTGCAGTAAATTATCTGGAAAAAAAAAAAAATCACATTTTTGAGAAAAATGACCATAAAACAACTGCATAACACAAGATGAGAGCAACCAGATGGGAACAGGGGGAAACATCCCCAGAAATACCGGATTTGCATTATTTTAGGGTCAGCTCTAGTCCCAGGAGCGTAAATGGGTCACAGCAATACATGAGAAGAACTAACTCTACAAAATTCATCACTTAATAACATCCCGCCATTGGCACACTTCAATCAGTGATGAGAGATGGGGAAGCGGCAGAGATGCACATGTGGTTGCTATGGAGTTGAAGACTTGAAGGAGACACAGGGAATCAGCACAACTGCTTAGAATACAGTTAACTCTTAAAATGCCTCTCTCTAAACACCTCCCTGGCCAGCCAAAATCATGAAAACCCATAGCAAGAAAATACCCAATTGTTCCCATCAAGGGTCCAACAATCAAAATACATCATCAGAGTGTAGAAGTTCCATGTTAAAAACAGCTGAGACCAGCAAACAGCCAGCTGCTACAGAAGCCAAGTAAGGGATGAGGGATTAGAGCATGGAGGTGGACATGGATGGGGAACCACACTTTGCAGTATATCATTTCCGCCGACTGCCCTTGTAGCTCGATAGTCTGTTCTGCCTGGCTCAAGAGAGAAAAAGTAATTGCTAGAGACCCATGTAGAGATTGATCTACCCCAAGATGACAAACAGGGGCATTACCAAAAATTATAAACCATCTGCAGTTCAGATGTCAATCTGAGATGCTTGAAGTGCACTGAAGTTCTAAGAAGCCTAGGCACATTCCTTCTTGAAGAACACATATCTTGACATTTTTGGACTTTTTCTGCCCCATGGCATCATTCAGCACTACATGAAAAAGCCACCACCCTTGCTGATGTGAGCACACAAGGCTCACACATAGACAAGGACCCGGATGAGGCTGGCACAGGACATGCCACTCGCAGTTTGCTTCCAAGACTAAACAAGAAGGAACTTCTTGGAAGAATAATCTCCTGAAGCAAAGATTTCAGGGGTGGGAAAAGAGTTCTGGCAGAGCAGGCAAATGAGGGGAAAAAAAAGCCTGAAGAGAGTGCTACGCATGCTGGAGCTGATGACTGAAGTCATAAAGCACATTTCACAGATAATCCAACCAGCTGCTTCCAGATCTTCTGATGAGGCTGCTGCATTTCCAACTCCCTGCAGAGTTTCCTAGTGACGTGTGTGTGTGTATATATATACACACACGTAGATAATCAGCAAAGTTTCTATTTTCTCCTGTCTACTTAAGGCACTCTTTCAGTGCGCATCCTCCTACACCGCTATTTTTACCTGCTCCTAATCAGTGTGTTCTCAAACATCAAGAGACTCAGAGAAGAGTGGTTCAACTCCTTCAGCGCCCAGCCCACGACACACTGAGCAACACCTGAACCTCCCTCAGCACCCAGGACACCCTGCCCTGGAGAGCACTGGGGAGAGCGGGTGGTCAAGGCCTGGGGGGGATCTCTTCTCATGCACAAGATGCTGAGCTTGAACCAAAAGCTCTTTGGGCAGAGATCATTAGCACCACAAGGAGTCCAGCAGAGAGGACCACATCCAAAGTAGGAGATTGAAGCTACTAAAATAGTAAGTACTAATACTGACAATAACTGGAAAAGCTGAGAAAACTTTTTTTACCACATTGTTTTCTCCTGTCCTTTTTTCCCCTCCTCTCACCATAAAGCTTTCAGCTTTCACTTTCCATGAATCATGTTTGATTGCCGGACCCAAACACGCCTGGACTATAAGCTGTCAGCCTCACAGCAGGCATTAACCTGTGGACAAAGTTCCCAAAGGACCAGGGTGCCTCAGTCCTTGCAGGAAGTCCCTGAGATTTATGGTAAAAAGGAGCCTGAAAACACCAAGTAGATGGCACCAAATCCTGGTGCCAGATGCCAGCTCACTGATCGGCAGGGTGTTCCCAGCTCCTGTCAAGGTCTTTATCAGCTGGTCAGTAAAGCTGATAATGCAAACAGAGCTGTTTTCAAGTGTGCGAGCCCTCAGAAATGGTGTGCTTGTATGGGTCATGGTGACATCCCCTGCACTAGCTCAACCCCTGATCACACTTTACAGGACGGACACAACTGTCCCTCAAGGCTTAAAGCATTCACATTCTGGCGGGGAAGCCTGCCTCCTGCAATGGGGACCTTCAACATGTACCATCTTCCAGCCTGAGATAAGGAAGGACTTGATATATGTACTTTTTATGGCCATTGAGTAACAAGCATCCTTAAAATAAAAAAAAAAGCCAAAAAAAAACCAAACCCAACACCAAAACCACCACAACAAAAACCCACAGATGCCAAACGAAACTCACCAAGGGCTGACAGACTGCAGGTGAGTTTGACTTAGTAATACAGAAGAACTTGTACCACAAGTGAAGGAACTGTGGTTCCTTGCCCACAGTAATGTCCAAAATTTCCTGATTTGGACATCATGCCTGTCTCCAGGAGATCAGAATAAGAAAGCACACGCTGAGGGGCGGGGAGGAGGGTGTTATCTTGCCTGTGTCTCCTGCAGATTCCTGGCCAGCACTGCAAACAGAGTTGTGGCAGTCTGGAGCAAGGTGTCCCCCAGCCGAACACTTCTCTCATCACTGGCAGCTGCATCAACCTCACCCCCAGATACCACAGGCCTTGAGAAAAATTCCCGTTGCAGCCTGGGCACATTACGTGGTGGATACAGAGAAAGAAGCACAGCAGCAAACAGTTTGCTTTTGGATTCAAGATTAGAGGCCGGTGAGACACTCTGAAGCTTGCCATTCACAGGTTTTCACCATTGGTTTCCCTGAACACAGTTATGGATTACACCGTGGCATTTTCACTCACGGTCAGATTTTCATATATATTTTCTCCAGAAGCCAGAACGACCAACAACATTTTAACTTCTCTCCTAATGAATGGCTTAAACATAAAGAGTGGGGAAAGAAGATCACAAGTCAGCTCTTTGAAGCCCAGTATCGCAGTGGGTTACTTATAATAGAACAGGAATTCCAACTGTGATCAGGTTCTCATGACTCCAGGCACTACTTTTCCGAAGAGCAAGGGTTGTCTCCCTACCCCAAACCACGTCAGCCCTGTTCGTAGTCATTGCCCTGCATCCTCATGTCTCTCGCCCATCAGAGAAACCTTGGTCCCATCAATTCTCACTAAGCCCACTCATTACACATACACCATGGAGCTCATATCCCTGATCCAAGCTCTAACCAGAAGAAAGGAGACATTTCCATATTTCCCGAGGCAATGGAAGTGGTAGCACAAGCAACCTGCTAACATTTGAAGCCTAAATAAACCCAAATATCCCAATTGACTATTAATGTCTTAAGCTTTTTTTCCTTCTTTCTTTCTCAACTGCTGCACAATAGGCAAAAGCCTCTTTGTCCCTCCTCATGCATTGTGCAGCCTTGCTCTGAAAGCACATTGAACTCTATCTTGATTTTCAAGAAGAAAAAAAAATTAAAAAAAAAGAAAGAATTCCACCAAGGCCAAAATTATGAAAGGCCAAAGCTCCTAGTGATATGTTAGTAACAGAGAACGAGCTCCAGTGCCCAAACCCAACCACACCAAAAATCTTTAAAGACAGCTCCAATAACTTAAGAAATGTTGCCAGCAAGAACCAAGTAACTGATGGGCCACGAGTACCACGTTTGAGAAACACAGCATCTCGGTCGGCATAGGAGTGCTCTGAGCAAATCTCAGCTTCCTGTCAGCACACACAATTTAAACCTGTGACATTTTAAAAGTTTACCCTATGGATGGATTGTAGGCAGTTCAATATAAACATTCAGCACTTGATACTTGATATTTAAACTTCCGAGCTCAGATTATAAATGTTGACAGATTTATCTATGACTGCAGCTGATTGGAAAGTATCTTGTGCTCCCATTTAAAAGTTTCAACATTTCATTCAACATTTTTCCCATTTTTGTAAACATTTATCATGCAATTTTTAAAATTGCTCAAAATACTTAAAACATTTTTCCAGTACTGAACTACCAAAAAATCAAAGCAATTTCCTCCCTCCCCCAAAAAAAATAAATTTCAGAGTACTCCATCATAAAGTCCTTTGATTAAAACTGAAACTTTTCAAGAAAATTGAAAATTTCTTGGAGAACTGATTACATTGAAAAGCACATCAATAGTAATTTTATAATCACTCTCGTCTCCCATGAGTCTTACGGAGACTTATGGCATTGATTTTATTCTCATTTTAAAACTAGAACTGCAGGCAGTTGAAATCTTTAAGCAAAAAAAACTTACTCATTTTAACATTTTCCATAAAAACAGTAAACAACAATGTGAAATATTAAAAATACATCTTAGTAGGATTAATACTTTTCAATGTTGCCCCCTAAACATGAAAAATATACGCTCTTGAAAGCAAAGTCACTTTAGATAATACATTAATAAAGCTTTTCAATAGCTTTTCATTGTGCCTTCCTCTCTTTTTCTTTTCTTCTTCCAGCTACAAGAAGACGACAAGCAATTTTGGGGAAAACACTTTGGCATAAATTTTTAGTCTGTAGCTTCCTCACAAAATATTCATGCTCCCTACTACAGTTTACTTCCCTATGAACATCAAAACCAGTGGTCAATAGAGCACAGCCAGGTTCAACCAAGACAAATGCATTCTGCTCTGCTTTGCCCAAAATCCAATTTGCATTTCTCAGTCAGCTCAGAGATTGACACTAAACTTCCCCCAAGGAAGCTCAAGCTCTCCCAGCACTCTCTTGCCTGAACCAAACCAAAGAGACAGTAGCCTGTAATACTTCAAACTCTCTACAGATTGCACTCAATTGGTATTTGACGGCAGGGTAACACCACCAAAAGAGGATGCTGTAAACTGACAGGGAATAGGTCACCAGATCAGAAGTAGCATGGGTCACACTACAATCCTGTCACCTTCTCACACTCTTAGCATTCAGGGCTTGCTGCAGCTCCAACACAGATGAAGGGAACTGCACGGAGACAGAGCCACCCCCCAGCATCTGATCCAGACCAGACCCTGCTGACAACACACAAAGCAGGGACTGGTCCTTCCTCTTCTTCCCAAGCAATTCATGCCTGTAAGCGGGACTATTTTCCCTCATGGTCATACCCTTACAGTCTAAGTATGGAAAACTAGCAAGCAAAAAGCACTTTATTCCATCACATTCCCCATAACAGAGATATAAATATACAAAACAAACAAGACATCATCTGGAAATTCAGAAAAGATGGGTGATGTCTTCACTGAGAGAATCACCACATACATGCATTTACTGGTTGGGCTAGATGATCTTAAAAGTTCCCTCCCAACCTTGGTGATTCTGTGATTTCACAGCCTACGACTACAATACAGGTAAAAACTAAAGAAAGAAGAGTCAACTTCCACATATTTTTTCAGGAAGCAAGGCTTCAGACCAGCCTTGGGTGGTCACAATTACATCACAGTCTCTTGCAGGGATAAGCAAAATCTGTCTTCTAGCAAGCAGAAGCAGGCTGCTCATGTCTGGTGGCAAAACATAAGCAATAAGCACCAGAAACCAGTGCGCAGATAAGCAAGAGGGAAGTGTTTGTGACCTGGAGCAGTTAGATGGTGTGTCCACTCAGCACATGATCTGCTTACATGCCTCTATTTATAGTCCAGGTAGGTTATATGTGCTTTAAATAGAATTAATCTATACATTACCATCAGTTCTCTCTGGCAAAGCCTTGCAGAGAAGTGGAAGTTCATTTACTACAAAGTTTTGTCTTTTTGAGCTGAAGTGGTTTTCTTCCTCACGATAGATCATTATTGCACTCTGCAAAGCCAATGAGACAAATCCAAACATCTATGTAGTCCCTCTGTGCAGTCCCTGTAGCATATGTTTGCTACCATCAGATAAACATCTCTGGGGTTAAACAGGGACGTGATTCCTCCCATGATAATTTCTAGTGAAAGAGGCTTCATCCTCCAGCTCCCCAGTGGATTTTGATGCCTCTCTGCCCATGTAATTAATAGGAGCTTACACCTAGCAAGCTTAGAGGATCACGGCCTTGCTCACCATGAGGAACATTTAGCTATGCTGACCAAAGGCAGGTCACAGGACCACGTTCCTCCCTCAAACATGAAAACTCTTGAGGAAAGATAGTGGCCCAAACATTGCATAACATGGCATAAAGATAGCATGGCTGACCAAATGGTCCTACCAGATTGCCTATGGCCAGCAATGTGTCCTGAGCTGGGCACCATTTGCTGTAGCTCTACTGGACTCAGACCTCACTGTCACTTGGCCTCCTTACTGCCATCCTCCCACTTGGCTCCCAAGAGTTTTGCCTCCCTGAACTACTCAACCACTACTAAGACTTCAGTTTCCCTTCCCTTCCCCTCTCCCTTTACATCTCCCCTTGTCTCAGCAGAGGTCATGAGTTTAGGCAGGAAAGAAATAGACTCTTCCTCTTTTCATTGTGTTTTCTTGCTGGGTTAAATATCTAAAGGAGTTTAAAGTCAGCCCAAGCCCCTCTGGTGCTTTCCTTCCTTACAAATGGTTTTGAGGTAGGACTGTTCAAAGCCAACTCAATCATGAGCTAACCCTCTCCAGCACCTGCCTCCTCTCACCCCTGCAGCGTCCTACCAGCCTCGCTCAAACCCCCCAGTGATGCAGGGCAACCTCTCACCAGCAGCCAGGGGAGCCCAGCTGGGAGCATCGATTCTTCCCTAGGCACTGCCTTGAGGCTGATCAACTAATCAGGCAGTGGAAAGCCCCAGGGAAGCTAAAAGCCATCCTTGGAGAAAAGCCTGAAATTTTCTCTCACTGCTGGCTTCCCAGGCCATGACCATGGACAACACAGCAGGGGGTATGGGCCTGGATGGACAGGAGCTATTGGATGCAACTGCCTAGTTCACAGTGTAACTCAGTGAGCTTCAGGGGACCCTACTCTTCAAAATCCACCTCTCTACATTTGCATTACTGCAGAGACCACAGCAATAACATTGTATGGATACACAGTGGACTCAAAAGATAAGCCTGGAATGAAATTCAGAGTCCAGCTCCTCTCCAGAGGCCCACACCACTTCAATAAACCTAACAGGACAGTATGGCTACACCTCTGCTACCCACAGAAACACCCAGCACTTGTTACAGGGGCCACCATTCTGGGATACAAAGCAGTTCAGTCCATCTTAATGCAGAGAGACCCCACAAACACTCCCAAGGTGCTTGGAGAAGTGGTCTTTCTGCTCACACACTGCTGTTTATGCCATCCTTGAGAGTGCCCCGCTACATATAATCACCCCGAAAAGGTGGGGAAGAACATCCCCTTAATCAACTAGCTTTCTATTACCAACCTTACACAGGCAAGACAGTAAATCACAACCCATAGTGGACTTAGATACTCGCGTTTACTTAAGAACCAGTGACATTAGAGCTTTTATCCTACTTGATTACCTCAACACATTCTCACTTGCTCCCCCTCAGCAGACCATTCACTGGGATCTTGGCTTCCCTTCCTGCAAGGAAGTCACTGCTGGTCCGGGGAGGGAAGGCAAACTCATGGTAGTGCTCTGCCACTGCTCACGATGCCTCGGGCATTACCATCCAAGGCCTCTGGGCATGCCCCAGCATCCATCTCCATACATCTTCCCCTGATCTCCAAGATCTGGAACACGGGAATAATTGTCCCTCCAGCCAGGATTTTCATCACCTTCTTTTCGGAAACCTCTTTTTGAACTGCCTCCTTTTCAGGTCCCCCCAAGCCCCTGGTTTTCCCAACTTATCTAAGCCTACATGCAGAAGTCCAATGCATGATCAGGCTCTATCTCTACTAATTGGAGAATTTAGAACATTGTCATGATTTAGCCTCAGATGGCAACAAAGCACCAGGCGGCCGCTCTCTCTATCCCCCCACAGCTGGGGGGAGAAACAGAAGGTGGCAGCAAAACCGGTGGGTTGAGACAAAGGCATTTTAACAGAACAGCAAAAGGAGCAGGAAAACAACAACAATAACACTGACAGAGGAATGTACAAACACAGTTATGGGACCACCTCTCACCAACCAGACCCAGGACGCCCCAACCCACTCTCAAGGGGTGATTTCCCGCCTGGGTATGGCTGACATGGGATGGAATACCTGGGTCCCTGACAGAGCCTGGGGAGAATTAAACCTGTCCCTGCCAGAACCTGGACATTAATTCTGCCTAGGACTAGTCCTCAATTCCTCCACGGACTCAGCCACTAGAAGACATGGCCGCCTTTCCTTGGTTTTTTCCTCTCTTAACTAAGGAGCATTCTAAGCGAAGACCCCAAAGGTTAATTAAGGACTGGATTTCTCTAAGCAGATTTTCTTCAGTGCCACAGCAAGGATAAGTTTCAATTGTGTTCGTTTCCATTAATTCTGGCTCTCCTTCCCTTTTGTCCAGGATATTTAAGAATACAGAGGAACTAACCTCCCAGCTACCAAGCACTGCCACTTCCACACTCTTCTTCTACCATGAGCAATTTACCAGTGCCCAGGAGCCCCTCTGCACTACAGGCTGCTTTCACTTATTTTAATATAAACAAGGGTAACTCCATATACATCAGTAGGGTCACTGCAGAGCAAAGTTGGTGACCAAGACTGCAGAGGATGGTGCCCAGCATACTGAGGCCAGTACGTGGCTCAAAGGTCAATGGCTTATGGAAGAACCATTGACCATGCAAGGGAAAATGCATCTTGGTCAAAAATGCCAAAATTAATGTAAATTGTGGATTTGGGCACTGGGTACTTGGGTTCCTGAAGATATGCAGAGAGAAACCTTCCAGCATACTTCCACTCTAAAACATCTTTCTCTCACAAGAGTCCCATTTTTCTCCCTCTGCTAAGCTGATGCTTCCACCACAATTAGATGCATCTTCTCCATATCTAAGCAAGCTCCTGTTCTATGGGCAAGCTAAAGTACATTCCTGTCTAGAATAGAAATAGCCTTGAATTCACAAGCCTTCCCTGGAGACCGTGTCCTTGAATTGGACTAAAAAAGCCTTAGAAAGCACCACAGGCTACAGATGTTCTTAGGTGTCACAGTTTGACAATGTTCAGCTTCACTCTGCTATCAAGAGCTGCCTGCAGTACAAGTCAACAACTAGTCACCCTGATATGTTGTACGGTGCTCCTGATGGGCTCACAAAGGATGAAAAGTGAGCTCAGGCTGGTGCCATTCAGACTCCTGACTGACTGTGTGTCCTGGTTTGAAATAAAACCAAACCAATCTTGTGCTCTGGAATTTTACTCTAACTCTCTGAAATTAACGGCATATTGTGGAGAAAACTGCTTATTCTCAGGGTGATAAGGCCAACGTTTGTGCTAAGTGCCAAGGAATGGTGTGCAGAGAGGCTCTTGCTTGTACTTATTGCTATAACCACCAAGGTCAGCCAATTTTCGTTATTTGCCACTTAGAGGGTCTGAAATGGAAAAAAAATAGAGAGGTCACACCTGTGGGGAGGGACAGGAGAGGTGACCCAAACCTGACCAACTGGGGTATTCCATCCCATCGGCCTCACGCTCAGTATAAAAGCTGAGGGATCAAAGGGTCAACTCTCTTCCTGCAATGGCTGATGTCTGAAGAGGATCAGTGTGTTCCTGACTCCAGAGCTGGAAATCCAGTTCCCATCTGCTGCTGAGTCCAGTCTGGGACTTCCCCAGTGCCTGCCGGTGGCAGGACTGTCATGCTGGGAGGTCGATATGGTTTTGTATATATTGTATCCATTTCATTATTTTCTTCTTTTTTATTTTAATATTAATTCTTCGTTAAAGTAGTTTAGTTTATTCTAAACTTCTGAATCTCCTTATCTCTTCCTCTCCTCTTTATTTTTTTGAGGGGAGTGGGGAAGGAGCATCTGTCGGTCTGGTTGTGGTGATTTCAGCTGAAACCTTGACACTGTGCCTTTTATTAATGCCTTCCAAAAGTTCCTCTTTAAAGACAAACCGCAATCCCACAGATCAAAGCAAGCACAGAGCAAACTTCTCTGGTACAGAAGGTAAAAGAAAGATAATTGAATGGTCTAAGAATGAACTACTCCATCCTTCAGGAACAAAATACAAATGCAGCTGCATCCCTCTTAATGCAAAAGTTCTTTTCAGGCTCAGCTGTTTGATTATTGCTTCTTCCTCACCCATGGATGAACAAGGGGAAACTTGTCAGCAGAAGCAAGACTGGACTAATGCCTTCTTTTCCAGTAGATTACCTACAAATAAAGGGTTGTCTGAAAAAGAACATGGAGACTAATGTCCCTCTGAACAAGGTTAAGGTGCTGTATTTATTCATTTTAGTATTACTACTACTTAATACATTTTTATGACAACGCAATACTAGATGCTATTTTAAGACTAGTTCTTCAGTTTGCACAAAGATAGCTCTGCTGAAAGACTCAAGCGTGTTCTCTAGAAGCCAGAGTAGGAACAGCAGCATCAAATATGAGATGAAAGAAAATAGCTAATAAAAGTTTTAACAAGCTTCCTGGGATTTGTATGTAATCCTGAACTAACTTTGCCCTTGCTTCCACTGGTTTTGCCTGATCCTCCTCAGAATTACTCTCTTGACTTCACTAGCTCTGAGGGCTACATAAAAATTCCAACCTCATCCCGCAGTGGGGTGTGCAAAAAGCAATGCAACTGCTTCTCTTCAGATGAAGTCCAGAGCTCCCTCTCCCATCAGTTCTCTGCAACCCGTATGCTTTGGCTCCTGAATGAAGATTCAGACATTTGGTTCCTAAAGTCAAGAAAGTTGGTCACCCTAATCCAGGTGACTCTGGACGTGTCCAAATTGTTCACTGCAACCTGTTGGATCACCTTAAAGATGTCTACTCTAAAACATGCAGCTAAGAGTTGATCCTCAAGATCTGTACTCAAGATCCTCAAGATATGTAATTAGATACTACTAGTGCTATTAGATATTAACACTTTACTATCTTTCTACTTGAGTCTCCTTTTCCATACTTTAATCTTCTTCTCAGAGCAGTACCCAAAACATTGCAGTGTCATCACCACCTTTCTAGCTACAAAAGCACAGCACCACAAGGGCTGCTACAGGAAAATTTATCTCCATCCCAGCCAGTCCCAATACAACATCTACAGATGCAGGCTCATGAATTAGATCTTTCAAAGTGCCTCAGGATACTCCCAGATATCCAGAAAGACTTCATTTGGATAGACAGCTTCAATTTGAAAATAAAATAGGAAAAATGCTGGTAAGGTGAGGAAAACATCGGTTGCCAGTAATTAACAAGTATGCCTTGCTTTTCCCAGTTGCTTGGCAACCCAGAAAGCCACACAAGAGAGCAAGGGGTAATTGGACAAGTGGCTTAATTGGATGCTTCCAGAGCAGCAGTTTAGGTGCATAAGGGAAATCTTTGGTGTATTTCCACATATTCACCATCCTATACCAGTATTACAGGCCCCAGACAAAGGCCAGGGAGACTTCAGACGACTTCTTGTCCATTCAAAGGGAATAGTGAAAGAACAATTGCTGAACTGAAAAGAGACCTTAACCTTCGTATCACTTTTTGCTCTTCATTTGCTATGCCCATATTAGAAAATAAGAGGCCAGGACCCATTTGCTGGTCCAGAGACCACTTGGCACACCATGGTCTGCCTCTATCTGGCTAAACTTCCTTCCTCCCCAGGACAAGGTGTGAAAAGGAAACATCCTTGGGCTACCCTGTCCTGAGCTCGTGTGAAAGCATTCATTGGTGTGGGACACAACTGTGCTGGGGGCACACCTACACCATTACACTCCCACACCAAGGCCAAGCATGGGCCAGTCAACACACAGGAGCATCCTGGGCACCACACGGAATGGAACAGGAAAGGAGCATCCCTCCCGAGGTGGGCACTGGGGCTCACCAGAATCTGCCATCATTCACAAGGCCACAGCCATAAATTGAACTGAACAGAGGCCCTGGGTGGAAGCCAAACCTTTGACAGATTAGTGTCTGTCCTAGTGGAGGAAAATCTGCTTCACAGAAACTAAAAGTGCTCTGTCCGGTGATTTTTGACAAGAACCACCAAGGAATGGATGAAGAAGACAAACCAGGCGGTTGGCAGTAGAGGAGGTCGCAGTGAGACAAGGGTGTTTTGCGCCAAGCCCTGTGCCTGGCTTTCCCAAACCCCCTTCCCTTTAACTGCAAATCTCTCCACTACGGGCAATCCGTCTTTGCAAAAGTACCTGGCTTTGGGAGAAAGAAAGATTCTTCAACACATCTCCAGGGGGTGAAGTCATAAGGAGAAGAGAGTTGAGTTAAACAGTAGGAACACCTGATTGTCCTTCCTGCTTTCATTTGTCCCTTTAATTAACAAAAAAACCCAACTGTTTTAAAAACAGTCAAGAAAAGCAAAACAATGCCCATATATCACCCTTCGGATGAAAACAATTTTGAAATCTGACACTTATGTAGTTCTGTAGGCTCAGTGGATATTAATAATTCAACAAAATATTACAGTCATTACTATAGTTTGCAATATCACAACAGTGTGTTTTAGCAGAACTCCCCTGCAAATCTCATTGCAACAGCCATTAATAAATAAAATGCAATTCACTGTATTAAATGTGTTGTTTAAAGGCTAAATATTTCATCAGAACTAATTCATTTTAAATAATCAGAGTAGGACTCTCCTCCTAGCACCAGGACAAATCTCCAGCTCCATACACTTTCCGCATTTAGAAATGAAATTATGTTTCGAAAAGCAAACCATAAATTGAATTCAACTGGAACATCAGTTCCAGCATCAGCACCAGCAGCTCTTAAACTACAACCCCCTGCAGACTGATGGGTTCACAACCAAAGAGGACTCGAGTCTCACAACTTTGTCATTCTGCTTATGCAACCCTGGGAAATTAAGACTGCAAAAATACAACAGAACGGTTTGCATTTATTGCCTGCCTTGAACAGTGGCAATTGCCTGATTCTCTGGGGGAAAGAGAAAGAAAAAAGTATCTTAGTCAGGGCTTATCCAGTGCTTTCCATCAGTCGGTCCCAAAAGGCTTGACAAAGGAGGTCAGGTTCCCCCCAGAGGTGGGGAAACTGAGGCACAGAGGGAAAGAGCTTGTCAGTGGTTAATGTAAAGGTTAAAGGATGAGCTTGTGTATATTTCTGCATCGTGCACAAGTAACACACGTGTGAGCTCTACCCCATTGTCTCCAAAGGCACTCATGGCTCCATTTCAGTTGCAACTTAACTTTGGGATTAAAAAAATCCAAATAAACAAAACAAAAAAAAACTAACCCTTTAAGCAAAATGAAAGCCTTTACCAAAATATTTTCTTCCATCTCAGAAATAGTATCAAGTGATCTAGATCTGAAGTGCAACTCCCCCTCCACTCTCAAACACACCAACCTCCCGACCCAGACAGCCATACGCTGAGTTTTGAACCAGGACAAAGAGAAGAGAGTTTGATTTTACTTTTTGACAGCTGCCATAACTAAGAAAAAAATGTTACCAAATCCATATTAAAAAAAAAAAAAACCAGCAAACAAAAGCTACCAACCGAACACAAAAAAACCTCCACGCTCATACTTTTCAGTTTGAATATTTCAGTTTAAAAACTTCTTCCACAAAAAAAAAACCCAAACACCCCTCTCTAAGGTAACTGTTACTTTCTGACCACCTCTGGAACAGCATGCAAGCATCCTCCCTGCTGACCGACAAACTGACGTCAGCAAGGTAATTCCTGTAATTAAAGCAAAGCAACTTACTAGAGGGAGCCTGCATCAGACACTATAATCTTTATTTTTACCCATGGAGCTCACTGCCTTCCTCCAAGAGCACATAGCGACCTTCTTTTCCCCAAATTTATACCAAGACACAGCATAGCACAGAAAAACAGAGGGGGTAGTATTTTCAAGCACTACTTTTTACAGTAAAATAGTAATTTAAAAGGCCAGCATATTTCATATCTCCTAAATAGTGCTGAATTTGCTTTTATAAGTATGTACTTATAAATATTTTGTATTAACCATTTAAAATAAAAATCTCAGCTTTTCTATAAAAAAAAAATAAAATCCTTTAAATAATTCCTTAAGAATTAGGGAGATGTGCTTTTTTGGTTGGGTGGCTGTTGTGTGTTGTGGCCTTTTTTTAAAATCAGAAGGACAGTCTGTGCTTGGTCTGAGCCAGAATCTAGGCAGACCTGTCAGGGTGGAGATGGGGGTTAGAGATTAAGCCCAAATTATTTCCCTTCTGTCCACCCACACACACACACTCAAAACCACCAAGCTGAGCAGTAAATTCTCTGAGAGCTCCGTGTACGACCCATGCCAGATCCCAGGTACATGCTAGATATGCCAGATACGATTAACACCAGACACAGCTGTGCTACTGAGCAATGTCAGACATGTGACACTGGGAATAGATGGACCTTTGGCCTCATCCAGCACATCTGATCTTATGTTCCTCGGCACATGTCCAAAACCCATTAAACTCAATAGAAATGCAAAGAATTCACTGGCTTCGAATCAGATCTTGTTCAACAATGGACTGAACAGCTAGAGATATTTACCCTGTCAAGGAGAAGAGTTAATGGGAACTTGCCCTAATAAATACACCACCCTTACTGCACTGCCTATTTGAGCCTCAAGAGCTAAGGAGCCTTAACTCCTGACCCAATGCCCAGATGATTTCTCTAAGCTTTCACCAAGACCCTATAAAGCACTGGCTGCAGTCCTCAGATGAGCCAGCAGGACTTGAGCTAGCGGGGAACCTAAACCCAGGACCAGTGGAAGTTCAGCATAGCATGGCTGGACAGCCCAGGAGCTTGGAAAAGTGATTCAGAGCTCAGGCAATGAGCAAAGCAGCAAGAGAACACGCCACACCACGAGCCAGGATGGTCACCAAGGCAGTAGAGAAGCCTCAGTTTTGTTTGACATGTTTTTTGGACGCTGCTTGATGGAACTTTGCAATTGAAGCCCTCATCACCATTAACAGCTACTTCTAAAGGACTGCATTCCTGGATTGTTCAGCACCTTCAAGAGACAACCCTCTGCTTCACCGCGCAGCCCAATGGCTTGTGACACTCGGTAATTTATCATAGCATTAACGCTTTTCTGGTTACTCTCTGTTATGAAACACAGGTTGAGGCACAGCCATGCAGATGGAAGAGGCTTTCACATTCCATCCTGTCCAAGCCTGCCAGCAGCCAGAGAAGGGAAAGGCACATGGGTCCAATTCTCATCTTACTGACACTCTATCGGTGTATCACCACTGACTTTGAAGGTAGTATTGTCCTACTCCAGCACCAGGAAGATGAAAAATAAACTCTTGAAATAAAACATGCTGCTCTGACAGAAGCCATTGCTTCATCAAGCTAGGTCCTTATCAAGGCAAGCATTTTTTTACAATAGCAAGGATTTAAAACAAGCATAGCAGTTTCATTAAAGAGAGACCGAAGGGTTCCAGTGACAAGTCACTCCGAGCAGAAGCGCGAGGATCCAGAACAGCATTTCCACCCTGGCAAAGGGATCACTTAGAGCATTTGGACTGTCTGGCCAAGTCTGTATATTATTTATCTACACAGCCAAAAAAAAACCCAATAATAATAAAAAAATTTCCTCATACCAGCTGTTTCTCCAGCAAGAGCAGGAGAGTCTGCAATCCAGCTCAAGGCTACACCATAGCACAATTTTTAAGTCTGTTTTCCTAGTTTATAATAAACTGTTCCTTCCCTCCAACTTCCATTCAGGAAGGTAGATGTGACCTCTCAGAACAACTCACTCCCATAAGCAGTGAAGATATTTAGCAAAGCAGCGAACCCAGAGCACAGAGTTGCCTGAAACACTTTGAGAGATACTGTGTGCACTAGGAATGGACACTCACCCTTTCCCAGAACCAGCACGCTACCATTTAGAATATATTTACGCACTGAGGTTTTCATTAGAAATATTCCAAAAGAACAGAAAATTGGCAAGTCCAGCTCCACAATTCTCACCCTTAAGTGTCCAAATCATTGGTAGCCAATGAACTTCAATATTTGTATTGCTAATGCCAGCAACACAGGCCCATGCTAGTGCACTCCAGCAAATTTGCACTTGAATGTCCAAGTTTCCCATTAATGCAAGACAGGCAGAAAAAAACTTGCACGCATGGTGACAATACCTCAGTCTTCATCCCTCAAGTTGCAGACTTCCCCCACAATCAGGCAACTCATTTTCACTGTCCCAAGCTCAGGAAAATGGAAAAGAGAACCCAAGAAGAATGGAAAAAAAAAAATTAAAAAAAATAATCAAGGGCACACAGCCAAGGAGATACATAAAGACCCCAACTGGCAAAATTAAGGCTGCACACATATATTCACATTAGGGTCCCGTTTGCCTAGTATAAATCAAGCTCTATTGGAGCAACACCAGCATAAATTTGCCATAAAACAGAGTGGATTTGGACCATGAACATCAGATGAACAGTATCCCTTGAAAGGGTAATATGTTATTTACTGACATCCTTCCTCTCCCTTCAGTTAATGGCAGTAAATGGCATTTAACCAGTGGTCTGAAACTTTAGCTTGCAGGACAGTAATTTATGCACCCTGGCAGGTGAGAATGACCCATTCAACTCGATCGACCTAAATAAGTAGGAGAAAAGCCTTCTGACAGCATTTCTCTGCCCAGTTCTTGTCTGAGACAGCTCCAAACATCATTCAGCCATGGCACATCTAACCTGAATTGACCATGTCCCAGACACTTGCACACCGACTCCAAATAATCGCTTTCTTTCCTTCCCTCCCGGGGGGGGTGTAGACTTAGCCATAAAGCAGCATAGGATCAAAATACTGCCTAAGTTCCCAGTAGCTGTGTGTGTCTTGCTCAGGAGACTTTTTTTTTTTTAATTCTGGTGTTAATTCCTTCTATTCTGTTCATTCTCTGTCCCTGCCCTGGGCAGGAGCTGCCATAGCAGAAGGATGCACCAGGAAAACTCATCAGTACAAGTCAAGCACAAGCCTGCCTCTGGAGGGAGAGCATTTAAATAAAGAATGAACCTGAAATAGCTACCAGCTTCCCTGTAGCCAGCACTGTCTGTCAGCAGGAATTTACCACAGGGGACTATCACGCAGGAGCAAAGCATCTTCTGGCCCCGCATTCAGGAAGGAGAAGGAGAGCAAAACCTGAGCAGCATGCCCCCCCAGAGACTAGCACAGACTGGTGCCAAAAAGAAAGAAACAGCAAAAAAAAAGGCCACATCTTCCCCATCACAACCAATCATCTGTGGTCTGCAGGAAGAGGCTGGTAGGGAATGCCCACACTGCCTCCTCTACAGGAGTTCAAATTCCGTATACATAGGTAAAAACAAACAGCGAGGTTACATCAGCTATGCTATATAGCATCCTTTAAAGACCAATATTTGTACAAGGTGTTTTCCTGGTGGAAAAAAAAAAGAGAAAACAAAAAACCTCTCATGTTCACAAATGTTTACTGTTAAGCACAGTTTTCTACTTATCTCTCAAAACCCTACAACTCCACAGGCATTTTCTGAAAAAATGCTTTTAGCTCAGGACAGAATAGATTACAAGAACAGACCCCAACTAATTGCCAGTTCTTTTTCACTATTCCCTCCTGTCACCTGATCAATTAGATCTCAGTTAGATCTGCAGATGAAAGCAGAGCAGAACTGAACTTAAGGAGGACACACGAGAGCTCCAAATGCAGCACATGAAGAACCACCAAGTTCAACCTCAGGAACTTGGTGTATAGTTGAGGGCTGCCAAGATCCAACCATGCCAGGCACAGACAAAAACCTTCACTCCTGACTCACACCAGAGACTGTATGAGTCACTGCCACTGTCCAAAGGCCAGAGCAAGGGAAGGAGAAGGAAGGGACCTGCAATCACACGTAAAGGGATCGGAGCACACGAGCAACAGCAGCAAGGTGTAGAGGGGGAATGGGGGAAAAGCAGGTAGAACCAGCCTACAGCTCCAAATCATCTCTGGTTACATGGTACTTACATTTTATCTAGTCGAACAGCTGTATACCTAGTTCCAGAGCTACCAGGTCACATATCCTTATACACACGTAAACACAGGCATAGTATCTTCTACATTTCTAAAGCACTTTTTTTTTTTAATAAGTACACAGTAATTGAAATGGGATTTTAAAAGATGTAAAAAAAAAAAAAAAAAGAAAGAAAAAGCTGGAAGCTCCACTCTGTCCCTTCCCATCCTCCTCTCAGGTGCCCACACATTTTGATAAACACCAGCATAGTTTGGTATCAATAAACCTGTTATCTACCGAGGGCAATAAACGGTACAGACGATTCTCATAGCCAAGAACGCACAGTGTTAGACCAAGTGTTTCCCATGAGCTACGAAACAGAAGCCACAGCACTGCTTGCTTTCACACACATCTCAGCTCACTCCTGTGCCCTCACACGTTCCGCGGATCAGCTCCCGCCTCTCACCCTTGGCTCCACTAGGATGAACACGTGAAAAAATCTCTGCAGCTCATTCAGGCCCCAGTCTGAGAACAGCCTCCACTGGCCAGTGCCTTTCGTGACTGTTAACCCTTGTCTTTGGGGAAGAACATGAGCCTCTCCCATTTCACAGGAGACATGGCATTCCCAAATGGTCCAATATTTCATTTTACCATCTAACATCATTCTTCAGTGCTGAAGTTAGACCTGACTCTTTCCCTTTTCTGTGAGCTTCCACTAAGACACCTTCTCCCCAATCTAGTTGATTGCCTGTTTCCAGCAGCACGACAGGAAGCACAAATTTAAAAAAAAAAAAAAAAAAAAATAAAAAAAGAAAAAAAATAAAGCGCTCAGAAAACTAACAGCCCCTGAACGAAACCTCAGAGCAACTCAGAAAGGCAGGCTTTGTTACTTGTAGCATGTGAGGTAGGAACAAGTAACGAAGATAATCTTAAATTAATTAATATTTAGGGAGGGTAGAATTGAAGCTGCAACAAAGAGATGCAGTACAAGCAAACTGAGAATGCTACGCTGCCAGCGATGTTGCCTTTTGATTAAAGAAAAAGACTTCGCAGGCAGACTGGCAAAAATCAACGGCAAACCAAATTAATTAAGTAAATTAAGGGCGCCTCGGTGCTAATGCTGTAACTGTGTTTCAGGTTGCCTTCAAAAAGAAACAGTTTCAGCTTTGCACTAAACAGACCGTGCTGTTTGTGAGTTAGCATGGAAGGGATTAATTAGGGATGTGTTGACCAATTTGAACTGAATTCAACAGGGGAAAAAAAAGGTCATCGAAATACACGAGTTCCTCTAAATTCAGCTGAGTGAAAAAGCAGGTCCCAAAATAATTTTTGGCCTGAACCATAAGCCACCCAGTGTCCACTCTCGTAGCTGGCAGGGCCCTGGCTGATCAATATATGGACCACAGCCGGCCCTCCAGCACACCTGCGATGCTCAGCTCAACCCAGTGCCACTACTTACTGCTCCAAACGGGCAGCAGAGTGAGGGATCATCACAGAGGTGACAGAAGACAGAGAGACAGCAGAGTCCTGGAAGGGCAAGCAGTTAAGCGATAAGTGATGGCTAACTTCTGTTGCTTAATGAAACGACCAGGCGTTTCACTCATTTTGTGATCCGTCAGAGAACAGACAGCTCTCACAGGCCACGTAACTAAGTGTTCGGTGCAGCTGCAGGGCCAGAGCCTCAAAAACACCCAGCAGAAATCATAATCCACTGGAGTTCCCTGGCCAGATCTTTCTCTGCCACATTCCATATCCCGTGCTTTCTGAAAGCCCTTCTGTTCAAGGCTCAACTACCCACAAAAGTCTGGCCAACGATATTTGAACCACCTCTACTGTATCTCTGGAATACCTGATACGGACACTGTGACTACACTGGGCTTTCTCCTGGTGTTGCTCCAACAGCTGTCAGAGCACACTTGGATAAAGATCCTCTCTCTTCTAACATAATTGTCACTGTGGTCCTTCACACGCAGGCTCACCAGTCTTGTGTCTTGCACCAGGCTTTCAATACCCAAACAAGAACAAAAACCCCATGCTGCTGCAAGCGCAGAGCTCACATCAGTTCAGGTAGGGGTCTGTCCTGGAGTGCAGGTCCCCGACCTCAGACACCCTTCTGCACTCCCAGCCACACTCCCTCTACGGGAGGGAAGTCAAGCACTACCAATATTCTTCTGACTGGGAACAAAGCTAGAAAGACACCATGAGTGGCAGAATAAGGACATTACTCTTCACTTTCTGCCCCAGCCCTCCACCTTGCAGAAGGCTGATGTGGAGACCCAGCCCAGACACCATCCAAGGGGGCAGGGAAAGACTTAATTGCCCTGGCTCACTCAGAAGTCCTTCACCTGTACCTGGCATGGGGCTTTGGGTTGAGAAGTGAGATACAAAGGGTGGGGAAGCCCCCTTAATGATTCCAAAAGCTAACAAGACCCTTGAACTTTGCATCCTACTACATGATCCCATGGAAAGATTGCACAAACAGGCACACAGACCTACACGTGCCCTGCTAGGACTACCATCCTAAATTATTCCAACCAATTACAAACAAATCACATAACTCAGAGCCAGCTCCCAAGCCCCTCAGCTGACAGATGTGACCCCTCTCCTGTCTCTGTATTTCCAATGGAAGCCCAAATTCACAGCTCCCACAGTCTCACCATGTCAATTCTCATCCAGCTCAACAGAAGCTCTGATTTGAAATAACTCAATCTAGGAAGCCATGCTAGGAAAGGGATTAGAACAGCTGACAAAAATGCTCTTAAATCACTTTGAGCCAGAACTTTTCAGTGCTTTAACTTGATCAATCTGTTAATGATTTTAGCTGATCTACTTTTCTATTATTAATGAGTCCTGTTCTTTCCCCTCATAGCTCCTCACCTATTTTTCCTTTCTTTCATGCAATCTCTTCTAAAAAGAAAATACACCCAGCATCTGAGCTGTGGCAGATGAAGTAAAATAAGTTCTCTGTCATTAAGGATTTATATCAATAAGGGGCAGGAATCAGAAAACTTGCCTTCCAACTTGCTCTGATCAGCAGCACAACCCAGAGCTTACCCCTCTTCTCACTCATACTTCAGTTTCTCAAAAAAAAACACAAAAAAACACAAAAAAACCACAAACCACCCAGAAAAAAACACTAATAAAACTAATACTACTGACCTTCCTTTTAGTGGCCTTTGAAATACACAGCTGAAACAGGCAGCATAAGAGCTTTATAAGTATAGTCATGTCTATCACCCTGTAAGCACAAAATTGGCAGGATTTGGTGGTAAAGGACAGGAAGCCTAGAACAGAAAAATTCCCACAAATACACCGTTATTCATGCCCCTACCTTGGGCAGAAAGAACTTCCCCCAGTCTTCTGAGAGAGGCAAGGACTGCAGACAGAGCCCTGTTTGCCTGCACCTGATGGTATTGATCACAGCTGGGGGGGATTTTCCAATCAGACACAAATGGCAGGGAAAGGCTAACACCCAATTAGAGCTCCCACTCCTTCCTCCCTGCACCCCGACAGCCTCAAGCACTTTTGGCAAGAGCTAAATAATCATGTTTTGTACATTCTCTTCCACCCCACAACTTTCACAAATATCCATCCATTTTAAGCTTCAGCAGCAGCCCTGCACGTGAGCTAACTCTTCCTTGGAGATAAGGAAGCCAAGGCATGGGGCAGAACACACCTGCATCAGGCACAGTCCAAAAATCAAGAAGGCAGTCTGCCTGCACAGCCTCTGGTGCCACAAGGAAGCACATCTGAACTCAACACATGCTTTTCTCTCTGCCTTGAAAGTCAGCAGGAGCTCAGTGCTCACTGGAGTCCTCTTCCAAATCCCCACAGGGGACTCAACGCGTTTCTGGAGCGTATCAGCAGCATCACTGTCCTCTGAAAACGTACTCGCAGTACCCACGTGTTGCTGCCATAGTGGCTGAAGTAGTGCCAAAGCAGTTGTTTTTAGGATCCCGAGGCCTTTAGCCCACCATTGACCTAAGTGATCTGCTGTGGCTCAGTCTTAGTTTTTCCAAGTCGCAACCAACCATTGTAGTTGCAAGGACACCAGTAAGCGCAACCACTCTTCCCAGGAAGAAATGTTATTTTTGTCCCCATGTGCAGTGACCAGGATGCATTCTGGTCCCTTCTGTCCCCCCGGCACTCACAAGGAAGAGAAGGAGAGAGGAAGAGAAACGCTAAGGCTTGTGTGACATCCTCAAGTTGGTCAAGTGTTGTGGAGTCCCAAGTGGCAGGGACCTGTCAGGACAAGCATACCCTCTGCAGACCAGGTATCTGGCAGAGAGGCAATGAAGAGCAACTCCAACTGCCCTCACCTACCAGTTGTAACTGGTGTCGGAGAGGGAGAAGGTTGGCAGCAACGTGCATCTATCAACAGCTATCCTCAGGGGCTAGTCCAGGAGACAAAACAGAGCCTGGCCGTTGAGGAGATGGAGAGCACACCCTGCTCCAGTCGGGAGCAGCCAGTGCTGCCTGGCACTTAAAGGCTTATAACATCCCTTCTCCCACCCAGCAGCACCACTGGCGGTTGCTGGGGGGATGCTGGTGGTTTTACAGGCACAAGGCCAGGGCTGGAGGTGACTGGAGATGATGAGACACCCCGGCATTGGGACTCCTACCTTCAGAAAGCAAGCCTGGCAGCAAGTAGAGACAAGGCAAAAAGGGAGATGGGATGAGCTGCCAGGAGGGGTGAAATGCTTTGCCACGGCCGAGAGCAAGCTAAGACTGGTTTCCTCTCTCGCGGAGGGAACCCCAGACAGCAGGAGTTTCACAGAGTCAATGACTCCGAGCGGGTTTTCATATCAATATTTCAGCAGCGTCTGTCGTTCCAGCCTGTATTTCCCGGGCCCCTCTCCCCTCCCCATCCCTTGCAGCATTTTCCTTCCTTTAGCAAATGCCCACGCTCCCTCTAGCGCCCAGCTCTGCTTTTCACACACCAGCAACCCGCCACCCTTTCCTACAGCCTGCACCCCAGGGTGTCCAAATCACGCTGGAGCTAATTAAAAGTGATGCTATTTTGGGCACAGAGGCCCTGTAGTGCTCTGCAGATCTGCCTGGCGAGCGCTTGTGCCGCAGATCGGAACACGAAGGTGGAAAACAGCACGAGAGCCTCAGCATCGGGGACCCTCCTTGAGCAAGAGGGCTTTGCCACTCATTTCTCTGCAGTTCAGAGAGCAACTGGGTCTCCTTCAGTACTAAGAAAGAAGGGGGGGGGGGGGGGAAGA
>JAOTQQ010000002.1:26129573-26173996 GCA_026546715.1 Gallinago undulata | reverse complement strand
TTAAATGGCTTTTTCCTTATGGTAGGAGTGGAGAGATGCAGCTGCCTTGGATACCCACGGGCACAGCCCTGCCCGGGAACCGCAGATACCGACGCAAGGAGGGAAGGTGGGAGGCGGGGGCAGGGGACGCAAATCACCCACCCCCAACCCAACGGCTGTTATTTCTGGCTTGGAATCGGCTCCTTTTCAAACTACGCTGCCAAAACGTTTGGGAGATGACATTTCATTTGTGTGGGAGCCGTGACGTGAGCCTCAGCCAGAGCTGATCCATAAAAACCACGGGCGAGGGGATTGCACAAGCTACACACACACACCTGGGGCAAGCCCAGAGCCCGGCCAGCCCCCAGCCTGCACCCTCCTGCTGCTCCCAAAGGAAGGGCCTGCTCTGGGGGACAGGAGGGACCCCAACTCTCTCCCTTCTCCCTAGCTCAAGCGCTGCAAGAAGAGTGTCACGCGTGCCACCCCTGGATCCCGCCACTGCTCCGTGCTGTGAAGGGAGGCACTGCCCACCTAATGTCATCCTCCCCCGGCGAGGCTGCAGCTGTGACACGCAGAGCTCGTCCTTATGTTATTGTTAAAGTTTCTCCAGTCCCTCTGGACTCAGCAGCAGCTCACTGCTGCTCCTGAAGATCTCTGCATGTCCAGAATCCCTTTCACCCCAAAGTGAAAGCTACCGTGGGGCTAGCAATTGTCCCTGCTTAGCCATTGTCAGTCCACCCCGTCCCATTTATCTTCTCCGCCTAGACACTGTTCAAGACCTAGTCCTTGTTAACACTCATTTGTGCAGCATCATCATCCCTGAGTTCGTGACCAAAGCCCACCCACACCAAGACAGGACTCGTAGACACATCTCCTTTCCTAAATCCTGCCAGCACAAGGCTCTACTTTGTGTCCACTACATCACTCTGTGTATCACCAGGAGAGCCCAGCTGTGCTGGACATGGCACAGAATGGTTTTGGGCTTCATGCACAAGCATGTTCACCAACACTTTCTTTAGGGCAGTACTTTCACCACCCCAATAGCAGGTCTCCTTCCCTACAGACTGAACAGCTGTTACTTGCACTTAAAATCACCCTTTGTGAATATCATCCACAGGTGCCCCACTCGGGTGCAATCTCAGACATTCATTTTATACAGTATCAGCAAGATTACATCAGGCCCCCATTTCTCAGACAGGTATCCACAGGAAGGACTAGTGTTTCCAAAGAAAATCCTAAAAGCCCTTCATCAGTACCTGCTTATTACTGTCAAATAATAGGATGCACAGCTGAAGTCCCACCGCTGAGGTGGGTCTGTATTAAAATCCTCCTGCTCCTGACCTGCCCACCATTAGCAGAGGCCTCGGTGCCAAGGCGAGGAGCAGCACTGCTCTCCCATCCCTTTCCTTCTCCAGAAGACAAAGGTAACGCGAGCAACACCCCCATCTCCTGCACGATTCGCGAACTGCGTGCCCATCACCAGCACACACAGAAGGGGCTTTTCCAGTTTGTACCACCCCTGCTGCGGGAATATCAGGTTTGCTTCAAAACCTGGCCTCTTGCACGACATGGTGACAGTGAGGATGTCGTTTGACAACCCGGCATTTGCACAGTCTATATCCGAGAATAGAAATGGAATAGTTCAACACGGTATCCATTACAGGCTGTTTTAGCCCTGGTCTAATCCATTACAATCTGCTTTAATCCCTACCCAGCTGCAAACATCCCTTCAAAGAAGCGGGGGTCGGCGTTATATTCTGTTGGACCATGTTGATTTTTAATTGATGTAAGGCAACCATATGCTGTAACACCAGGCAATGCAGTAGATTTCTAAGTAAGCAAGTAAATGTTCTGGAAGGCAAATTGTGGCACAAAGTAGCAGAACATGCCTATAACCGAGGGGGAGCTGGGTTCAATTAAGGAAAGACAGTTGGGGTAGTTATGTTTGCTTGGAGGAGATGACTTGGATGGAAGCAGCCTAATGGCACTATGTTAAGGAAGAAACAAATAGAGCCTGGGACTCGCTTCACGCCAAAGCCTCCTAAAGCAGAATTGATCATTTGGAAGGTTCATTATTTTTTTTTTCATATTCTGTGACTTTCATTTGGAAAAAAAAAATCTATTATGAAACCAAAGAGTTAACTCCTCTCTCACAGATCAATGACTGCACCATCACTACCACCACTGCTGGTTGTAGACTTGCTTCCCCAGTACCCTCTTCCCTTCTGTTTCACCCACCATTGCTCCAGGCCCCTCTCCTCCTGCAGGACTGCACACAAACAGGCCTCCCTGGCCCCTCTCCCTGGAGTCTGTCCCCCCACGATCACCTCAGGAAATTTCCAAGTGGGAGCTGGAACCTTCCCTTCTGAACCTGAAGGAAAGGGGAGGGGGTAGTTGAGGAAGAGATCATAAATGGAAAATTTAAAAGGGGGTGAAAAAGTAATGTCCCAGCTACATGTCACTCCCTTGACACACGTACACCCTCCCCTGAAGGTCTCCTGCACTACTCCAGCCCTCCCAAGGGAGGAAATCCCACGTGCACTAAGAGAAAAATCAATGCTTGCTTCAGTTCACTTTAACCTATTTATTATGTGCGAGACCAGTCACTGGAAAACAAAGCAGCTCTGTGATAATGCTGTCTTGTTTACCAAGGAATGGCCTGAATCTACCTAATCAAAAAATCATTACAAGCTGAAGCATCCCTACATTCACAGACTAAATATCACCCGTCAGGCGGGGCCCCCACCATTTCTGGTGGTACAGTACCATCCCCATCGTGGGACAGATTTTCTCCTAGCGCAGCCAGTCAGGGTGTGAAGCAGACAGTCTCTGTCTCTGAAGCACAGCAGGCCCGTGGCAGGGAGCCTTTTGCTTTGCCAGACGCTCTGCAAAGCAACAGGGGCTGCAAAAAAAAAACCCCAAACCAAACCACTGTGCAGATGCTGCAAGAGGGAATCTAACTCCTGCGCTACTCAATGAAGGGGGAGTCCAGCAGCCCAGCACGTAAACACACAACATGGGTACCACGTACCAACGTGCCAAGGGAAGGGTTTAACACATCCTGGGTCACGGGAGAGCGGTGGGACAGTTGGAGCAGGGTTCTGACGAAGCAGTGGATCCCCTCACCACATCACACCACCACCATCCTCTTGATCAACCACCATCCACACAATGTCCCGGGTCAGGAGAGGGTGCCACTGGCCACACTGGAACTGCAGCTGGTTGAGGTCAGCAAAGTGAAGGACCACTTCTGTGGAACTCACCCTCAGGCTCAGAACTTCACCAGCGCAAGCAGATGCAATGCCAGGTTTGGTGACTAGTCTGCCTGCCATCCCTCCTTTTGATTTTTTTTTTTCTCCAAACACCATGTCTGTGGGAGACAGAAGAGCCCCTCTCATTCAGGATTGCTCAGGCAGCCCCACTATCTTCACCCACTGCTAAGGCCACCCAAAAGCTGCACAGGGGAAGGACTTGGCGACTCACAGAGAAGGCAGAGGTGTTTTAAATCCTCTGGGGAGATTCTGCAGGTTTTAGATCATGCTCCTAGTTAATGTTGGGTTCTGGTGATGGACCTGAAGCCAAGATAAGAAAATCTCCTTCTGCCTGATAATCAGCATTATCAGAAATGCCAAAGAGCTTATCAGAATGGAATGAGTGCGTGGATTTGCAGCATATACGAAGATAAATTGCGCAGCTCTCAAGTTCTCTGTGTTCAATTCACTGCTTACTGCAGGTTGCATCTATTTCTGTCTTGGAGACCTCAGTCAGAAACACAGCATCCCCCATCCCCCAGATTTCAAATCATGCAAGGCCACAGTAAGAGCCTAGATTTTTCAGAAGCATTTGTCCAGTTTTTAAAAGTATGTTCCTTGGCATCACTTGGAAAGCCCTGGGTCAGGACATTCAAGCCTGCAGCCCTGCTTTGTCTTCTGAATTCAAAGAGCTCATCTAAAGAGCCAGGTCCTACTGTGCCATATATAGTGGAGAGAGGCATAATCGTGGCTTAAGATCTTATAAAATCAAGAACATGCTATGAGTACTGATACACCGTTTGGAGAAAATCTGATTAAAAACAGTTAATGGGATTAATATTCACATAGTTGTTGATTCAGAACGAGTAAATGACCCTTATCTCCCTTCCTGTCCCAAGCTATGCCTCAGTCTCTCGGGTTCCACGAAGAAAATGAATCCTCCTTACTGTTAGAAATTCTGTGCACCTCTCATCAGCTTTTCATTCCTGCTTGTTAACGAAGCTTCATGTCTACGATTGTTTAGGAGTGGATTTTGCTGCTGAGAAGCAGAGCATAAATACTGCTTTTGCTGTGCAAAGAGAGCCTTTGTGAACATGAAACTTGCTCTCTGCCTGTTCCACTCCTTCCCTAGAGCATAGTGGGATCTGGAAACGTTTAGTTCTCTTCAAGACACCTACAACAGGACGAGGGTAGCTACAGATACTGTGATTTCAGCGGCAAGAGGCTCTCTGAACAGGGCAAGGTTTAGCACAATCAAACTTTTGATAGAAGGAAAGCACGATGCTAAATCTTGCCACCTCTTGCTGATGGTAAACACCCTTTAGACACCCTGCCTGTTGTGCCAGGAGAAGAGGTATCCATCTTTAGCCACTGTCTCTGCTGGAAGCAATCTGTTACCATCCAGTTTAGCCCTGCAGTTCCGGTGACCCACACTAACACCAGCCACTTACAGCATTTCAGCTATTCCTTATTTTGACTCAAGTTTGCAATAACAGAGGAGCTCAGCTGGAATATCGTAAAGTGCAGTAAAAAAAGTAGCTGATGACTACTGTCAAGAGCAGAACTTGTCTCCATGACCTAAGCATACTTTGTATTTAAGCACAGGCTTTGAATTAGGGTTTTTTAAAAACCACCAGCTTTCACTAGTCACTAAGGTGAGACCATTTTAGAAGTGACTAGCATTTATACAGCCCTCAAAAACAGTCACCTTGAGAGGTCACATAATTCATTTACCTTTCTCTAAAACAAACTCAACTGCATTTAAACCAAAGCACAGTACAATGCGCAAATCACAGTGAAAATAATAGGATGAGACTCATTTAAAAGGGAGAGATTTTTGGAAGTCATGAAATCAGCCAAAGAAAAACATATCGAGCTCTATCAGAGTCAAGCTGTCCCTCTGCACCCTGCATTGTGGTGGAAGGTTTATTGCCAGAGACTGTCTCTCCATCCTCTCAACAATCCCACTAAAAAGAAAGCAACAGCTAGTGGCTCTAGGCAAGAGAAAGAATTTGAAATTAACCCATATTCATCCTGTATCCTGATGGGACTCCTCAAGAGCCTATACCATCTTCTGCCCTGAACATCTCCTTAAGCTCTGAATTTCTAAGGCTTCACAGGGCCTGTATGCACAAAGTCAGCTGCTCCCACTTCAGTTCAAAAAGATTAAATTCCAATAACTCCCAAGCATCTGCTGGTTGGGATCCTATTTACAGACCAATCATTGAAGACACATTAGATATTATCAGGTGTAACTAAAGTTGTGTGGGACGTGTAATATCACTTGTATTTTCCCAGGGATGCTACCATCTGAGACACTGATTTTTGTTTGACACAGATTTCCTTTCTAGAGGAGTCCTAGGACTGTCATATTGCAGAGATCACCATTGGATTGCAACAGTGACATCCCTAATGCCCCTTAAGGAGTCATCAGCATTTCAGTGCTGCACTACTGGCTGTAAACCAAAGTCCCCCAACAAAGGCAGTAGTCCTACAACACAAACCACAACAAAGGGGATAGTTTAGGAACATGTCAGTGACTGGAGATGACCATGCCTTCTCCAAGCACTCCCATGCTAGCTCCCAGGGCAAGCAGATAAAGTTGTCCTCAACAATCCCAGCAGACTTACTTCCACCCCTAGCCTAGGGGAGAAGCCCCCAAGGAAGAAATTTAAAGGACTTAGTATGTTCAAACAAAGAAGGACAACCAAGCACCAGCCACATCCAGGTCCCCATAAGCTACTGGTAAAGAAACAGTAAAAGAAACTGGTAAAAGAACCCACAAATCCAGAAGGATGGGAAACTTCCTTGATAGCCTCCAACCAACCAGATACCGCACAGGAGATGTTTTAGAAAACTCTCCTGTAGAAATCAGATACAAGAAAGAAAAATGTCACAAAATTCCTTTTCCTACCCCACAGAACTTCCAGTTCTGTGGAAGAGCGAAGCTGCTGTGGTCAGTGTCACAGAAACTGTTCTCTACGGTTACGAATTTACTCTCGCCCCAGGTACTTTTTCCACTTTGTATCCTCTTCCAAACAAATCTTGCCCTCTTCCACTCCCCCCTCCCCCAAGCTTGAGATAGACCTAGATAGAGAAGGTGTTTTTATTTCTTCTCTACTCAAGCTAAATCCAAAGCAATTAGGGGGTGTGTGCGCGCTAAGGCAGAATTTTCTTAGCCAGCCAGAGAGAAACAAGTCTAGCAGGGAACCCAGCTTTGATGGTGGGACTTCACAGGAGGATGTTCAACCTGCCCCAGCTGGATGCCATTTTCTCTCCCACAACAAACACCACCTTTTCAGATTCTCACCTTTGGCTATTTCCTTCCCTTCTTTTAAGAACAACCCCAAACGAGAGAGAAATTGAACTTCAGCACCGAGGAAAGACTTTATGCTAGTCAACATGAACGGAAAGGTGTATATTTGGTGGGGAAGAACAAAAAAAAAAGGAAGTATTAATATAAAGAAAATTAACTCAGAACTGCAGCAGCACACAGCTGGCTGTAGGCAGGTGTTTCTCACCAGGCCAGTCCTGGCAATTCCCCTGTGCACTGATTCAGCAACTACTTACTCCTAAAATGGAGCCAGGTTGAATCAAATCTCATGTAAAAAGAGTCTGAAACGTTCTGAAAGGGGGAGTTCTCAGGCAAATTTATGCTCCCAACACTTCTAAGACAGGAAGTAGGGCAAAACTAAGTGGCAGGTATTACAGCCTTTGCTAGACTGTCTTGTCTGATAGCTTCAACTCACAGGGGACCTACTGAAGTTTCACACAACCACAGGGTATCGGAATAAATAATACTGGCCTCACGAAGAGAACAACGTGTAACCCACGCACAGTGTAATGCACGCTCAGTGGTGGGCTGGCAAAGGCCTGGCATCACTGCTGTGTGCACTTCCACAATGCAAATGCCAATTACTACGTTAATAATCATTTAAGCTACAGCAGCGCCTAGAGTTCCTATCAGGCTGCAGGAAAAGGCCTGCAAAATGCAGCAGGGAGACAATCTCCACTCTGAAGTCTAGATTATGACTTGCAGACAACAGAGAACTTCACTGCCTTCAGTCAGAGTGATAAAGATACCAAGCTGAGGGGGCTGATCTTCATGACATAGAAACGCTGCTGGGGCAAAGCAGGGAGTGCATCTGGAGAGGGAGGAGGAACAACCTGCACAGGCCTTTTGTACAATGCAAAAGCAAGCAGCAGGCCAACACCCTTCACTCTCCTTCCCTTAAATGGGCACCTAACCACAGCATTTTTCACGCCAAACACAGAGTGTGTTTATTCTGTGTTCTACCAAGTGATTTAACAGCTGTCTTATCTGTTACAGATGCTCAGGTTCCAGTGCGGTACCACAGAGAGCACTCTTGCCATTCTCCCTTTCCTGAATCTGTCCAACACTTTACAATTTTAGTGGTAACCTGAAGCTCAAAAGCAATCCCAAAAGGGTTAAAATGCAGGGACACAAATGAAAACGCAATTAATAAGTCTGCTACATAAGAGATCCTCATGCTCATAATGCAATTGGCAAGGGCTGAACATTTTCCTTGGGCTTGCTCTCCTCCATTACTGCAATAATGCACGGTAATATAGTTAGCATTGATTTGCCGCAAGGTACATGTACTACATCTGCAAGCTAACAGGGAAAAAGGAGGGAGTCTCACTCTTTGAAAGGCTGGAATTACTTAATTATCTAAGGAAAATGACATGCAGATTTAACAGCACAGGGAAGGACTAGGACTGACTGTCCCCCATTCCCAAAGTATACAGAACAGCGCTTCTCTGCTACGTGATGCCCACGCAAAGCAAACACTCCTGGTTTGTTATTATTAATTACCCCGGTTCCTATCACTGGAATTCAGAGGTGTTGATACTTTGCGTCACCCCCAGCTATGCTTGCTATTCATAAATCATACTGAGAGGAGTTGCCAGGAGAGGAGAGGAAGTACTCAAGGAAAAGCGTAAGCATCTCTAAATAGGCAGCTGCTGTTGGAAGAGGCTGCAGCCCTCTGCACAGAGGACTGTAAAACCAGTCACAGTGCCACAAGACAGCAGGAGACATATGCCAAAAGTGGGCAAGCAAGGCAAGGAAAATGCATTCAGACAGAAAAGGTAAAGGAGAGCAGCCGGCCTGGGGGATTAACCTCTCATCTTCACGTTCACAGGTTAGATCAGATCACATGGGCTGATAAAAGCAGAAAGGCACTATTATGATGATTAATCTGTAAGGGGTTGACTGTAGTCCAAACAGAGACAGAGGTGACAAGTTCTAGTGGTCAAACCAGCACTGATTTTTCTCTTCAGAGCCAGGAGGGAATCATTTAAAATCTCTTTCCCAATTTTCCATCTGTAATATGGAACTGAAGTTGCCTCACCACTTCAAAGGCGAAGTTCTGAACAGGGTTTTGGCCATCTCATGCCTCCTACCCCTTTCCACAATCATATGTTCCACAGAAAGCATTCATACTCCTGCTCCTCACAATAGCTGTGCTTAAGCTATTTCTCCTTTTCAGAGGGGTGTCCCAAGTAAGGAATTGAGAAATATAAGTTTGATATCCAAGGGATATATCTCAGCCCAGTTACTAGTCTGATGACCACACTTTGTGACTGACACCACTCACTCACACTTTTCACCACTTTTTCTGGGTTAAAAAAAGAGGTTGGGGGCACCCCGACACCATTTAATCCCAAGACAGAATATGCTCTGCATTCACAGCTTTTTGCTGACTCTTTTTAAAGATCACTTCGAAGTTACAAACATTTCAGATTGGAAAACAAGGTTTGTTGGAAAGGAATGGTAGCTTCTCATCAATCATTCAAAGTACCTTGAGAAAAAAAAAAAAAAGAGCTTAAAGGCACACAAACCTTCATTTGGCCACACATCATTGCCACTTCAATTTTCTTATTTTGAGGAAAGGAAATGTTCTTCCCCTCTTCCCTCCTTTCTATCTTTTGCAGTTTAACCCTAAGAAACAAAAGATTTCAGGGGGTTTTGTTCTTTTTCCATTGTGGAGTACATGTGTTTTTCCTTTCCTTGCATTGCACCTTTTAAATACTTCTTTACCCCCAGAAGTTCAACAGTGTGGCTAAAGAAACAATGACAGTAGCACAGAAAGAGAACAAGAAATCAGCTGGAAGTTACTCATTCCGCAATTCTATCATATACTGAAAAAAATAGGGACAAAACAGGATTAAAATATGAAATTTGAACTCCAGTGGTCTGAAATTATGAAATACAGAGATTTCTGGTCTCAGTGAAAATCAGAGGGATAAGACACAGGAAAAAAAAAAAAAAACAAACCTTACAAGCACCTTAACAGATACTGTCTTTTCTTTAAATGCTAAATCTTTCTTTAAACAATTTTTAAACTGAAGTGTTTTATTAAATCAAACAGATTAGAATTAGTGAATTGCTGTGTAAATTTTACAAACAGCAGGTTCAGCCTGACACTGTGCTTTCCACATGGGGATTTCTCATGAATACCATAATAGCACTTTTTATGTTGCAATTAACTTTCCCCAGTCCCGATTGAACAGAATACTTCTTAGTCCTCTGACCAGACTTTCCCCTCTACTGCCATCATCACTGCCTTACCAGCACAGGAGATCCAGAAGTACTTCAGACCAGCAACTAAAGAGTCTTCTCTGCCTAGGTCTCTCATTGAGGTCCACCTTTATCACACAAATAGACACAGGAGGGAGCTCACACACCCCCATTCACACTGAGATTACATCTCTGCCTGTAGCAACCAAAGTGGTTTAACGTCTCTTAATTCCCAAATTCGTGCTTCGTTTATGTCTTGGTCTTAGATTTCCACACCTACTAGAACAAGTTTCTCTTTCCAGGTTGCAGAGCAACCAATACGTGCCCCCCTCCACAGCAGAAATAGGAAATCTTGTAGCAGTGTTGGCTGAGACCAGAGGGATGAAATTTTTCCTCAACAGATTTGGCAGTCTCAGATGAGGCTGCACACATGCCTATAACGTAACAATGCTCTTAGTACTCCTGGCTGGATGTTCAGCTGCCTTTTATATTGCTGGTCCTCTATCTGCTTATCCATACCAAACCTCACAAAGAAAGCTCTAGGAGTTTCTCTTCTTTAGCCTCCTTCTGTTCTGCCTAAGCTGGACGCCCATCACTGCAGCAAAAGCCACCTCATGGGGAAGGGGGAGCAGAACTTCCTTTTATTCAGAGGCTTTTTTTCTATTTGTGCAGACACCTAGGCAAAGCTCTTGAAGGTAATGCCCACTGACCCTTTATATTCCTTTCTACACAGGTTTTATTCCCCTTATTTTGGCTCTTTCCCATTGCCTTCTGTAAGTATATTTCATTGAATGGTTTGGAAGTGACCTTTGAAGACCACCTAGTCCAACCCCCCTGCCACAGGCAGAGACATCTTTCACTAGATAGGTTGCTCAAAGCCCCATCCAACCTGACCTTGAATGTTTCCAGGGATGGAGCATCTACCACCTCTCTGGGCAACTTGTTTCTGTTTCACCACCTTCATCGTAAAAAATTTCTTCCCTATGTTCAATATAAACCATATCAGTTTAAAGCCATTGCCCTTTGTCCTGTCACTACAAGCCCTGGTAAAAAGTCTCTCTTCCTCTTTCTTGTAAACCCCACCTTATATATTAAAAGACTGCAACAAGGTCTTCCCAAAGCCTTATCTTCTTCAGGTTGAACAACCCCAACTCTTTCAGCTTCCCTCATAGAAGTGCCCCAGCCCTCTGATCATTTTCATGGCCTTTCTCTGGACCCGCTCTAACAGGTCTATGTCTTCCTTGTACTGAGCCCCCCAGAGTACTCCAGGTGGGGTCTCAGCAGCATAGAGGGGGAGAATCATAGAATGGTTTGGGTTGGAAGGAACTGAAAAGATCATCCAGTTCCAACCCCCCTGCCCTGGGCAGGGACGCCTCCCACCAGACCAGGTTGCTCAAAGCCCCATCCAGCCTGGCCTTGAACCCCTCCAGGGAAGGGGCAGCCACAGCTTCTCTGGGCAACTTGTTCCAATGTCTCACCATTCTCACGGGAAAGAATGTCTTTCTGGTGTCTCATCTAAATCTCCCCTCATTCAGTTTAAAACCAGTACCCCTTGGTCCTGTCACTACACTCCCTGATAAAGAGTCCCTCCCCATCTCTCCTGTAGCCCCTTCAGGTACTGGAAAGCTGCCATGAGGTCTCCCCAGAGCCTTCTTTTCTCCCGACTGAACAACCTCAACTCTCTCAGCCTGTCCTCAAAGGAGGATCACCTCCCTTGACCTGCTGGCAGTTTCTTTTTATGCAGACCAGGATATGATTGGCTTTCTGGACTGCAAGCACACACTGCCAGTTTTTCATCCACCAAAATACAAATATTTGAACCTGGTACTTTAACCAAAGTTTACTTTCCGCATTAAAAATGAAGCAGGACTTAAGAATCCAAAATAAATTCTTATAGGCACCCAAAATGACTTCACTGAAGGAAGAACCTACAGACACAGATCTCACCAGTTGTCATCACCTGTTTCTACGTGAGATATAATTAAATAATGTTTTTGATAAATCACCTTGAAGTCAAGCAGCTGTGAGCAGACAGATTAAGTGTTTGCTCTTTTGCTGGACTATGGCAAAAAGACCTCATTGTTTTATTTTAGCAGGTACTTCTATAAAGAATGGAGTAAGCCCTGACAGCGTAGCCTATTATTCTAGCTTTGCCTTCTTCCTTTAACATCACCAGTGTCAGGTAAATTTTGGAGAGAAAGTTAGTTTTGTTGTAACTTCTGAAGCAGAGGTTTCAAAGGATGTGATTATTTACTGTATTTCTTTACAGTCCTCACACCTTGAAACCCAACTTAGGCACTGTCTGTGAGCACCAGAGCAGTAGCAGTCTGTAACAGCCACAGCAGCAAGAATGAATCTGGGTCTACCAGAAAATCTCAGCAGAAAGCACATGTCCAAGAGGACATCATTAGATGTAAGGAAGATTGCTGACTTTTAACTTCTTCCTTCTTTTCCTAATTTCTACTGCTAACAATTGATGCAGGGATGTGATTATTAGCAACCTTCTTGCAAATCAGTGCTGGGATGCTGCTGCTAGTTGTCCTCTTTCCAGTTAAACCCATACAGGAGCCCCCAGCTGGTGCATTATCTTGCAGGCTTCTCATCATTTGCAATGTGAGATCTGTCTTCATTTAAAGAAAAAAAAAAAGCCTGGTTTCATTTAATTTTTCATTTCTCCATACTCCTTGTATCTACAGGCACAATTTTTCTAAGGGGCCCATTTTTCTGCATTTTGTCCTTTAGTATGTTAGGACAATAGATGGTGTACTTTACATCCCTGGAGAGAACAGACATTCCACGTTACCATCTGAGGACACTCAGCAGGGTATCAAGAGTGCACAGATTTCTCAGGGTCTGCTCCTCTGCCTCTTTCATTACCCAATACCCCCAGAATGAAAGCGTGAGTTACCAACCCCGACGTGCCGTGCCACGAGAGGAGCCAGCAGAACACGTGTGACATTCTTATCCCATTCTTCCAGCAGATCCCAGAGGGTTTTGCAAACTATATCTCTCCTGAAGGGGAATGCAGGTCATACACTGATTTTTTAATGCTTTAAAGGATATAAAGTTAGAACAGGCTCAGCTGGGTAACTAAGGCAGTATCGATAGCTAAGTGAACTAAAAAGCTCAGAATCCTTGACGCTGCTCTGCCTTCTGGCACAGGCACGGTCAGGTTTTCTGCACTTTTAATTCACATCACTCACTGCCCTGAACAGAGGTCTAAAAGTTAACTTCTTTCTGAGAGGGACTGCGCTTCATCTCAAAGGGGAGCTTCTCCTTATTTACATGCTCCCTTTCCCATCTCTGGTGCCTCAGAAGAGAAATCTTTTTCGTTCTCAGGCCTGCAAATTGGCTTTCCGCGTATTCTACAGCCCTCCTCATCTTGCATGGTGCATTGATCTGTTCTTGCTGAGGCTGAAGGACATCAGTGCCTGCAGGACCAGCATTAATACTGTTTTGCATAGCAACCAATTACAAGGGAGTGCTCAGAGAAAGTATGATCAGCAATTTCTTGCCAATATCTCCCAACAGACGCAACACCAAAGCTTGGATCGTTACAATATTCTCAGTAACAAGAGGGTCTCGTACTGGAAGTTGCTGAGGACTTTTTTTTTTTAAATATCTGAGCACCGTTATTGAAATACAAGCTCCAACCCAAGCCTTGAGATACTCAAAACTCAAATACCCGGGGTACAATGTGAAAATCAAGCCATTTCACAACCACTTATGAACATTGCATGCATGACTGTGGCACTATAAACTTTCTCTACCACGCTTCCCTGCCACACAAACCCACCTCCAGCCTGCCCTCGTTCGCAGGAAGAAAGGGAAGTACCTTTCCAGTGACAATATATTCAGACACGCAAGTTACCTTGAATCCTAGATGCGCAAACCCCCACCGAACCCAGGGAGGCTGAAGCAGTCCCGCTTGCTTGTGGAACGCTCACTGCATTTGCTGCCCCCCTGCACCCCACCCCAGGCTTGGATTGTCACCACAGCAGTTGCGTCATAAGAGCAGCCATCTCCCAGCTACACCAGTAGGGAGTTATCTGCTGTGGGGCTTGGACCGCTTTCCTTCTTGTAGGGAAGAGATGATGCAAGGAAACCAGAGAATGGTGAAAAGGAGAGACAACATTTTTACCAGTTAGTCTGTCTCAGCGTTTTGCATTGGAGGAGATGCAAAGAGGAGGCATGCCTTTAGACATATTGGTGGTTAGAACCATAAAACTGTTTATCTGGTTCTCCTTTCCTCTTCCTTCCCCTCCCCAAGATTCTCTTTTAAACACAGCAATAGATTTTATCCCCAGATGTCATCTACTTTTTCCTAGCTATTTTTTTGTTTGTCTGTGTTTTGTTTCTCTAGAAAAGGAAATAAAGCTGAATATTTTCAGCTAAATTACATTTGTTTTTCAGTGTTTTGCACTGTTTTTAGCAGGCAGGCTAAATATTTGTTAAAAAACATATTTTGTCAAAGGAGAAAAGTAATTTCCAGCTAGTTCTAGCCAGGAGGGTAAGAGCTCTACATGGCTCACTGAGTCTGTAACTGTACCAGAGATTTTAAAGGTGCCAATTTAAGATCTAATCCCAAAGCCCTTGCATGAGTGGTCCCATTAAAGGGAGAACAAATTTACTCTTTGCCCTCATAGATTTTTACTGGTCGTCAATATAAGCAAATGAGAATGAAAGAAACTTGGAACCAATGCCTCTAAGCTGCAACACTTCAAAGAAACTCTCCAGGAGTCAAAGGATGGGCTTTTAATTAATATTGGTGATACGTGGAATTGAGTCCAGCAGATATGGTTTTTATGTTAACAAAGGTGGCATCGCTTCATACACTTTAATATCTCTGGATGCTAGAATGCCAGAGACAGAAGTTAGGATGCTTCCTCCGCAATGCACTCGTAGTAACTGCAGGTATGGATTCACCCTTCAGTAGTTGCCAAGGTTTAATCAAACCACTTCCCTAAGCAACTCTACATGAACATTTTGTAATTATCCCTGCGTCTCGGTGATGTCTGTGTGTAAGAGTCAAGGCAATGATTGATCGATTCTCAATATTCCATCATATTTCCATAGTAAACAACCACCTCTCCATTGGGAAATAATATCTAGGCTAAATCAAATTGTGAAGTACTTAAAAGAAAGCTAGCCTACTTCATATTAATCTTAAATCATTTAGGATAGATCAAGGCATTGAGTTTCCAGATCTAATGAGACCTGCGTGCTGTGAAGCAACTCTTTAATTGATAAGCGAGGAGATGAACGACCTGGTTTGTATCATGGGAAAAAAATTAGATACAACAGTTTGTTTCCAACCTAGTTAGACTGGGGAGAAATTCTTGACTCACACTTTGAGTGTCAAGAGATGCACTGCTGCAATGGGTTTCACCCTCTCCTTGCTCATCTGGCTCAGAAAATCCTCTGCATATTGTTTATTTGAAAAAATTGAAGCCAAATCATCAGTTTATCTGGTTCTTCCATATGCTAAAGTTTCTTAAATTAACTGTAAAGCCTCCTTAATCTGGACATAAATTCTAGTCATACTAAGACACCCTAAACAACGCACAGGAAACCGGTCTACGTGAAAATGAGACCGGCTGCATGACTATCTCTTGTGAATATTTGGCTATTGGTGACAAGAGAAGATAGGAACAGGATACAAATTGTCTCTGAATCTTAGAAAACGTGCTGGTGTGGGCAGAGCAAGGCGTTGACAATATTTTATTTAGATGCAATGTAAACTTATCTTCCACATAATACAATCCTGAACTAAAGGCTGTCATATTAGAGGGCATATTGTATCCATATCTCCCGTCAAGTTTGTTCCTTACTTATAAATAACCATGTTGAGATAAGACTAGTGAATCCCAGAGGAGTAAGCACACAGTAATGTTTTAAATAGACAAATCCATTAGAGAACAGGATCTCACTGCCCATCTACTCAGTCCATGAGAACAAAAGTAAATTAAGCTCAGGGTTAAACTGTCTGTAGTCCTTGTACTTATTCCAGCCAACATACACCTCAGTTCTGCAAACCAGCCCACCCACCCCCCAGTTTAGCACCCCTCAGTGCAATGGACTGAAAAGAGAGCTGCTTCCCTCCACAAGCTCTCTCCCAGCCTCACTACCCATGAACTGCTCTGACCATTTCCAGATTTCCTCTTCTTTCCTATTTCCTCATTGGTTTCAATCCTGCATTGCAAAATGGCAAACCTCCATTTGAGTTAACCTTGGAAAAGGGATCTTAGCCCACAATTGGGTTTTCAACAGCCCTTGACACTGACCTAAAATTCAATTTCTTTGAGCAAGAGTAAAAATTTTCATGAACAGCACCAAGAGTGAAATTAGGTGCTTCTGATAACCCCTCTTCAACTCTGCAACAACATTTTTCTCTGTGCTGCACTTTGCGGTCCTCTTTGCACCAGCGATGCCATGTATATTACAAATCACAGGCAGAGAGGAATCCTACAGCGTTTCTTTGAACCTTCTTTCTGCCCCCACCAAAATACAAAGACAGTTGAAGAGCACAAAGATATTCATTCTCCCAGAGAGAGCAGCAGTGTTTTTTGACTAAGGCTGGCTTGGCACATGAACTCTGATTAACTCCTGTCATGTTAAGTCACGTTGTTTGCAAACTGCCCCCATTTCCCTCCCTCAGCCCCTCCACCAAACAGCAACAACAACAAACCCCAACCCCATATCCAAGGGAAAAAGTATGATCAGAAAAGGAAAAAAAAATAAGAGGAGTTTTGTTCTCACTTTCTGAAAAGCACATGTTTCTTCAGAGGCTCAGATGACAAGGTTTCATAATGTTTGCTGACCTGAAAAAAATATTGTATTTCCAAAGTTTGAAGGAAATCTTTTCTATTCATTCATTTGCATTTTATCCCCCATAACACCAGGAACGTAACCCTTTCTTGTCTCTCCCATCAGATGCCATTCCACATGACAGCTAGGCTGAGGCCACTGTCATGGCCCATTAAGTGTTAGTGGACATTTCTCAGCCAATTCAAGTATTTAAAAACTCCCTAGAAAACACATTAATCAAACAGATCTCCAGTTGTGTAAAATCAAAGTTTTTAAATGTACCATATTTAATAAGAAATGGACTGTCAAGCATCTTCAACATGCCAAATAGGTACAGCTCATTGACTCTTCTAGCTTTTGAATAACACATAGAAGCACAGCTGCTTTGATATGCCTACTTCTTCCTTATTTTTGTCTTCAAAAAATCTAAAGCTAAAATCTAAATATAGAAACAACTGACAATTTAGTACAGAATGTAACCTGAGCAGGGTCATAAAGCCCACGTCACCTCAGAATACAACTGAATCACCTGTATGAGAAAAATAACATATATATTCACATGCACCATCAAATTTATGGCTCCCATTTTAAAACAAAGGTGACAAATACTTGTGCAATTTAGAAAATGGACCACTTTTCATGATCTAGCAAAGACACACGCAGCATGCTGTGTTCCAATTACAAACTAAATGGCATGCATTCACTGGCAAATGGGGAACAGAAAATTATTTGCTTTGAACGCTTTGCATCACGAGAGAGAATCTGAAGTGGCGCGGTACGGAAAACATCTTCAGCATGCATTTAATCTGCACAGATCAATGCCTGATGCTTCACACACGAATTAGTGACCAGCACAACATCAAATACCCTTGTCCCATGCCATGATAATAGCATTACCCAGTTCCACAATAAATCGTTCATAAGCCTCTACTAGTTCTGTCTTCTCTGTTGCTGGAAGCTCCCAGAAAGATTGTCACTTCTGAACGTGTGGGTAACATGCAGGGCACAGGCTCACCTTTAACATGGCTCACCTTTGGCTGTGGTCAAATTAAAAGCCACATTAGAAACATGGGGAAAAGACACCCAAGTTCACACTGGAGAGAACTGAAGTGTTTTTTCCAGGATGTGACTGTCTTTCCTCCTTTTACCCTCCGGTGGCATTGGAGCAGCCCTAGACAAGTGGCAGCAGAGGGAGTCAGACTCCGATCCCCACGATATGGGGGGAGTAAAAAAGAGCAACTTTAAGCCCATAGTACAGGAAAGACAATGGGGCCAGCATCTGTTCCGGAGGGCCAGGAGCCACTAGAACACTTTTCCCTAACTCATTTCTGGCTTACATCGCTTTAACCCCATGAGCTGCAAGAGAATTGCTCCCAGAAAAGCAGCTCCACTAAGATCAAGGCAGTTACTCAAAATTTACACCAGGACCTGAATCTATCAAGGCACATCTAATGAGTGTGGAGGTAAGAGGAACATACATAATTGCAGGAAAGGCAAACAAGGAAAAATAAGGGCTTAACTAGGTGAATAATCAAGAGAAAGCAGCACTCAAATTGCGTGCATGCTCTCCTCCTTCCCTGCAAATGAAAACAAACCTGGATGTTTGCCTGAATGTGGGGCGGGGGAGAACGCCATGCATCACACTTACCCCTCATCTGACTGCAGTGTGGTTAACAAAGTTGGTGAAACAAATAGAATATTTATCCTGCAGCTCGTGTTCCAAAGGCAAAAAGGTGTGCCCACCAGCAAGGGAACTGGTCTAGCAAATCCAGAACCCTGCAAACAGGAAGAACAGGCACAGAGGCTTCTAGGAGAAAAAGCAAAACAGTACAGCTTTAAAAATCCCTGGAGAGTCAGGATGGCTCCAAGACAAAAGGAAGGTGCTGGAATAACTCCACTTGTCCTTTCTTGTCTTCATTTGAAGTGAGTACAGGAAGGGCCTGAGGCAGAGCTACCAGCCAGGAGCACACACCGGCCAGCACAAGCCCAGGAGAGATCCTGCGGAGGTGGACAGCCTGTGCAGGGAGGTGGGCAACCCCACTGCAGAGGCAGCTCAACGCAACCCTCAGGTGTGAGGGAGAGAGACTGCTCACTGGACTGACGAATATGGGCACAGACAGAAGATACTCTGAGGGTGCTATCTGCTTCCACGTCTCCTTTCATTGACATCACTGGAGTACGCCAAATTAGACCAAGCCACCAGGACTTCTACTCGCTACTTTGCCCCTAAATAAAGGCCAGTATCATAAGAAGATAAAATCCCTCCCCCACCAAACGTGTAAGTTAAGTTGTGCATCACTTTTAATTGCAAGAATGGAGTGTCACAGAGGTGAGAATCAAGCAATACATGATGTCAAAAGCTGAAAAATTCAGCCTTGTCTTATTACCTACATTAAGAGTGATGCTACATATTCCTTCAAAGCCCAGTCTCTCCCACATTCTGAAAGCAAAGTGCCAGACCTCCCTACCTGCTTTCCCAGAAATGGAAAATCTCAGGAAAAAAAATATATGCAAAGATATCAAGGGGACAACAACAGTGCAATCCCAAGAAAGCCTCCGTCTTTTCCCTAGATTGTGTTTTTCCTCCATTTTGCCTTACAGCACAGTACAAATCGCAGAGCTAAAGAAACTCCCGATTCCAAACATAAAAGCCCAGAGGAACAAGGCTGTGGTCTGAAGGATCACTGCTTTGCCTTTCTCGTACTCAGACAATCCTTGCTCTGTTCTGCGCAGGGAAGGAAACTGTCCACCCTGCTCAGACCACATCCTCCCGGATAGACGAGCACCCAACATATCAAAGGGGCTTCCCTCAACACACTCCCTGAATGTTTAGTTATTTAAAAAGAACAACAGCAAACAAAAGCTCAATTGTGAGTGCATCCTGAACTCCCAAACATCTAGAAAAGACCTTCCTTCATTCACTGCTGTAGCTTTTTTTATTGCTGCCAGCTACACCAAAGTGCCCCAGGGTAAGCCACAAAATTCTCCTTTCTTTTGAGACAGGAATAGTTCAGCTTAGAGAAGGAGCCATTGTCTATCTGATGAGATAAATGTACCTGGTGTCAGCATCGACTTTGGGAAGTAGGAACCCAAATTTAGAGAGAAGAGGGAGAACTCCCTTGTAATGCAAACACACCCACGTCCACAGGACTTGCTTTAGTAGCTCTGGCAAGAACTCGTTAGCAGAGGCACTGCAACAGCACTTAGATTGCAGCCACATCTGGGGCACTGACATACTGGAGGTGGTACAGAGATTGTCACTGCCAAAAACTCTTAGCATGCTAAGCACACAGTACAAAAGGTGGAAAGAAAAATTAATAATTTGCAGCCTCCAAGCCAGGACTCGATTAACAGAACTGGACGGCAAAGGCTGCTTTACACTGCACACTCAGCAGGAGTGACAGGTATCAAACAGTGCAGGGAGCTTGAGGGCCTCATCCCATGCTTAGAGAGTTTCATATCATGGGGTTGTTCAGCCTGGAGAAGAGAAGGCTCCGGTGAGACCTTACAGCAGCTTTCCAATATCTGAAGGGAGCCTGGAGAGCTGGAGAGGGACTCTGTCAGGAAGCGTAGTGACAGGACAAGGGGTAACAGTTTTAAATTGGAAGAGGAGAGATTTAGATGAGATACCAGAAAGAAATTCTTTGCTGGTGGTGGTGAGACCCTGGAACAGGTTGCCCACGGAAGCTGTGAATGCCTGATCCCTGGAAGTGTTCAAGGCAAGGCTGGATGGGGCTTGGAGCAACCTGCTCTAGTAGGAGATGTCCCTGCCCAGAGCAGGGGGGTTGGAATGTGATGAACTTTAAGGTCCCTTCCAACTCTAACCATTCTGTGATTCTCTGATATTAGCATGGCATGTGAACCAGCATGTCAGGGTGGGAACGAGCGTTGGACATCACAGTCTTCATCTCACCCTGCTTTCCTCTAGCCCACGTGTCTGACACCAGACCACACAGAACAAGAGTTAAACTCTTTCATCTGACCAGAAAGAGATATGAATTTCCAGCCACCCAAACCCCAAACCTGACTCTTTAATGCTAAGCTCTTGTAAACCGGTTTCTGACCCAATTTCTATACTGCCAGGAAGGTTTGTGGTGGGAGGTTCATACTTCCCAGGTTGACCCCTTTGATTGTGAGCCCCGGTGCACAATCAGAGCAGTCGGGCAAAGGAAAGAGCATACAGTGTAGAGGCAGGGGAGGTGAGGAGCTCTGTGCCTCCGTGTCAGCTCTGCATCTGCAGCCCCCGGTGCCTGCAGTACCAGGAGGGAGATTCTAGCAGCAGCAGGGCAGGGATGCTGGGCAAGGTGGTTTTCCACCATAGCAACTGTTTCTATAACAGCATTTTCAGAAACTGTGTATCTTAGGAGGATGTGAAATTTCCCTAGTAAGGAGGTAAAGGGAATATATCGGGAACCAAATAAGCCTACTCACACATGCAAAAGCAGAATAATTACAGCCTGTTGCTCTGATACAAAATGGCAAGTCCAAGCCTCCAGCTGCCTTCCCTTCCCAGATGTCAGCAGTTGACTGCTACGAGCGTGCACTGCCATGAGTTTCCATCAACAAAGGCTGGAGAAGTGGTGGGTCTATAAAGAAAGCAGAGAGGCTAAGGCCAGGACTTATGTCATTTCCCCTCCTTTCCTGGGTTCAAAGACCAGCTTTGTAGTCTACTGGGAACTCTGAAAGGGGACAATGAATAATTGTTTTATGCAATTAATAATAATTTGCATTGTCACTGTTCAATATATTGATAACTGATTGTCCTACAGTTTAAAACTGGTTGTGGATCAAGCCAAGGGTAAATGCCTCTGTGCCAGCCCACCCGCTGCAGCCAGAGACACCCTCCAGCTCTGCAGCTCCCAGTGCTACGGGGATGTCCCTGTCACAGCTGCCACAAAACCACAGCCTGCCAGCCACAGCGACAGGAGCCAGGAGACTCTACAAGGACCATTTTGCTCACCCCATCTCAGAGACTGCTCACATTTCAGGCTCTATTGTGATTTTCCATCTTCCAGGGCAGGCTCCCCTGCCTGCTGCTCAGGGCTCCCTGCACTTCAGGCTTCTTGGTAACTCACAGTGTGCTCCTTGAGGAAAGGAGATTTTCTCCTCTTTATGTGAAATTTCAGTAAAAAAATAGACCTGGTTTGTGTAAAATATATTTTCAAAGTTTTGAATAAAATGCACATTTTCACTTCAAATTTGTAACCACTGGCAGGTTGCTTCTCCCACAAAGAAGATGCAAAACTAAGCTACGCATGTTTAAAAATGGTAATAATTTTGCCACAAGTTTCTTTGATTGCTTCCATCTTTTTCCCACCTCTTGCAGTCTGTTCCTATTCACACAAAGAACAGGGAAAGCATGAAAGTTGCTCACTCCTCCCACCCCTCTCAGAAAGTTTAGAAAACCATATTTTTCAGAAGATAATGAAAACTTACTTAAAAGCTTTTAGGAAAAACATCATTTTTCTGTGTTTTTTAGACGCAAATAAAAATTTCACAAGCAAATTTGAATAAAATAACTATTCAGCACAAAGTTTTCCATCAGAGCATTTTGACTAACAGCCACTGAAGGCTGACAGTCAGAATGCTGTGGAGACATGGACTTATCTTAAATTAACTCAAAAGCACTCGAGTTCCTCCCCCAGAAATGTCTTTATTACCGTGCTGTCTGTAGCTTGAAGCTCGAGAAGTTTGGTGTTGAGGCAATCTGACAACACACATGCACATCGTAAAAAGTTTTTGGAATCCACAAAGCATACTAGGGGCTACATATTATTCCGCTGCAACGACACTCTTCCTCAGCACTTGTCAAGATAACTTTTTTTTTTGCTCTCTGACAAATGACTCATTGCCTTGTAACTGGCTTCCTTGCAGTAAAGGCCTTGTCTTTAGGAACAAGTGATACACAGCGAGGTGCTGGCAGACAACAGTGGGAAGATTATATTTAAATTAACTGCTTGAGTCCCGAGATGGATTTTTACGTCTGCACAAAGAAAGATTCATGACTAAGATACTTTGTGTTTGGAGATAACATGCAAAAACATGGCCAAATCTCCTAGGTAATTTCCAGCAACCAGAGTGGTGATGTGCAGAGGTCATCTGCTTTCCAAATCTTTGTGTTTGATGGGAAATGAGGACTCTCACATTTCACTCAAAGGAAAAAACAACAGAAAAACTTCCCATAATAACCAGGCTGGCCGTGGAAGCTTACCAGAAATCAAGGTTTTAAGGCAATTCTGCTGCACTGCTGCTCAGACGTCTGCAGGGAAACTCAGTACGTTTTGCTCTGTGCTCATCTTCTTGGACAACTCATGTCTCTCCTCAAATATTTACCTCCATCCCTACCTCTTTTAGCACACAGAAGTCTTCTCTGGTTCTACTGAATTTGGCATTTTGTATTAAATGGTCTCCCCTGTCGCTGGATCTCACATAACTATGAAGTTTTATCCTTTTCCATACACAGACTATTTTATTTAGGTGCAAAATATTCAAGGCTCACATAAGATCCTGCTGGGTCAGTGTCTTCTAAACAACCATATTTCTTTATCTTACTTAGAGAAATGGAGAGAATGAGTAAAGTTACCAGGGCCAGAGAACTCAGGAACTTGACTCCATATCAAATTTGGTAACTACTTTTTAAACTGAAGGTAAAAGCTTTACCTGGATCATGTATCCCCAGAGAGGAGAGAAAGTCTCATAGGGAAGAGTTCTGGATGCAGCTGGATGAACAGGTACTTGAGGAAGGACACAAGCAGCAAAGGGCAGCTCCAGAAACACAGAATAAGAATTACCCCAAATCAAACGGGATTAGACTTGGCAAAAGAAATGGAAACTGAGGACTTCACAGAAAGGATTTTTCCATGTTGGAAAGGAAGGTAAGAAAGGAAGAAATGGGTCCACAACAAACGCCAGTTAAAAAGTTACAGTGACCTCAAAAAAGAATAAGTAACCTACCTCAGTTTTTCTTAAAGATGATAATAATGAAAATAGAGTCAAAACAGTGGAAACACACCCAGGAGATGAAATTACCAGTTCCATGGAAAAAGAAGTAAAACTCCACCTATTCTGCTTGTGCAACTCAGAGAAACCAGGCAACCCATGTATGAATCCACAGACCTGACTTCAAGGACTTTGAGTTGGTTTCTTGATTATCTAAACGCTAGAAGGAGATTCTAAGAAGTTTATCTAGGTAGCTACAGGCCAATTCTTTTGGCCTCACCCATATGCAGGATTTTACAATCTTTTCTGAGATAAACTGAAGGCAGGCCTTCCCAAAGATAGATCTAGAATATTACAGTAACTGTGGGTTTGATAAGGTAACCGCTTCCTCTGCAAAGGAACCGGAATAAATCTCATCTACCTGGACTCCAAGTAAAGCAGCTGCTATGGTGCTAATTTGGAAGTATTATTGAAGATGGAAAAAAAGAGGGTTAAATCAGGAATTGTAAGAACTGCTGACAGGGGAAATGGCAATATGTAGTATTGAACAGGGAAATATGAAGATGGAGGGAACTGACTAGTAGTTTCCCATAAGGACCAGTCTTGTTCTGCATTTCCATTTATGAAATTACACTTCTAAAGTATCAGAAATTGGCCAAAGGCAGGAATTGGGGAATTATAATGAGTACGCTGAAGGATCACAGTGAAGGTAAACACTTAAAGACTAATAAGAATTGTGGCTTAAAGCCAGAAGCTAACCAAAAAGGAAAGACAGAGCACGTTATATTAGTTGCTCAGCAGATGACACCATCAAAATGGAGAAGTGGGAAAAAAACACCATCATAACACACAAGGTGCCTTCTTTCCAGAAAGAGAGAAAGCTATTAGACCATTACAAGAACTCTCCCCTGGGATAAAGCAGACAGTTCCTGTCACCTACAGTCACAAAGTTGTAAGCTCAGAAGTGGTATGAAAGAGGGCTAACAGTGTGATCAGGAAGAGACAAAGCTATCCCACAAGGGGAACCTAGTTCAGAAAAACAAAAGGGAAAAGGGATATGATTGTTCTCTGTACAAATATTGGGTGACTAACACTAAGGAAAGAATTAACACACACTGATATTTAAGCTGAGGAATAAAGAAAGATTTTTAACCACAAGAGTTGGACTATGGAACAACTTTTTGGTAGCAGTGATCCCTAGCTTGCTTTTAAGTGAGTTTAATCAGATAGTGAAACAGTTAATGCCTCTGACAGCAACAGACCTGGACTTCTTGACACAAAAGATTAATTCCATGCCTTTGCTTTCATGTTTCTCGACTCCTAAACACTAACTGAATCCATGTTTCCACCTGCTGGCTTGAAACATTTGTTCAATAACGATATTCTTCAAACATTTATCATTGTCATCTGTTCATTAAGCACTGAATATGGGATTACGGCTCTACCAAAGAAAGAACATATTTAGGCACTTCCCATCAAAACAGAATGCTCTTTCATCCTTTTATATGTCTCCCTTCTCCCAAAAGGAATCTCAAAACACTTAAATGCCACGCATTGTTTTACTGCAAAAAATATATATATATAATTTTACCAATTATAGCATGCAGCTCCTCTAGGGTGAAACGTGTCAGCTGTTTTAACAGCACACAATAGACATGTGTAACGGAGAGGAGCATATCCCACTGAACACGCAAAGGAGAGTTTCGGGTAGACAGGCTGGGACTACACTGAACTTGGATTCTGGCCAGGTCTTCACATCTAACACCAACAAATGGTCCCATACCAACACTGAAACATCAGGGAACTTTGTTTTAAGGCTACATCCAAATGAGGCTCTCTAGCATCCCAGACAGCGGGATGGCACATAAATGGTCTTTAAAAAAAAATCTGATAAATGAGCATTAGGACCTAAGAGCACTGTGACTCGGGATAAGAATATTTTCCCCAGTTTATAGATAAACCAAGGCTCACTGTGTCTAAGTGACTTCACCACAGTAGCAAAGGAAGTCTGTGATAGATTGAACCCCAGTTTATACCCTAGTTGTTCCTTCTTTAGCTGTGCAGAAAGCTCCCCATTGCTGTGAAGAATAAATAGGAGGTTTATCTACAGGAGTGAAAACCTCCCATACTTATAAAATGTTCTCTACACAAAAACCCAGACTAATTGCTTGGGTTTCAAGAACATCTATATCACCATATCTAGCATCTGAAACACTCAAATAGTCTGTCCTTTCAAAAGAAGCTGCCTCAATGCATTAGTTCCCATGCAAGCCTTGAGACTCATTTGTCTATGTACCATCTAAACACAATAGATTTATTTTTATTCCAAACTATGCCACCACACGTAGTGAATATATTTTGTTCTCCAGAATAGCTAAAATAAAGTTCTGCACTTTCATGGTTTTACCCATCAAAAGAGCTCCAAATGCTTCACAAACATTGATGTATCAGGGGGTCCATCAATCAGATCTACTCCATGACAACAACGTATATAGACTGTGACTGAAACCTCCCCATGCTCTCATGAGGCGAGCGCTATTTTCAACATTATTTTCGAGCTGGGGTAAGAGAGATCCAAGGAAACTACTGCAGAACAAAGAGCTGAACTTAGAGTACTCCAGTCACATGCAAAACCTCTGACAACTAAACCAGCCTTCCTTTTACTGTAAAATAAAAGAATTGAATAGATCAGGTGTAACACCTGTATCAGGTGTTACAGTTCTCTAGATTCTCTAGATCCGTAGATGTCTCTCTTTAACTAAAAGCTTCAAATAATTGGAAACATTGATGTTCCCCCCAGTGTCCTTTCCTAGCCCAACTCTTCCTCTCCCCTCTACTCCACTTCCAAATTTTACTGCATTTGAAAATGTCATCGTTCACTTGGTGACACATCCCAGCCATGTGGGGTGGCAGCTGAGTCATCTCCCTGCTGTGAACGAGGTGTGATGGTGACAAGCACCTTACAACTGCACAATCCTTTTTTGGGCACATTGTGTTGGAGGCTGCTCGCCCCGTTCTATACAAAGGGATGGGTGGGAGGAACAAATTGGGGTGGAAGAACTCCACACACATAAAGGAGAATGGAGGGATTGGAGGTGGCCCTTGCAATCAAATTACATCTTCAAGCACAGCTGAAAACTAAAGGGCACCTACAGAACGAGGCACAAAGACTGAAAAACCAGGAATGAGTCAGAGACTCATTTGGGTTGACATTCTGCTGATGTCTACTGTAAGCACTGAATAAAGGCGCTCTACATCTCTTGAAGCATCTACATCTCTCCACACTCTCTGTGGAGATACTGGGACATAGCATCACATCTTTGGCATTGATGCCGGCTTAATTTCGCTCTTTCCCCTACCAATTCTACCTCTTCCAGTTCTTGAGGAGGTTCACCTTCTTCTGAGGTATGCTAATAAGGCTGTTCATGGGCCTCTTCTGGAAACAGGACAAGTAAGTTATCCCAAGTGTCTCTTTTGTGAGACAAATCCCACCAGCCAGCTTCACCGTTCAAGACAATCAACCAGATTCAGTTTCACAGATCGCCATAATTCCCAAACAAGTTTCTGTGTCCCTATGCCCTCATACCCATATCAGAGAATGTTCCACAAGATAGATGATCACACAGCAGCAAGGATAATTGCTACTGCCTAAAGAGCAATGGAGCATTGAAGAATCAGACTGCTCAGACTAAGATGAACTTTGATGGGTAAGTGGGAATAAAGACTTTCCAAACAGGTGACAGCAGTTTATCCATGATGTGCATGATTTTTCCTTGAGTATTGTCCAGATGGTGTAGTACCTGGTTAACCAAAGAAACAAACCTGGAACTTAACACTGAATGATTACCTTCTTGCACATTTATTTGTACCTCCTTTCTCTGAATTAGGAAGTATGTAAGAGGGAAGATAGTTCCAGACAGCATAATGATGTCCTGGATATAATATTTCCTGAAAATTTCTGGAAAAGCTTTCATTTTCTCTTTAGCATGCACAATGAAAGATGTATTACCTCCCACCAACTAGTCCACCAAGTTACTGGACCTTTTATCAGCCCAAGTTATGACTATTTAAAAAGAAACAGTGTAACTACAAGCAATGACAGAGCATCACTGACAACTAAGGACAAGAGATTTTCTCTGTTCTGTTCTCTGTTCACCACTTAATTATGGGCCCATTAACTATGTCTTGATGACCTGAAGCCCCTTATCAGGTGAAACTAAATGTCAGTTATTATCCTCTTCTATGTTCTACTTCAAGTCACCTCGGAATCAATTTCAAATGCTTTTAAAGTAAACCCTGGACAGGAATCATTTATTGTCACTTTCTTGCAGCTTGAGTTGAGCAATTCTTACTGCAAAGGCCACACTAAATACCTGCAATGGGTTTGACCTCACAGGATACATCCCTTATGTAGTCTTTGTCCAGTTCACACTCTGGGGGGGTGAAGGGAGGAATAGAAAAAAGTGTAAGAGCAAAAAAGGCGAATTCAGTGCATTGAAGAGCATTCTCCCTGGAGTAATTGTCTTGGCTGCACAAAAGCAGAGAGAACCTATTTCTGGGGCTTCTGTAAGAATCCCAGCTTAACAGCTGACCCTTTCATACAGCCTAGTTACAAAAAAGAACTGCTCCATCATTCACACATCACTTCCTCACCTTTGGCTGAGGTACTGGAAAGGGATCAATGACAAAGATAAAACCTGAAAAATCAGACGTATTCCCAGAAGGCCCAAGAGTTACATTTTACTTGTATTTTAAAAGCCCTGAGAAATGTTAACTATAAGTCAATATAGACAGTAAAAGAAATACAGCTGGACTGCCCCCCGTGCTCCCAGGAGCAGGCAGACAAGACAAGGGCACGATGCTCATGCAGTAAAAAGAGATCCACAGCTGTTAATGCCTCTCTCAAGCTTGCAGCAGGCCACAGAGCAATTGCAAACCCAGCTCACTGGGTGAGCTGCCCTGTCTGCCTAAAAGCAGTTGCTCAATTCTGCACACACTGATGGATTGGGCACCACTGAAGACAGAGCATGGTAGTAAGCATCGAAAGAGCAACCGTTCCACACTCACCTTCTTTAAAGCCAGAATCACAGCCTGGAGAACTTGCCCGTGCAAGCCTACAGATTGCATGAGAGATTGCACAACAGGAGAAGAACACGGTGAATTCTGAGCCTTCTACCACCTGAGGAAACCAGACGACCCAACTCAAGCCTAGAAGCTTGACAGCAGGTCTTTATTGACAGCAGCAACAGTTTTGTTCTCCCTGATGCAGCTGCACAGCTACAGGCAACCAGATGCTGTCCCCTGGTCAACTGCAACTATAAGCTTTCAAACCAAAACCAAAGGACAGACAGAAGCCCAGAAAATTCCAAGGAGAATCGCATTGGCTATAGCCAATGAGAATGCAGTGCATCCTTCCTAACCACCCCATTTTGATGGGGTCCTCATAACACTCCCTTTAATGGGAGTATGGACTGTGGGACTGAACCTAGAACATAGGAGGTTTATTTAAGATACCTAAACTGAGGGTTACAGGTCTGGTACTGTTCTCCTCTACACTCTTTCCTACACTCTCCTCCCAGCTAGAAACAACAGTATCAGCACTATACACATCTGTGAGGATGAGCGTAACATTCCTCACACAGCCCAGACGCTGACCTGTGTACGTAGAATCATAGAATTGTCTAGGTTGAAGGACCTGAAGGAAGGTTGAAGGAATTGTCTAGGACCTTTAAGATCGAGTCCAACTATCAACATAACTCTGATTAAAAAAAAAAGCCATCACTAAACCGTGTCTCTAAGCACTATGGCAACCTGTCTTTTAAATACTTCCAGGGAAGTTTAATAACCCTTTCCATGGAAAAATGTTTCCTAATCTCAAATCTGAACCTCCCCTGGTACAACTTGAGGCCATTTCTTCTTGTCCCATCGCCTGTTATTTGGGAGAAGAGACTAACCCCCCACCCCCCCCCGGCTACCCCCTCCTTTCAGGGAGTTGTACATAACAAGAGTTGTTCTTCCAGGAGCCCCATTGCTGTCCTACAACACTGAGATAAGTGAGACACCTCCCTGCTAGGGGACAAACAGCAGACAACTGCATACTCACCCCCAGCAGCTCTGCGCGGTGCTGCCTCTCTCCCAAAGCCTTCTCTCCAAGGCTGAAGCAGCTGAAGGTCAAAATGTCCTGTCACAATGCCTAGTGGAGCTCTCCAGCCACTTCACACACAGGATCCCTACAAGTGTTGGGAGAAGACAACATTAATCCCTGTGGCACCTCTATATGGACAAGCATTCCCAGATTCCCAGCAGCACCTGCTGGGGGGACCCGGATTCATTGCATTTCAAACCTCTAGGTAATGCCATCCTCAGTCCTCAGGAATTCATGTTCAGTGTTTACAGCCCTATAGGCAACCTTCTTAAAAGACTTCTTAGTTTTCTGTTTTTTGTGTCACATACCTAATCAAACTTGGTAATTTTATTCTAGATACCCTTCTTCAACATCCCTCCCTCTTCAAGATACTTTTCAAATTATTTGTTCCTAGCATCTGCTCCTTCCTGTTTCTATATCATTGCTGTAAATGGGATTTTTCTTCTTGACATCAAGAGAAGCAAAATAGGGCTTCCTAAGATAGTTTTCTGGCTGATTACACAGAAGTAGCGCAGTAGTCATAAGCAACAGATAAGTAGCTTCAGCGCATCACAGTTTTGCTTCTTTGGGTTGAAGAACAACATAAATATATTAATGTACCCAGCCCTGCATTGCTCCTTGCCCTGCAGAGCTCCTCAGCAGCCTTGACCCTCAGCTGCACACTCATACATACACCTTGGTGGAAAGGGTTCCTGCCCTGTGTTCCCTGAGGACCACAACTCCACAGCTGGCACCAACGCAACAGCCACAGGACCTCCTAAGGCACCCTGTGCCACCACTAAACCACGTCAGGCCAATGGAGGCAGTGGCAGCTGCAGAGATGTCCCTCAGGGGTTCCCTTGTGTTCATGTGAAGGTATTAAGCAAGGAAGAAGCTGGAAAAATACCCGTCATGTCTAAAAGAAAGTTCTGCAAAGGGGTTCAGGCAGGCAATACGCAGAGAATAATTTCCTGAATATAAAATGTCTTCATTTGCTGGCAGCACAGAAACCATACATTTTATATGTTGCAAAAGCACAGAGTCCTGTTTAAAGGGGCAGGGATGGATGGAAGGGTGAAGAGATAAACATGAGGATGGAAAGGTGAGGAAAGATTCAGTGGAAGCAGAGCCCTGGTCTGGTTTGGGCAGGTTCAAAAGTCTACTGTAGAGTATTTCATATGATGTTATATATGTGCATACAGAGATGCGTTTTTCTTTCCTATGTGACCATTATGGAATTGTCATAAAATAGCATTTGTCAGAAAGCAATTCTTCCAAAGAATAATTTACAGTTATGTACATGAGTCATCTACCAACCTGCTATTGCATCTAGACCTCCATTTCTGTTCTAGTTCATAAGATTTTCATGCAGTAGCACAATTTTGCTTGTATTTCTACAACTGGAGGCAAATGCTTAAATATTTTACAAATAGAAACCCACTTTAAATGAATTTTTTAAGCCAAGATGTAATGTTTCCATTCCTATTTTCTTTGAAGAGTTTCATATAGTTAAAGAATGCCCTGGCCGGGGCTTGAACTGAGAAAAGCAATAGTTCTTTCAGCTGTTACGGATACAAATTCTGCACTGAATGCGTGTGATCACTTCTGAGATTCTGATTACGCATGAAACACACTATTAAGAACATATTTCCATTTTATATTCCCTTACTAGCTGCTTTCCAAATTCACAGCATTCCCATTATGTCCTCACACAAATCTGAGCAATTCAGAGGCGCAGACCGTATCTGTGTGAAAACCAGTCCTAATGAGGTGCCTGAAAGGAAGGAGCTGGCTGGCAGACATTAAACTCTTTTGTATATAGATTTTGCATCCATGTCCTTTATTTGATGAATGGCCACAAAAATCTGAATTAGGAGTTTCCTCAAAAACACAATCCAAAGCTAAGAAATTGACAGGTAGTTTGAGAATGAAAAATATACCCTGGAAAATGGAAAAGTTGCATCTTCCTGAAACTGAACAAGGCAACAAAGCAGGAGAAGAACTGCTAAGCCAGGCAAAGTGCTACACAATGTTTTAAATAATCCAGGTACAAACTTCTTAGAATCTGCTGAAGTAAACAGAAAGGAAACCTCTGATATTTATAGTCTTCAGAGCCTGCATTTTCAACTCTTTCCTCAGCCCCTTGCCAGAAAGAATCCCCACTAAATTAGAGGTTGTCCTCATCCTGAAGTCCTTTGAGCACTTTCAATTCCTGGCTTGTGCAAGGACACAGAGTTTTAGCGAAGCCCTTACAGTCTCCTCTGTTCTGAGGTAGTTTGCCACTCAAAAAAATTTGGTATTCAGTACCAAAAGTGTGTGACAATGAACTGGAGTCTTTGTGGGGATGTGGTGGGGAGGAAGAGCGGGTCTTCCATCATCCTTGAAGAGCACGTGGCTATAACGTGTTTGCCATGACCAGATTTGATGACTGTTCAGCCACATGGTCCTAAGAGAGCGTTAAGATTCACAATATGAGGGAAGGATACACAAATCCGCCAGTTTGCTACAGAATTCCCCTCTGGTGCCCAGAACATTTTTACTTTCAAGAACGAACTTTCACAGAATAATTTATATTCTTTCTTTCTTTGTTACGTGCTTCCTTGCAAACACTGAAATCAATCATGTCTAGAAACCATCAGATCCAAACAGAGGAGGATTACGCAACAGCATGTCATTAGTCAATCAATATTGGCTGACCAGGCCACGTACTTGTCAAGGTTGCATTGATTTCTTTAATGCCATATTGCTGCAGCTACCCTGCCTAGCAGATCCATCCACATTACAATGTCTACAGCTGAGGAGGAGATGGTTTTCCAGTCCCAGAGGCTGACTCAATAGTCACAACAAACCTGTAGAGCAAACAGTACGTTATTGAGCAAAGAGGGCATTTCTGAAATTCTACTTTATTCTTTGTACAAGTGCATTATCACACTGAGCTGCATTCCCTCTATGGGCATTCTACTTGTCTGTGGTATTATCAAGAAGCTCCTAGACAGGAATAGTCTATAGGCTCATCTCATTGCTTGCTGGGCTATAGGCTGTTTGGTAGCTTTTCCTCCCATGACAAGTTTCTGCTCTTTGTCTGAACCACAATTGTCCTCCATATGCTGTGTCCGACTACAGCAAACTTCACTGTGAAAGTAGCTCCTGCCTTTTCTGACTGGACACACGCAGCTGCTGAGATACCTCATAAAATCCTCTATTTAGAAAGAATGAGAAGCTTCATGCACTTGGCACACAATAACCACATCATCCTTAATGGGAAACTGAAGAGCAGCAGGTCTCCAGAGTACAAGAATAAAAGTTTTAGCTTTGGCCATCAGGAAGTGGTGCTTATTATCCATTGGGTACACAGTGGGAAGTAAAATAGGACCAGTTTAATAGAGTCAGGATTGTTCACCACTGGGAGTATCACCTTTTAAGTCAGGGAGTGATTAAAACTTGTCCTCCTAATCTTTTATGGCATTCCATTTGCAAGATGCACTCAAGAAAAACAGTTCTGAAGAGAATTACATGAAGGACAGTAACCAGAAAGTTCTATATTAAACTGACAGATCTTAGGGGTGAGTTGCAGAATACAAGCTTGTAGCCTGTCAAAGACCTGTCCCAGCAAGAGTTGGGAATAAAAGTCATTTCACCCAGAAGTATTATGTCCTGGGATCAAGAGCAGTGTCAGATATTCCAGCAGCATCTTACCAAATAGAGCCACAGAACCAAATTAGGCATGACATGGAAGTGAGATTGATATTTCTAGGCAGATTACAGGCTGGTGACAGGCAGAAGGACTCCACGTGCCAAGCAAAACTAGTGAGCCAACCTTCCCCACTCTTCAAGTGTGAACATGTTGCTTTTCTTCTGCTTGGATGGGGTTATTTATTTATTTCATTTGTAATAAATGCTGTCCATAACCCGCGGTAAAGCAGCCTGAATTTCAGTGCTGCTAGTAAAAGAACTCCCATTAAACACAAAACTTAATTAAGAAAAAAAAAAATCACACAGGTAAAACCCTAGCAAAAATTGGCTGAGGGAGAAGCATGCTGTAGAAAATCTGGAGCAATCAGAGAACACAAAGTTGTTTATCCTGCCAACATAAAGATAGAGGAGGAAAATGGTCTCAGGTTGCACCAGGAGAGGTTCAGGAACAATTTTGACACTGAAAGGGTTATTAAGGATTTGGAATGGGCTGCCCAGGGAAGTGCTTGAGGCCCCATCCCTGGAGGGGTTAAAAAGCCAGGTTGACATAGTGCTTAGAGACATGGTTCAGTGATGGTTTTTGTCAGAGTTGGTTGATGGTTGAACTACATGATCTGAAAGGTCCCTTCCAACCTAGATAATTCTAAGATTCTATGAAAACGTTGAACTAGTTCCCCAAGTTAATACCTGATTAACAGTTCACAGAATCACAAAATTGTCAGAGTTCAAAAGGACCTCTAGAGATCATCTAGTCCAACTCCCCTGCTAAAGCTGCCTTATTCTGTAGGTCAAGCATCAGCACAGACCACTGCAGTCAAAGGCAAATCAGAGGGGGCTGTTTACTGCCTCAATTAAAGAGCTTCTGCTGGGGACAAGACATGCAGACCAGTATCATTTATTATTTATTAACTTCACTCGGTCTCATGACCTGTTTCTGTCACTCCAGACAGAACATACAGCCAGATGTAGACTTCCCATCAATCAGTGCCAAACAAGTGGTAAAAATACTAGTCCTCTGTATCTACACTTTTTCTTTTTTTATCAGAGATCTATTGAGCTAGAGGAAAAAACCACACTACAAATACATGTGTTCATCAAAATTCCCATCTTTATCATGGGTTTTTAATCAGAGCTGTTAAGGAAAAAAAAATCCTTGCTGAAAAATTTATACTGGAAGAAATTAGCATTGGAGGAAAACAATCATGTCAGCTCACAACAGAAAGCCTATTCAGAATGGGAGAATTTCTTGCATTGTACCCTCTCTTCACTCCAGAACTACCTGATTTAACAGCTTCCAAAAGCAGCAGGGAATTTGCTGCTTTAAATTGCTTTCCATGTGCTCCTGTGGATCACTCCCACACATGCTCAACTGAGCAAAGGTGAAACCTGTCCCAAGGGAAGGTAACTCTTGCCTTGAAATAGGGCAATTATGCTGCAGAGTGAATGAACAGTCGCCTTTAGTAGAAGATTGAGTGAAGCTTCCCAAGAGCACCAGGGTCATAGTGTTACATCAGGCCTGCCAGTTAAAGAGGGGACAGTTTGGTTTTGAGAACATGACTTGCTCTGGTGAAGCAGTTCATGGGCTTCTGTATGAATTTGCCGTGTTCTGAACATTCACCAGGCTTGAAATGTCCTCTGATGACAGAACAGGCTGGATCCTCATGTCACAAGTCAGACAGACACACTGACTCTCAAGAACTTACAGCAGTTTAGGATATGGTCCTTGTAAGATGCCTGAGGCCACTTCAATCCCACACACAGACCAGAGTCCTGCTATAAGCATCCAGCAGTGGCAGGAACAGGATTTCAGCCCTTTACTTTAAACCAATAGCTGCTGGAACTCAAATTCACAAGGGAACCCCTTCAACAAGTGGGATGTGCAGAACAAGGGAAGTCCAGCCGAACATCTACTTCATACACTGAACACCCTCATTCCACAGAGCTGCCTTTCAGCAGTTGTAAGGGGACCACCCTTTCAAAGAACAGACAGGAAAAGTGGGGATGAAGAGTTTAATACATCTCAATGAAGTTATTCCTTTCCTGAGTGAGCTGTCAGAAACCAATCAGCAGCAGCAACAACTGTCTAATTTAATCTCAAGGCTCCTTCACAGCTCACGTGACAATAGAACTCTGTCTTGTGTTCTGCTGGGGACCACGCATTGTTCAATGCATTGTGGGGAAAAAACAAAACAAAACAGGAGCATAGTAAAAATAGGTTAGACAAAGTGTATTTTGAGTGGGAAAAATATTTTTTTATATGCTGCCTAAACAAACCCTTAGAAACAAATTCATTTTCTACACGGCAAAGTCCATATATGACTATATTTAAGATCCTCTGTCCCACTGCTATCTTGTTCTGAACTATAGGCACTCACATCACGTTCCAGGAGACATTACAAGAGAGAGGAGAGGCACAAAGTGTCCATATGATAGAGTCAACTCGGCAGTGCAATCAGTAAGTAGCAAGGGGGCCAGACCTCAGCCCTCCTGCTCTGCCCAAGCAGTGTCTCTGGCCTGCAGTTGGCAGGGTGGGAAAAACACGGCAGCCCGAATGTTTGATTATCCTTCTCAAAACGTTCAGTTCAAGCTCCAGCCTTGTTCCATACAGACAGATTTCAGGGGCACACCCTCCCATTACCGGGAGCAAAGGAAACACGGCTTTCAAGGTGACCAAAAATAAACTGCCTGTTAGAGAGGGAGAGATCATTATGGTTTTTTGAGAAAACAAGACATTAGGGGCTTTGTTTCACTTTATTTGATGTCTGGTGTTTGATGTCAGCACTTCAGGAAAAAGAAAAGCAACTAAAGTTGGGTTTGTTTGGTTGTTGTTTTGTTTTTTCTTTTCTCTATATAATTCATTATTTTCCTTGCAGCTACAGTGGCATTATAAGGGTTTCATTGATTACAGGAAACAAAGTATGTTTCTGTCTCCATAAATACTTTGACGGGAAGGGTAGGGTGCTGTGTAGAAGCTGTAAGTATTTGGTGAAAAAAAGACCTATGGATCTGTATACCAAGGACTGCCTAAAACAGCAGCTGTGTTTCACGTGCGTTGTCCAGCCCTTTAAATGTCAAAAATCCCACACCGTTTTGTTAAAAAGAGAAACATGCCATGCACCACTAATTGAGTAAATCAATATACAGATGCAGCCATGAAGGGAATGAAATGTTTTTCACACATACAAGCAGTTGTTTTCAACGTGCATAAGAGGAATAAAAACACTCTTGCCCTTTATGCTTTAATTAAGACAACCTCAGGAGCACAGGGTGAAAGACCTTTCCTCTGCACCCTCCTCACCATTCTGCTCTTAACTCCCTGCTGTCTGACCATTAGTAGTGGTCAAAAGCCTGTGAACACAAAACAAGTCGCTACAGTCTCTCAGAAGGGATTCAACCACCAGATGGGTTCCCACCAAGCTCCAGAGACAGCCTCAGAAATTCATGAAGTACATGATGGATTATTGCTGTAACAGGGGCTTGTTATTAAGTGTATTTATAGGGTCCAATCACATGAGCTATCTGAAGTCTTCAATAATTTTTTCACTTACAAACTTCTATGTTTTCTTAGATATTTTAAAGCCTTCTTTGTCTCCAGAAAAGCCTTCCAAGGAGATTCTTACAATACTTTTGCAGCCAAAGGACTAACAAAGGCAGAAACCTTTCTCCAGAAACCTTTCTCTGGGCTGATGAGCACCCGTGAAATAGCCTAAGACATCTTGCTTTGAGAACACCATAAGGAGCTCCATGGAAGCATTGCTTTTGAAGCCACTGAGACTTGCTCTTTCCCAGAGCTTTTCTTCTAATGCAAATCTCACTCTGCCACAATGCAAAGATGAACAATTTCCTCTGGCAACTAGAGGTTTGGGCCTCTGTTGAGTAGCTCTTGCTGCTGTTTTTTAGTCCTGGTTGGGCCTCTCTGGAGGTCAGGCAGTGAAGGTCCATCCCTGTCAACTGCTGCATTAGCAAACAGCAGAGATCATGTATGATGCATTACGTGGTCTGCAACTAGTTTCTCAGTCCCCAGTAGAACCATTTGCAGAGATACATATTCCCTAAATACAGCACTAGCTTCGATTAATATAATACCCCGCTTTCCTCACACAACCCAATTTTTAAAGTCAGCCTAGTGTGGACTGACAAGAAGCCATTTCAGTCTTCCAAGGACTTCTGTCTTCACCTGTGATCTTTTGCTTACTGCCAGCTCTGAGATCTCCAGGCTGGGACTGAAAAGGGAAAGTAGTCTTAACGCAAATTATAGCAACCTGAGCTCCACTAGGGCTTGCCTGACTGTCCCTGCAGCTAGACAGATAAGGGAAGGAAGAACAAAATAAAAATATGGAATTTTCTTCTAGTCAGAAAATTAGGTTAAGAGACCCAAAGCCTATGAAGCGGTGTATGACCCAAACAACCAGATATACTATGGAAACCAGGAAAGCTAGCTGTGGCACAAAGCTAGAGCGAGATAAGTCCAAGATGAAACCTTTTACTCTCACTCTTCGTACTTTGGGATATACAGAAGACTGGATGTTTAAAGCCCAGTCCTGCTATCACTGCTGATTTAAGTATTGCTTGACCTACAAAAACCTATAGAGCATTACGTACCAAAGAAGAGACTGCCCTCATCGACTTCTGGAGTCCTGTTGGCATCATTGCACACATCATACTCATTAGTGCCCTGACACTTGTCTATAAGCTGTTCGCACTCCCATTCAGAGTGCCTGTGGCTGCCAAACATTCTTGAATCTGTTCAGGAGGCACATCATCCACTTGTAATTATTTACACTTTCCCCTAAGTCAAACTCTGAAGTGCTTCCTTTAAAGTACAGAGACATTCCTCAGTACACACAGGTAACAGCAAAACTCCCACAACCTTCTCTCTGTGGCCCAGGCAATCCTATTGCTTGCCACAGTTCAGCTCGAGTATGACTCTCTGAAGGTCAAGGCAACAAAGTCCATTGTTGTCCTGAATCAAATTTGATCCTGAAGAGACCAGAACTGACAGCGCTTGTTTTGTGGCAATTTTCTGTCCCCCTTTTTGAAGGAGGGAGGTAGTTTACTAACAGATGAAATCTCTTTGCTTCAAGAGAATTACATAGGAAGCAGTATGGAACATTCATGAATATGAGGCTAAATCTAAACTCAAACATCTGTTTTCTAGCCAAAGATCTGAGACAAAGGGCAATTTCTATTCTCCACATGCTAAAGAGATTACAGGCAGAAAGCTTGCATGGCTAGTCTGGCATCACAAATAAAACAGTGGCAAAACCATTTGTACTAATTCTCACTTCTGCATGACACCAAATAAGAAACAATCACGTTGACCTGGTGCAGCTCACAGTATCTGTCAGGCACCCAGGTGTCCTGACACTTCATTTATGCAATGATTTGCTGTCAAATCAGAGTGAAATCCTCAGAGAGATGTCAAAGTGAAATCCTGAAAGGCCTGCTTAGCTTTTCATTCTTAAGACTTCAGAGAATAATACAGTCCTGACTTCACTTTTAACTTCCTAATTTTGGGGGATTATAAGTAATGTCAGAAAATCTCACACACTCTATGATCTTAGGAGCCTGGCCTGTAAGTCCTTATGGCAAGGGCAAACCAAACTGCAGGATTTTCTTATACTTCTCTAAGCATGAAGCCTTCCCTCTCTCTATGCATTTCAGAACAGTGCAAAGCTCTTCAATAAGAAAAGACTCAGGAAGTGAATCAACAATAGTTTTCCAGTATAGACAAAAGCTACTAGGAAGACACTACTAGCTGACACAAAAGATCAAACTGCTGTGAGAAGTATGATGAGTTAATCCAGCTATTCTTTAAATACTTAAGAACTTTCATCTCTGCTTGTGTAATTAAAAATTAGCATTTAATGTCTCTCTAGACAGCTCTAAAATTAGGACATAATAAATCAGTCAAATTAAAATTTAGGCATAACTTCAACAGTGTAATGGGAGTAACACGTAACGAGTCTTTTGTAGAGGTCAGCTGATTAACATCTCAACGTACCATGTCCCAGCAGTGTGCCTCTTAGTACTAACCTTGCCATACACCAAGTGAACAAAACATCACCAAGGAGAAGATCCAAATATTCCCATATTTTTACATCCCGGGATACAGTATGAAGTGAGAGGTAATCAAAGAATTACAGAAGATACAGCCAGCAAAAGACCCTGTCTAATCTATTTATATACCTTCAGGAATGACCATTTTGTTCTAAACCTAACCAAAAATATCTTAATTTTTTTTCTTAAGCATATTAAAAATCTCATGCTTCAAATTGTTTAAAAACAGGTCTTCTTCCAAAACTTTTGGAACAAAAAGTTAGATCAGAACCCTCTAAAGAACTGGCTATCTTGTAAGATTTCCAACATTTTATACAATCATAGAATTGTCTAGGCTGGAAGGGACCTTTGAGATCACCTAGTCCAACTATCAACCTAACTGATAAAAACCCATCACTAAACCATGTCACTAAGCACTATGTCAACCCATATTTTAAATTCCCCCTAGGGATGGTGCCTCAACCACTTTCAGTGAAGACTGGTATCTGGAAATAATGGCTTTCTTCACAGCTAAGCATCAGTACGTACTGCATTCAGTTCATGACCTCAGATAAGTCCTTTACTCCACCCTCTTTCTTTACACAGAGAATCTTAGTGGTTGGAAGGGACCTCTGAGATCAAGTCCAACCACATTTAAAAAAAAATTAAAAAAAACTAAAAAAAACCCACCCAAACACACACAAAAACACACCCACAACAAAACATAGAATAGTACCATTGGTTCATAAAGACTCAGAGGTTCAACCAATATTGGAAACTTCAAGAGTGAACGATTCCTCTGTTCATAAGAAACATTTCTTCTGGTTTTTTCAGTGAGGTTCATTAGAAACTTCCCTTGTACCATCCCTAACTTCCCCACATAAACACAGACATTTGGCACTGAGCAAATGCCTGAGAAGAGTAACAGACAGGAGAGTAAGAGACAGCAAATTCTCACCGCAGCACTGTGGATACAGAATGGACAATGCCATTTTGTACCACCCGAGAACACAATACTTAATTTGTAAAATTATTCAGCATATTACAGTTTTACTTCTTCCTCTCTGGGACACAAATGGCTTCTTCTATACTGAATGTTAGAAAAGAGGGAAAATTAATTTAGCTACTTTTGAGTAAGATCAAGTATTCTCCATCCTAATTGGGCACAGTTCAAGAAGTTGCAGAAACCTTCACAATGGAGCTTTCTCCTATTACCTCCTCTCTGGTCCTTGCAAATTCAGTGCTTCGATCTCCTTCTTTCCTTTTATTTTATTTCATCATAGAAATGAGAAGTAGGAGGAGCCCAAGCTAAAATTTTAAGGAGGTGTCTCTCATCAAACACTGCTGTGCAGTGTCTTTGAAGGCCTCCAGAATTTAGGAGCTGGCACCCTGAGGATGAGAAATGACTATGAATAATGTTGTATTTTACATACTAAAGTGTTCCAGAAAGCCTATTGAGAGGAAAATGGATTTTGTTTTCCCTTTCTTTTATACACTTTAAGGTTTGCCACAGAGTATATTGTGCTTGCAGCCATGTCAATCTTTGATCAAATCAGATGTCACAAGCTAAGCAGGGTTAAAACTAGAGTAAAGCGGGAATTTTTGTTTGAAAACCTCTATTTCATAAGAAATTGTCAATTCAAACTTTTTCTCTTTTCAGAGGAAGCTTATCTTGACAAGACTAGGGTTTCTGGTCAGTATCTAGACATGGATGCACATGTGACCCTACACACCTCATAACCTACCAGTGGGGGTGGGAAATCTGTGCTGAGGTCTCTTCTGTGTGTGTTTCAGACCTGGAGCTTTGTCATCTTGCAGGTAAACACCTCAACTACTGGACTGTAGAATTTGCATAAGGATTGCCTCAGTCTTCATACAGAGAAGTAGAGACATGTCCTCACAACACCAAGTCTGAAATCCTTGTGCCAGCTGACATCTTTGACCTAAAGCCTGGCAGGCTCTGGTGACACACTCCGCAATAGTTTGCAGGGGGGAACTTTCTCAGCTGCCCATAACATGTACCTCCTTCCACCAGGTCACACTGGTAGCTCTGTCACCAATATACATGAAAGCTCTCAAAGCAGAAAGCTTTTGAATTTTCTGAAAACGTAGCAGGATGAGGAAACTATCTAATCAACTCCAACCAGAAACTATCTACCAACTTCAATCATAGCTCCTTCTAGCAACACTGAAGATTCTGAAGGTAATTTAATGGCTTCTAAACCAACTATTCAGTAGGAGAAATGAATTGTACTGGAAACACTGCCCTTTGATTGATAGCTACAAGTCAAGATCATTAATCCTGATAACCAAGACAGCAGTGCACAGATTGAAAGAAGCAGAGTATAACCCTTCCTCTCCCAAACAGGTTTTAACCCTCCAAACCACAGGTCTCCTAAGTTTACTCCAATTTCAACTTGTTATTTCATAGACTTGGTTCCCAGAATTAAATCTGTGTGATGGAGTCACTCACAGTTCAGCTGCTGCCCTATTCAACAACATCAGATTTACATTAGCTTATATTGTGTGTGTTTGGGAGGGAAGTAGGGAGGAATAAAATTCAAACACAACAGATTCTCAAAAAAATTTTGTAGGAAAAAAAATATCTATCTTTAGTGGGAATAGTTTTATGCAAATCAGAGAGACAGGAAAATAAAACCCACTTCATTTTAAAACAATTGCTGAAGCAATCCTTCAATTTTTTTCAAAACATGCAGTTTTCTGAAACTTAACACTTCTCAGGTTGCATTTTAACATCTGATATTTCACTGGCTCTAGTTAGGACATCCATCTGCAAAATGCTGTGGGATTATTTGATAGCGAAAGTCTTTGCATATGAAATCATTTTTACATACATAGTTATTAAAGAGGCAAATTCTAGAATCACTTCCAGCATGTCAATGCTATTTCTTCTAGAGCACAAATTAATGTAAAGCTAAAAAAATAATCTTTGTTATTCTATAATCATTAATCATTTTCTGTGTTCAAACTTTAGAAATACATATATCCTTTACTTGAAGTGTTACATTAAGACTTAATTGCAAGCTTCAAAAATGCAAAAAAACCACTGCTTTAAGAAGAAATGGGTGAATTGATTTGAAAACTATAAGCATCACTACCCACCCTTGTTAACTGCCATGGTATACGGAATTCGAGATTTTCTCAGAAAGCATTTAAAGCCACCCATTAAAGGTAACAGAAAGAGGCTTCATCAAAACTTAACTTTCTTTTTCTTGTTAACCATGTAGTGCCCTTTCCAAATTGTTTTCAGCAGCAGGAGACATCTAAAGGCTGAGTAACACACTGCAAGCAAACACATAATTCCATTCGACAGCCCGCTCCCTGAACACAAAGCAATAAGTACGCTTCAGATTATAGGCACAGACTTACATTACAAACCTGTTGAGGTTTGGAAGCACTCAGGACAATCAATACCTTTGTATCTATATTATTTGGTTTGAAAATTCCGGAACTGGGGAGTTAGCTGGAAGCAAATCTGATTTCAGTTCCTTGTGCCTGATGCTATTTGTCTCATTCCCACTTTTGCCAAATCTGGAAACATTGACGTGTCTAGGGGGAAACTATTTTTAGCGATCAAGTCTAATTGATGACATATCTAAGGTACAGTAAACGTCCATGAAAACACTCTTACATCACAGAAAGGGTGAAATTACCTAGCACAGTTTAGACCGCAACAAAAATGAATGGCACTATTTTTCTTTTGACATTGCAGTCAGGGACAGTTACCGCAGCTCAGCTGATGTGTTGTAGCTGAGCACAGTAACCCGAGAGAGGACCCACACCTCACAGCCACCTCGCAGGGGGTGTAAATCAGCCTGTTGGGGCAACCTACACATCATCAATGCTGCACCAGCATGAGGCAGCTGAGAATCCAACCTCCATCCTGCACAGCCAGACCTGATCTCCAGTCCTGCAAACGTCCCCAGGACAGAGTGACTGCCTGGCAGCTCAGCAGCAGCTCCTGTTTCAGGTTCCTCAGACTGTCTGTGTGCAAACACAGCCCACGTGGAAGAACCCAAGTTGCAACCACCATCTCCAAGCTACATAAACCTCACCAGCAGTTCGTAAAACAGCAAATCCTGGGGGCAGCCGTGAAATGCTGTCTCCCAGTTAAGGTAGTCATTGTTCCATTTAACATCAAATAACCAACTTCTCACTGAAATAAGCAATTTACATAGTACTCTTCCCTGCGAGGAGAAGGTAAACAGCATTCCCCCACCCCTCTGGCTTTTGCTGCTGGGTAATTATTCATTTGCAGTTTATCAGCTAATTATACATGTGCCTTGGCATTTGAAGACATAGGAGCATACTTTATTTAATGGCTAGTAATTACACAGGCCTCCTCTGATCCCTCTGCTCTTACAGGAAGGCTTTTCTGTTTTCATCCTCACGCTGTCAACTCTGAAGGTTAGAGGTCCCTGAATGGCTGATTGTTATCCTGTTGCACACAGAGGGCAGGTCTATACTTCATGCCATGACACAGGCCTCCCCAATAATTCTCTATTAATGCTACAAATTATTTCCTCCAGAGCCGAATGCTGACCTCAGTTTGTTCAGAGTGTGCAAAAGCAGCTTTTGTTTTCATGGCTAGATTAAAAACTATCAGCTGTGCGAAAGGCAATATTAAGACTAATTCACTGTTAATTTTTCCCAATAGAACCATAGAATTATCCAGGTTGGAATGGACCTTTCAGATTATCTAGTCCAATCATCAACCTAACACTGATAAAAAACCGTCACTAACCCATGGCTCTAAGCACTATGGCAACCCGGCTTTGAAATCCCTCCAGGGATGGGGCCTCAACCACTTCCCTGGGCAGCCCATTCCAAGGCTTAAGAACCCATTCCATGGAAAAATGTTTCCTAATCTCCAATCTGAACCTCCCCTGGTGCAACTTGAGGGCGCAACTTCCTCTTGTCCCATCGCCTGTGACTTGGGAGCAGAGACCGACCCCCCCTGGCTACCCCCTCCTTTCAGGGAGTTGGAGAGAGCAAGAAGGTCTCCCCTCAGCCTCCTTTTCTCCAG
>JAOTQQ010000002.1:26094602-26129473 GCA_026546715.1 Gallinago undulata | reverse complement strand
TGGAGAGAGTGAGAAGGTCTCCCCTCAGCCTCCTTTTCTCCAGGCTGAACCCCCCCAGCTCCCTCAGCCTCTCCTCAGACTTCTTCTCCAGACCCCCCCCCAGCTTTGTTGCTCTTCTCTGGACCCACTCCAGCCCCTCAATATCTTTTTTGTGGCGAGGCACCCAAAACAGCCCTGGAGGTGGGTCCTCAACAGTGCCCAGTACAGGGGGACGATCACCTCCCGAGTCCTACTCGCCACACTGCCTTGCACTTCAGTTTAACATCATCTACTGCTGCAGTTCTCAGCCTAGGTATGCACCACCGCTGGGATGTCTCCGCAAGACAGGGCTCAAAATATGCCACTGTGGCAGAGACATATGGTTATGAGGAGATGCAAAGAATTCCTCTTAACTTGGCACAGCTGTTTGAATAGCACAGCTGGAGGGAACGAGACTTCAGGCAGGAATGCTGCCAGAGACGGGAAATATTGGTAACAGTTGCAGTTGCGAAGAACAGGTTTTGAATTTGTTGCCATCAATGTTTGCAAAGGAAACCTAAGCCTTAGGGTTATGCTCAGATAAGAGCATGAGACTTAACTGTCGCCCATTTCATCAGGGGAATCCTCAGAAAAGATGAGGTGAATCAGCAAGTGCCACAGAGGCAGCACACAGAAATTTATGTTCTTTAAGCTCCCAAATGGACATCATCGTTCTGAAAGTTTTTCAAGCCCTGCCACTCATTCCTCTAATTTAAAGCCACTTTATTTCTGAATGAGGGCATTCTCGTGAGCTTAGGAGGCTGGTTTATTCCATTAGTTGATACCCTGTACCTCCCCTGAGCTTACTTCCATAGACAACCTCTGTCCTAGCTATTTATTACTAAAGAACCTTCAAAGTTTCCACCTCCAAGCACTAGAAAGAGATATTTACATCTGCCTTTCACAAGTGGGGACTTCAGAGACTGTGGTGTCCAAACCAAACCGTTTGGAAACCATCCTAAGTCAGCAAAACCACAGCAGCAGCATCTAATATAAGGAGTTAATAATTGTAGCTTAAGAACTAAAAATAAAAATATAAATAAATGAGTGGCTTTCAAAAGTAATGGGATCAAAAAATAGATAATGCACCCTAATTTTCTACTTAATCTTTCTGACTTTTGAACCTGTTTGAATTCCTAGTTTCAGACTTTGTGCATCAGTGATTTTTTTTTTATTTTCAACAAATGAAACAAAATCCAAACCACTTATATAACCAACCCATTCTGGGTGCTTTATGACTCACTATTAGATGGTAAGAAGCCATAGCACACCCCCTATGAAAGAGAATTCTTTTTGAAGTTGTCCAAAATGAAAAAAACCCACTGAATTAAATGTTCTGCTGTTTTAAAGGCACTGTAATAAACAGCCCTGGAACAATATGCATTTATGCCTTTACATTGTAGTTAGTATTCTGAAATATTCGAAGTGTTTAAATACCTAGAAATACAAGTTTTTACTAACAAGGCAGATCTGTAAATTCTCCTCTGGAGCAGAGACTGCAAAACATTTTCCCCTTCACTTTCTGGCAAATGACTTAAAAGTTGAAGTAACTCTGGAGGAGAACCAGAAAAAAAAAAGGAAACTTGGAATGCAAACCTTCCAGACGTGATTTTGTTGCATTGGGAATCCTTTCCAATCACTAGAATCATTTTGAAAATTGACTCACTAAAAAAAACTAATCAAGTACAACACCAGCATTCAGCCCTAAGTAACAGGAGGCTTTTAAGCATCTCATCTCTCCTATTTTAATATATTTGCTTTCTTTAGTAAGGTGTGCATTGTGCCACTCTTTGTCACTGGTCCAGAACAATCACTTATTGTTTCTACCAAAGGGAACAGCAGATGTTTCTGCTCTGGTGGTAAAAATTCCAGGTGTTACATGAACACCCTTGGATCTTATACGTGTAAATACCTAGTTAATAGGTCATATACTGGTGAATAGCACTTTTGAATAAACCAAACAGCGCAGGAGGTTGTAGGTCCAAGAAAAGTTATTATTGTTCTGTATTTGTACTGTTTCCCTCATTTAACACTGCATCCACCTTTTTTCTCTTAACATCTACCTTTGTCTGTTCCTGCTGCTAAACCAGTGGCACCAGTCTTCACTTGAGACCAGCCGAGCTTGTAAAAAGACCTTCTTTGGGAAAATGACTATTTTCACAGAAAGCCAGAAGAGACCCGACTGTGGTCAGTGAGAGAGGAAGAGAAAAGTGAGAATTGATGAACTCTCTCGATTCCCAGCATTATCTGACCACGTACCTCTGCTCCGGAGAAACAAGCAGTATCAGAGGTTTCAAATTGTATAGTAAAATACATCCTTTGACACAGCATGTTAAGGAGACGGAAGACAGCATTCAAAGAAAAGCTGTAATAGGCCAGCATTAGTCTATCAGCTTTTGTATTGGTTCCCAATAATGAGTAGAGATGTTTCACAGGAGCTCAAAGCTCACTGTGAAGGAAAAAGCAATTTCTGGAATTGATTTTAAGGGATCCTATTCTGTTTTCACTTACTGTGTCTGTAACTTTGGGGCCTTTCCATACTTAAAATGAATTTATCAGAAATAAGACCACACAGAAAGACTATAGAGAAAGCTATATGTGCACATATTCAAGGGAATAACACCACAGAAAAAGGAAGGGGTGCTGCACATCATGGCAGCAGAGCTTACTTGAAGCTCAGTAAAAGGAAAAATGTCAGTTCCTACTCCAGATCTCTTGCTCTAGAGAAAATGGGAAAGAGCAGATGATTCAAAGAGAAGCAAGTGGATGACTATTGTCCACATAAATAACAAATCTCACCTTTTCTGGAAGTTTTTGGTTACTCAAAACAATACAGCAGAACACAGAGAGTCTACGGTCCTTGTGATAGTGACAAGTCTTTCTTTTAAGAGGTACAGGAATGTATAGGAACTAGGTGGGCATTTTAGATTTTATTCCAAAGGAGAAACTCTTAAGAACTGAAAGGCTGAAGGCAATGGAGGTAGAAGTGATCATGAGACACAGAGGAAGGGAAAGGAGACCAGGATAATGAGGACAAGGGACTTCAAAAAAAAAGAAGGAAAAAAAAGCAGACTTCAACACATTCAGAACTGTGAGATGCTGCCTCTTGGGAAGACAATCTAAGGTAGAGAGGAATGCGGGAGATCTGGTAGTGCTGAAAGGGGTTGTATCAAAAGCACAATAGCAGTCTATCCCAGCACAGAGGAAAGATAGTGAATGTAGCTTGAAACCAATATGATTACATTGGGAGCACTTTAAAGACCAAACAATCAAAAAGCAACTGCATAGAAAGTGGGAACAAGGACAGACAACCAAGAAAGAGCATAAAGGAATAGCATAAGCACGCAGAGATAAATCAGAAAGGGTAAGGCATAAGATGAATTACAACTAACAAGGATATAAAGGCAACAAAGAAGGCTCTATAAATACATTAAAAGTAAGAAGAGAGCAAAGAAAAGCATAAGCCCATCAGTTAATGGACAAGAACAAATCCAATGATGCCGAGAATGCAATATTACCTCTGCCACAGTCTCCAGAAAAAAAAGGTTAATTGTGACCCAATACTTAACACAATTTTAATAAGGAGATGAGATAGCTGATCTGGCCAGAATATGGAACAGGTAAAGACTGTTTAGATGAGTAAGGGCTTGCTTGCCGAGGGATATAACAGTGTAGTAAATTCTGGTGTGACTTTACCCCTGTGACCCTGCACCAGCCAGCACCTGCTTCAGAAGTGATGCACATCTGTATCCACAGAGTAAGTGGGTAAGGGTGTTGTATTGTTCCAGAAGCTGGTCTGACCTTGACAAGGAGGTGGTGGTGACAGATCTAGTGTATGTCAAGAGAAGGAATATATTCACATAGGGAAATTTCAGCACTCTTAAGAAATAATGTCTTCCCCCCCCAATTCCTTTAGTCTGTTCATCTGAGAAGTATGCAAACTTCTATGTGGGTCAGGGCCCCAGAGCTATGAGCTCTTCTGCAAATGGGTAATGCCAGTTTCGATCTGCCATCTTTCTTGGAGGCTGGCCCTACAAAAAAGAAAAAAAACACACAACAAAAACCAACCCAAATACCCCCAAGCAAGAGTTACTACAGTCAGAAACATGAACCCTTAGTGTTACAGGACATGTTACCCAACAGCTTTGGCTGCTCCCTCAAGGTACAAGCAACCTCTTCTGCTCCAAGACACTGTCATCTCTCTCTTGGCTGATCAGGATGAGTCCCTACCTACTGTCCTCCATATGGCACAAACCAGATGAAATGTGTGATCTCAGGACTTCCAAGTTTTAACTGTCCTCTATTAATAACACAGATTCTTCTTTCTGCAACACAAATTCCACAGCATTTTCTGGTAAGGGAAATTATATCTTGGCATCTGTTCTTTTCACTGCCAGAACCAGATTGCTCATCTTATTATATCTTACAAAATTGCTCAAGACCTGCACGGAGAAAATTGATTTTCAATATGGCCTTTTTTTTTGTTGTTTTAATAGGCACACTTAAGATCATGAAAAGCACCTTGCCAGTTCCAAACACACCGGAGCCATTTTGCAGGGACAGCTATCAAAAGGGCATTAGGAAATATAAATGAGGAGCTCCAAAACATAGCTTCCCAACACTGACTGATATCAAGATCTGCTTGATCAAAAAGGTCCACACAATGCTGTCCCATTTCAGCTCATCTGGGAACAAGTCTATCACTTAACCCTGGCTGGCAAGTAAGCATGGCAGAGAACATCCTCATACCACAAAAAGTGGAAGATATTTTGCATTTATTCCCTTCTCCTGCAATTGGTACATTTACAGATGGATTAACTCCCAAACCCAGGATTTCCAACCAAGTCAACTTTAAAACATGGCACAATGGCACAGGTTCAGAAGAGGAAGAACTAGGATTGATATTCCTATTCACCATTGCCTATATTCAGGGGTGGTAGGACCACATAGCCAAGAAGAGCTGTAAATCCTTACTTAACTTCTGTTTAGCAGAGAGTACAGTTATGTTAAATCAATAGAGAAGATCTTTCCTGACTTTTATCCTGTTGCCACACCTTGCCAGCAAAACAAAGGTGACAACTGCCTGCTGGGTTAGACTTGACTTTTCTAAGCCTCACACTACAAATCAATATTAGAAATAAAACTGTAAGAGGTAAGGATCTGTGGTAAATGCTGCAACCTTGCAGATAATGTGTCTTCCACAAAAACTTCACAGAGCAATCGAATATCTCCATTCCTAGAAGTCATGTGAGTTCCTTTATAGGGCAGTCCAGCTGTCGTGTGTGCCAAATGACAGCAGGAGAATGGGCATTATTAATAAATAGCTGTTATTCATATGGTGCTCATAGCATTTTCCTGCACCTCATGTACTATTGCCCCTACAAACCTACACAGCTTGAATACACCACCTACAGCTGGCCATGCCCCAGAAGCATTTCCTAGAGGCAGCACCTGCAGGAAGACCCAGGAGCACCAGACAAGCTCAGAACAGAGTCAAGTTCCAGCGTACAATGATCAGTCTTTGGCTGCTGCTGAGAGCACCAAAATACAAAAGCCAGGAGAAAGAAAATGATCTGACCTCTGAGTCCAACTGACCCACCTCTCTTCAGCTCTGATTTAGTCACTTTACATGTCCCCTTTCCCTACCCCTGCTCAGTCAGAATCCAGAAGGAAGAACCGCAAAGCTGCTATGAGGTTCTAAAAGACAATATTAACCCCCAAATTGATATAAATCACATCACTGAGGAACTGACTGCAATAAGCCTGTCCAGAGAGACCCTTTCTGTTACCTCCCTGCATCCCCCAGTTCTGCAGGTACATTCAGCTCAGTGACACCCACAGATAATAATGTTGCATCCTAGTTGTTGCACAGCAGCTGAGCACGGAGAGTTTTCCTCCCTGGGCTCAAGCATGACAGCAACAGGACAGAGGATGCTTCCAGCTCCCAAGGTGGTGGTGGGAAACGGCTAGCACAACCTCAGTAAAGCAGATGGGTGAGGGTGAGAAGCACTTTTGCCTATGGAGATGTAGTCTTTATTCAACGGGCACGTTTGCGTAGCTTAGCTAGTTAGTGTTACTGTGCTGCTTTGATACATAAATCATGCATTAGGACTTTTGTTCTCTGTCTGCAGGGCACACATAACTAACTGACATGGTGTGCACAATTTGCTTTGGCTCAATAGCAGAGCTGCTATTCTAAGGGCATTCATTAAGTGGAAGTGGCCAAGGGAAGCAGACACAGCACAGTGGATGTTTCCCTTCTAATTGCCAGTGAATATCTGTTGAGAGCCTTCCTACTTTGTCTTCAGTTTTAGCAGCTGGAGAAAGGGCTGCATATGGACACTGAATAACTGGGTGTTGAGAACCTTTCCAGATTTATTAAAGTAGGGTTCTTAATTCCTCATGAGGACCTCTTTTCCTCAATTTCCCTCCCAGTAACTGGGAGATAAAAACTGAGATTGCTGCCCACAGCCAGGACTATGTAACTCTCCAAGTTACTCTGGTCCTTTTATTATTATTATTATTTTTTCAGAGACATCATTTTTCTAATCTTTCAGCATTTAATATCAGCAAATCACTTGTTTACCATTTTCATCTCACTTCATTGCTCATCTCCACTGGCTAAAAACCTCTTCTCTCAAAGGACTCCCAACCCTGCCCTAGTCTTCACATGTGCGATCACATTCCTTCTCATACATAAAGCCTGAGTTGCGCTGAACAAGCTGGGGATAAGTCTGCAGAGATCTCCTTTCAGCATAAAAGCTGTGCTCTACATGCCAATGAGCTTATGTTTAGCCTGAACTCTAGACAGAAGATCAGTAGTCCCACTCCACTGCTGTTTCCTTCTGGTAATTTTACAGCTGGGTAATACTGAACAGAACATGTAAGCACTGAAATAATGGAAGTTAAAACATAAGGGGAGTCACAGGAGCTGCAGTTTCAAGTGGCATTTGTCAAGGCTGTGCTGGCCAAGTTAAAAGCAGTAAAGGCAATCTGCTAAGAAGCTCCAAGGGAACAGACACCTGTAAGCTTTTTGAGAAGAGCAGCCATTGAAAATGCAGTAAGAAAAAGACTAGGGCTGAGCTGAGTTCAGGCACAAAAAATACTGGGACCAATTCCAACCAAGGCTTAGCCCTATGTAACCTCACCCACAGCTAGAGGGACTGATGATGCTTTGCAGTTCACAGGGAAACAGGTCTGAAAACACCAAAAAGAAATCATGAAATCCAGAGATCACCTCTATCAGTTGAGGAAGTTTTCATTGAATGCCATGGAAGCCACACCATTTTAACCAGAAAAAAAAAAACCTAAAACTAGAAACCTACAGTGATTAAAATTGTTTTAAAAAGTCAAATATTTGATTGCAGGAGGGTAATCTGGAACCAGTGTGCAAGTCTGAATTGGGATGAGTCATGCATGGTTTATTTCCTTCTTCAAATGCAGTTTTGTTTATCACCAGGCTGCTTTACCAGCAGATGTACAAAGGGAAAGGGATGACAAGGAAACTACACAGTTTTCTCAGCACTTGAAATCCTGAGTGTAGCAGCAAGATGTAGCAATGATCCACATATCCTAAACCATACAGAAAGAGTTGAACAGAAGGGAAAACAGTCAAGGAGAATGGGAATAAAAAAAGGATGCCCTTTGTCATTACTGGGATGAAATGAGATGGGCGTGATACCCAGCTGTATTTGTGTCTGGCTGCATTTACCTCCACCTCTCACTGCAGGACACGTTCTGGTTTCTTGAGTATCTTCATCATCCTGAAGATTCCTTCAACGTGTACAAACTATTTTATAGGCCCCCAAAATACCCCAAGTCAGCCATCATGCCCTTCCTATTTCCCTGATGGTGTGCTACCCTGTTTGTAGATGGGGTGTTCAGTCTGGGAAAGAGAAGGCTCTGGGGAGACCTCACAGTGGCCTTCCAGTATTTGAAGAGGGCCTATAAGAAAGCTAGGGATGGACTTTTTACAAGAGCATGTAGTGATAAGACGAGGGGTAATGGCTTTAAACTGAAAGAGGGAAGGTTTAGCTTAGATATTACAAAGGAATTCCTGGAAGTGTTCAAGACCAGCTGGATGGGGTTTGAGGTGTCCCTGCCCATGTCAGGGGGGTTGGAACTTGATGATCTTTAAGGTCCCTTCCCATACTAACCATTCTATGACTCTATGATTCCATGAAAACAACCAAATCACTGAAAGTAAATATTTCCAGTAACACTACTCCTTTCACCTAGTCTTATTCTTAATGACTAGAAGCTGCTGCTTACAGAAGGCATGAGAGATGGAAGGAAACCAAAGGACCAATTAGGTCATTAATCCATCAAGCTGACAGAAGATTAGTCCTTAGAGCATATTTCTTACTGTTCCATCCAGTTTACTTTTTTAAACAACCTCAGCAATGGAGAGTCTATGACTTGCCTTGAGGAAGTTACCCACAGCTTGTTAAAGATCTCTCACCAGGAAAATTTAAATTCTTTCCAGCCTACATTTTCCCCTTTTCTTAATTTCATGTTACAGCTCTCAGCATCCTTTTGTGGCCTGCTTTGTAGGCCATTCCCCAGCACGCATTCTGCGTGTGTGCAAGCGTCTTTCCTTATCCTCTAGCCATGCAAACTACATTCAGCAGTTTCATCCATTCCAAATGCACCTTCTTCCAGCTCTTTAGACTTGGGGAAAATAGGTAGCTTCTTTTGGGATGTTTTTTCCCTGGACTTCCCTCCCACTTTTCTCTATGCTCTGTTGTATTTGAAAGCCTCAGATGGGCACAGTGATCTGATGAAACGAATAGGACAAAAGGAGATCAATTGCACCAAATTCCTTCCAGAGGGGAACATATAACACAAATATTTTTCCTTCTCTGGTGAAGCAATGGGATGGGAGATTGGCTGGCTGTTCACTCCCCTGTCAGTAAGAGCTGTGCTTTGAATGTACCTTTACCTTCCTAGCAGAAGGGTCAGGCCAACTTCTGGTACAGAGGAAAAAGCACACAAAAAACCACTTCTAGACAAACATATTCCATATTAACACCATTACAACATCCAGCCACAGCAGACGCTTGGATGTCAAAGCCCCACTCCTGTCTCTGAATTCAGTCTCCACGCGCTGAAATGGAGAGCGGCCACAGTAACTGGCTGTGGGACAGCTGATGGCAGTCTGGGGCTGGGCTGCCCTTTGCTAGATGCCAAAAAGCACAGCCAAAGACTGGCCACACACTGGAGGAATCAACGGAGAGAGAGTCCCTTCCAATCTGAAGCCTGGAAATCAGAAAGGAGCCAAAGGGAGGGATCACACACCACCCAAAGTGAAACAAACAGTTCTTAAAAGATGTTTTTGCTCAAGTGGAACATAAAGAGCAATCTCTAGCATGGCATCTCATGGAGCTGCTGCCTGCAATTACTGGCAGAGGAGAGCCACCGATGGCACAGCCCAGCTGCTGGATACCCCCAGGCAGAGAGAGCTTCCTAAGGTAGCCAGTTCTTCTCAAGGCAATTGCCTGCTGACTTGCCCAAGTAGAAACACTGCAAAACACACTACAAAATTACTACAAAACACACCACAAACTACTCCAGCCTCACTGCAGCTGGAAGCTTGCGCAGATTTGTAGCTGATGAAGGTCTGGTCAGGAAAGCACAGTCACACAGGTCATTCCCCCACTGACTTCAGAGGGACTGGCGTGCTCCAGTCAGAGCACATCTGGGCAAGGAAGGGCAGGAGAATGGACTCATGCTGCTGTGTCTGCCCACTGCAGGGCACTTGGCTCAACTGGAGGGGAAAAGCAGACAGAGGCACATTTTGTGTGACCAGAGAGCCACAGGCTACTAAGAAAGTCCAAAGGTGGATCAGCCTAGGTAGTGACTGAACTTTCTACAGCTGCTTCGTTCTCCTCTAGTTGAACTGGAATTTGTTATCACAAGAAATAGAAATCTGCTCCTGACTATGTCAGTTCTGTCTTTTCCTCCAATGGATGGAAGAGATCTGCATTTTTATACCGCACCATCATAATCTCTCTTGACTTTCAATGGCTTTGAGCTACAACTACACACCTCGAAGAGCTGAGCTTTTTGCATGCCTATTAAACTTAACTTTAAACTGATTATTGAAATATCCAGGCTGTTAATGTAATGACTGCCAGCTGAAGCCGTGCTCTCTTCACTGTTTAATCTTCACTTACAGTGTCAGAATTCATTTGTTCTTTCCCACTGCACTCCCTTTTCCAAATTGTGCATTCCCAAGCGCCCGCACAGACACCCCTTCCCACCCCCACTGAGCTCACCGCTTACAGCCTGCTGGAAACGGATCATTCAAGGGAGAGCTTACTTGTTTCCAGCAACAGACCAAAGCAAGCATAAGGAACAACGCAATTACTGTTTATCTGAGGACAAAACTAGAGCACCTTGGATACCTTTGTGCAGAGCAGAAGGTGAATTTCCTATTTAATTCTTTTCTGCTTTCTCTTCTGGATTCCTTAGCAACAGGAAGCGCTAATCAGCTCTCTGCTCTGCCAGAAGCAATTGCGTTTTAGAAGCCAGCTGTCCCAACAAAAGTTTAAGTAGAATGCCTAAACATCAAGATGCAGCCACCACATCCAGCAAGGGGGGCGGAGCTTTTATACCATCTCATTGCCGCCTATGGCTTTCAAGTAAGGCAGGGGCTTACCTGAGCCATGAGCCCAGCATCAGTGAGACATCCCCACACCTCAGCCACGCAGGACACCTTCCTCCAAGCTGCCACCATCTCCTTTCACTCTCAGCCCAACCAAGAGACAGAGGGAAAAGGAACTCTGAGGTCTCAGCTCAGAAGCATCTCCACATTGATGCTCCATCTCCGTGTTCCAAATACGAAGGATCTTTTCTTTCGCAGCTGTTTCTACCCTCTCCTGAGGGCCATGGAAGCAAGGTCAGACATCTGCGGCCTTTCTGTAGAAAAGGGTATTTGCTGCTCACTTGCAAGCTGAGGGACGGATGTCCAGCCCCCTGAGGGTGGCAGATACCATCTCCTCTGCGTGACATTTGCACAGTGCTTTGGTACACAGCTACGTAAATGTAAGACAATCAGGGGATATTGTTCAAATCCCGTAAACCCATCTGAAGCCAAGAGGGTAATGCCAATTTATACCATTTAAGTATCTAAGTCTGTGTAATTAACAATTAGAGATGAAGCGCAGGGACTGTAAGCAATAGGGCCAGGTTTACTCAGGTCTATTGCCAGCACGTAAGCACAGTTTTAGTGAAAAGCAAAATTCCATAAATAGTCTTACTGAAAAGCAGAATTCTCTCAGAAGAAAGCAAAATTCAAACCAATTGAACAGATCATCCGACACCTCATTTGTCCTTGCAATGGCTGAAAAATTATCCAACCCATTGAACAGCATGTATGATCTTCCCAGGTGGGTCAGAAAAAGCCTAAGGCACAGAACAGCAGGTACAGTAGAGGTCACACAGCACCATGGTGTGAACGCTGAGGCCAGCAGAAGCTGTGAACACACATGGGTTTAAGGACACTGCTTGGCCAAGTGGCATTTTCTTGGCCAAGTGGACTTTTCTTCCACTGAAGCCACAGGAACGCTAACTCTGCAACACTCCCCCCTTTCCCCACCCCAGTTAGAAGAGCTGGCAGAGGTGATTTACCCAGCCCCCACGTGCAACACAATCAGATTGTTAGAAACACCCCGAGTCCTGAATTCCTACTATTGTATCTTCTTATGCTTTTGCACGACAGATCAAAGACCTTCTTCACATATTTCCTCTTCTGCAACAGGATCCACTGGCCCAAGATGTTTTCCTTTATTAATAAATACTACAACAATGTCTTGGAAGTCACAGGTAAGAAGTGCAGGTGCTCCACAGGGCAATGCATGTGAAATACTCCAGTACTTTTGTCCAGGGCTTTCCATGCAGCTCCCTGTTTAATGAGTCCATCAGCAGGTTTAATGACCTGCCAGAGCTTTAGAAACACTCTGCCCTCCTCATCAATGATTCACACACAGTCTTAAAACTGTGCACAGATTAAAGAGGCTGCTGCTCCCCCACCTCGCTTCAACCCAAAGCGGTTTTAAATATTTCATCTCGCCACAGAACTCTTCTGTACACATCCCAAAGGCGCTCTGAGAAGCTCTCGCTGGGAGCTCGGCTTTACCTGGCAGAGGGCCTGCTGGCACCAGGAGAAATCTGTCGCTGCCAGGCCTGCCCACATCCCTTATTTACTTTATTTAATGAGTCCTGCGTGACCCCAGCCATCAAGAGTTTCTGACCAACTACCTCAGAAACAGAGGTTTTCTGAGGTGGTTGGTGCTTTCTATTTGTGGATGGAAGCCCTGATTGCAGGGCCAGAACAAAGAAGTATCTGATGCACAATTACTGGGGTCAGCAGGAGCCTTCCTTCAGCTTCAAGGGAAAGAGAGCCATAGCCCTTTTCTCCTGTGAGCTCCAGTGGGATTTAAAGGGGACCAACAAATGCAGAAATGTGGGCAGGATCTTACACTTCTCAGATGAGTACAGAAAGGATCACCAGTCTTCTAGGTTACCCAAGACACCTTATAGCTCTTACTGCAAAGCAACCCTGGACCGTTTTATCTCACATCAGACGGCCACGGAGACTGCCCTCCCTGGAGAAATCATGACTGTGCCCTGTGATACAGTCCTCATGAACACAGTTTTATTCCCTGGAGAAGGAGAGCCCAGGGGAGAGGGAAAAAGACCTAGAGCCACTCCTCAGCATTACCACCAGTGGCAGGACACTGCTGATACTGGTCTCTGCCACTGCTTCACAGACTCCCAGGTGGGAATGGTGCCAGTAGATCTCACTGTCCACCAAGGCATTTTGGGATTTACAGATCCCCTGTACAGGACAAGCTATTACATTACTAGGAACAGCTGTGTTTATGTGATACTGTGGCCATGCAGGCCACGTACTTCTAGCAGGCAGAGGTCTGCCCAGTGTGCTGGATTTTGTTATAGATGCAACTTCTCCGCACTTCCTCTAGGCAGATTCCTACACCTTATTGTTTTTGCAAATATTCATTCGTATATATATTTAGCATATAATCTTAAGGCACTATAAAGAAAGAAATCACTAAAAAGATCAGGAAACATAGTAGTGAGATAATCTCTTACTAAGCTCTTACTAAGCACATCATCATACACCCTGTCACCTGTTTGGGGTTTTTTTGTTTTGTTTTTTACTCTGCTCTTACCATCCTTTCATCAGCAGAGAACAGCTTGTCTGCTGGCACTCATGGGTAGTGCCCACCCAGCATTTAGACTGTTGTTTGGTCACTAATTTCATGAGAAATCCGTTTTCCAGCAATTTGGCTAGCTCCAAAAAGAGACAAATAACATTCCCTAGATAAATAACTTGCAATTTTTGATTGGCAAATCATTCATGCACTTTTTAAAGTTAGTCAACCAGCTCTGAACACAGAAAAAGGACAAATCCAGGGAAACAGCCATGCAGAGACATAAATGCACACGTGCACAGACACGCCATTTCCTTTGTGACAGCTTCAGCAGCTCTGGATTTCTGCCCTCCTTTGAGCGTGTTTCCCACCTAAAGGCCTTGGAAGAGGCAGGGAGCATGCTGCAGTCACCTGAACACCTGCACCCATACCTTTGCCTTTCTTTACAGAGGAGTCAGCTTGGTTTCACCACCTGTAGAAGTAGTAACCAGCCTGCATTTCCCCACTGTTTTACAAAGGGCATTCATTGGCAGTGGAAGGTGCCTGCTGAAAGCATGAGGAACCAATCCACGCCCTCACAACAGGGATGACCTTAGTCCATGCTGTCCATCCACCCTGACCAACGGGGACAACCTCAATTTCCATATGTCCATTCAAGCTCAGGAGTGTTTGGAAAGCAGACCTTCGTCACAAGGAGTTGACCTGGGACCACACAGTTCACAGAAAGGCTTTAAGCCGCAGTTCACTTTCGCTCCTGACTGCATGGCATGCAGCAAGATCTATCTGCTCAACACAACCAATAGACCATTTTCTCTATTTTCAGGTAAAATTATATGAACAGGGAATATCTCAACATCTTTCTGATTTTCACCCACTTGAGTATTAGTGAGGGGCTAAAAACCTGAGAGCCCAAATTCCCAGTCCCTCTGTCAGTCTCTCTCTCCTGGTTTCTGGATCTCCAGCAGTCCAGCCTTTACCAGCTGGGTGGTCCATGGCTAAGGGACACACTCAGTCTCCACATGCCTGTGGTCACTCATGACACAGGAAAGGCTCCTCAGCAGATCACCCTGTGGCCCTCGGGAGAATTCCTGACCTTTGTATTTCCATTTAAATCAACTTAAACATTAAGGGCCTCCAGGGTGTCAAACAGCTTGCACCCACACCACTTGCTTTACAGTGCTTCCCCATTGTCAGAATTGTGAGTGAGGGACCAGATTATATCCCCTACACCACAAGAGATACTACAGCCGGTAGCACTTGGTCACATCATTTCCTTGCCCTCATTTCTCCTCTCATCCCATAATGGGAAATGAGGCCAAAAATCCTCAAAAGGTGAAGGAGACCATAGATGCCCACAGCAGACATGGCCAAATAACAAACATTTTTATTTGTTGGAAAACTCAGAAAGGGAAGCCTTGCCTTCTCCTTTGTATTTCAGGCTTTGCTACAGGAAAGAGCAATGGGCTCTGTGGGCCTGCAAAGGGTAGCCCTGCCTGAGAGGGAAGGCAAAGATCCCTTTATTTAGTGCAAAACTAAACAAAAGTGAGCAATAAAGCACTACAGAAAATGAGCAGGTAAGTACTTGCATTTTATCTTCAATCGATATCTTTTCAGCATGGCTGATCTCCAAAATCTGATTTTGTGTTGTACTGCAAATCCATACCCCCTGGGAAGCTTGCATCCCTCTTGCTGAGCATTAGCTCTCACTTCATTTGTCCACAGGATCTCTACACAGCTGTCATCTCGACATCCAAGCAAGCTTAAACAAAAGTATAATCTCTCTATAAAGTACATCTTTACACTTGAATAACTGTTGCTCTCAGGTGTCCCATTCCATGGAATCCATCACCAAACCATTTTGCCCTCCTCAGCGAAGGGAGGATGTTCAGGGAAGAGAGCTCTGTAGTGCATCACAGGCTCAATTGACTGGGGCTCTCTGCTTCTCCCTGTCTCACTTTGGTCTGTTCTGGAGGTGAAAGAGCCATGCCATGGGTCCCTGGCCAGAGCTGCTGCAGCAGCCACGGAACAATTTGGTGTACATCCTCGCTGTACAACAAAGCCATAATGCTAGGGATGTGGCAAGAGAGAGCTTTTGATTAAAGGTCTGTGTGATGAACAACCAGACCCTGAGGAGGATGCAGGACCAGATGATGGGCTGATAAAGTAGCTATTGCAATAATGTCAATTCACTACCTCTTTCTGTCATATTCCTTCCTGTCTAGTGACTCAAGACATTAAAGAAAAGTGAAGTGATCAATGCACTTCAGCTGGTGTTCAAGCTGAAATGAGGAAATATTGTGTTTCCCCTTTATTTTCTGTTAGCTCCAGGTATCTTACTATGATCCGTGCAGGATGAGTGACCCCATTTCTGTAAAACCCCTGTCCAGAAGTCCCTGCAGTTTAACCACAGCAGCAGTGTTAAACCAAAGGAAGAGATGCAGGTGCTGAGGCTGTTTCCAAACCACCTTCCACTTAATTGTCTCCAGTATAGCTCAGTCAGAGAGCCATCACCACAGCACTCCCTAGGGATTCTCACTGGAGTAAGGGTGCTAAAGCACCAACTACCAGTGACATCAGGGCTCCTAAAGCACAGATATGTCAGGTATCCACAGTGCTACTAAAAACCTCATGCATTTGGCCAGTTTGAGTCATATGAAAATCATACTTGACGAACCACAAGGATCAAAGGAGCATCTCCATCCCTAACAGAAGCAGGGGGATCTTTAATATGTTTTATCAGGGTTGAAGTTCTCAGATTATGTAGTATCATCACAGCAGTTTCAGAGGTGCAAAAGATGGGTATGAAAGCACAATTACGTTAGTTAATTCCATCAAAGAGTTAAGGTTAATGGAACCAAACCCAAGCTGGTGTGAATCATTGCAGTTCCACTGGAGGGAACAGTTACATTATTTACTCCAGATGAAAATCTCTTTCAGTAAGTTGAACAGAACAAGAGAGGGCTATAAGCAGATTCAGACTTATAAAACAGTAAAGCACAATTTTCTGTCCTTAAAATAAATCTCTCTCCCACACTGGAGTTGAAATCTGAGGGCCGTGTCAGGTGAAAAGCAAGGCCTGCTATTTGCTGCCTTCCGAAACAAAAAAAAAAAAAGGATGTAGGCTGATGAAGCCTGTCAGACATTAACCCTCTTGCTGCATCAGGAATCACTGTTCATAGATTGATGGGCCCAGCCCCCCCAGTCACCTCAGCCCACCATGCAAGTCCTTCCTCCAGATGCAAAGCTGGCTCAAAGGGCTGTAGCACAGGTATGGGATTTTGGAGGCCTGGGCTGCATTCCTTGCTTCTGCTACAGCTACTGCTCAGCAAGGCTCTTGGGTTGTGTTCTTAACCAGTCAGCCTCCAGGACTACCTAGCATTTACACCATCTGTGGAAAAACCATCCTCAGCTGAAGTTGAGGGACTGGGCTACATGACACTGGGTGATCCCCTCCTGGACACCCCTCTCTCATCTTCCTGCTCTGCCTCTCTTCATTACATCACTGGAAATCCCCTGGCCCTGAGGTCTGTGCCACAGGCAACCATGGTCAAGACCAGACCTACAACTCCTTACTCCTGATACCCAGCTCTGCCACATTCTGCTTCTTCCCACAGCCCAGGAGGAGGAAACTTCTGGCAGCTCTGCTTTGAGCGAGCAGCACACTGCAGGCAGCTTGGTGCACTGCAAGATGTACAGATGGGGAAACGCTAGGAGACAGAGGTAATTGTCACAGTAAATCATCTGGGAACAGACAAGCTTTTGAGCACATTAACCCTGGTCACATCGTTCCACCTACAAAAGGCTTGTAGTGTTCAAGCCACCAAGAGTATTGCTGCTACAACACAGCTAACGGAGAACCACAAAACAAGGACAAGCACTTTGACTTCACAGCATGCTGTAATGCCAAAAATTTATATTGACCTGATATAAATGACCCACAACAGCATTCAGCATTAATCCAGGAAACCAGGTGTTGCACAACTCCCCTCCAGCCTCCAGCTGGGGCAGGCTTTGCTGATCTAATGACTCAGTGTGCAATCTGCTACTTAGAATCACAGAATTGTCTAGTTTGGAAGGGACCTAGTCCAACCATCAACCTAACTCTGAAAAAAAAAACAACCACAAACATCACTAAGCCATGTCTCCAAGCATTACGTCAACCCGGCTTTTAAATATCTTCAAGGATGGTGCCTCAACCACTTCCCTGGGCAGCACATTTCAAGTCTTAAGAACCCTTTCCTTGTCAAAATTGTTCCTGATCTCCAATCTGAACCTCCCCAGGTGCAACTTGAGGCCATTTCCTCCTGTCCCATCACCTGTGACTTGGGAGCAGAGACCGACCCCCCACCCCAGCTACCCCCTCCTTTCAGGGAGTTGGAGAGCGTGAGAAGGTCTCCCCTCAGCCTCCTTTTCTCCAGCGTCTCCTCATCAGACTTCTTCTCCAGACCCCTTACCAGCTTTGTTGTCCTTCTCTGGACCCGCTCCAGCACTTCAATGGTTTTTTTTTTGTGTGGTAAGGGGTCCAAAACTTCTCTGATGTTGTCACAGGACTTGCTGCTACAGGTTTCCCTGCTACAGGAGCCTAGCTGACAGTACTGGGCTCTTTGACTATGGCTGATCTGCATATTAATCCAATAACACTTTGCAATTATATAAAATAAGAAGGGCGGGGAAGAGGGTTGGGGGGAGGAGAGAAAGAAATGATGAAGGCCTCTGCAGATGTTGTCCTCGCATATGGTATCCCACATGGCTATGTGTCAGTGATGCTTCACTTTATAAGATCTCATTCTTCAGAGAGTAACCCCAGCCCCTTCCATACTGCAATCAAGAGATTAAGAAACAGGTAGCTCCGCGGGCCACTTTGTCATTGCTGATAGAAGTGCTGAACAGCTACTGCTAAATTACAGCTATCCATCTCCCAGGCTGTACATAGATACATTAATTATTTTTCCCCATTCCCCACAGACAGATGCTTCCTGTTTTCTTGACATAAGCCGTGTGGATCACTTGCCCATCTGGTTTCTCTGCATTGTTGTAACGGCATCTTTCCCTCAGATGTCATCTTTCAATTTCTAATAGCCTCCTCAGGGAGACAAAATTATTACTTAGCATTTCCTAAGTGATACATCTCTAATCCTCCAGAATTTGTTAATTCATCCTGAAATTACTGTATTGTGTTGGGATGTGCTATTAGCCCAGATTTACAGGGCACACGTAAGGCTAGGAGTCTGGTAGCAACGACATGACTTGCCAAACGTCATCGGTGATGACGTTTGGCAAGTCATGTCGTTGCTACCAGACTCCTGGCCTTGGTGACCAAGCAGACACACGAGTAAAGAATTTAAAAGTTGGATTTCACACCAGTAGGTAAGTATAAGAAAGTATGAGAGACAGCAGTACACAACCTGCTTGTTTAAGGAGAACAGACTCCACGTGCACAAAATGGCAGGGCTTTGGCTATTTTCAGGCCTAAGGAAGATGATGTTTCTTTACAAGGACACCCATGGGATCCCAGCGGATGAGAAGCAGCAGCACCATAAGGATAAAGCCACAAAGACAGTGGTGAGGCCACCAGCAGCAACTTGCCAGACTTCACAGGATCTGAGGAGTCCCCTGCCGACACAGAAAGCTCCAGGTTTTCCACCGGGGTAGAAAGCCCCTCAGCATGAGTTTCACCAACAGAACCAGAGTGCGCTCTGACTAGTAGATAAAGAAAGGAGCTGCTTCAGGAGATTTCTGTTTCAAGTTCACACCACGGTCCATAATCCTTGAGGGAAGATAGCCATAGATGTGGTATTAGAGCAATTCTACAAACGATCTCTCCTAAGCATCAGTTTCTCCAGGCAAAGAGGAATGGGCAGTTTTTATAGCAGTTCCTTTTTTATGACTCAGTTCCATGTCATTATACCTATAAGATCCTGTCTCTCCAGGGTATTTTTCTCTGGTGATTAAAGCTGTGAGCCTTCGACCTTGTGGCTTATCAACACTACACAACACACACTATAACCACCCAGAAACTTGCTGCCTTTCATCCCTTATTGCTTAATAAACTTGCCAGCAGACCTATTGCAACAGAATAATGAAGCTAAGCAATTGCATTCAGCTCAGTAAATCTGGGAGCAGAGCCTGTTAAAAATAAATAAAATTAAATTAAAAAAAAAAACTAATTGCAGAAATGTGGAGTGTTATGAAGAGATCCTGTCAGTTCAGCCAGAGTTCACAAACCACTCACTCCTATTTCAGCTGCTGAGAGGAGCGGTTGTGTGAGAGGAGAATGAGGGTAGGGAGTTGCATAAAGCCAGAAGAGGAGAAAGAGGTGGCAGGACAGATCCACACATGGTCTGCAGCTTCAGGAGCTGCTGGAGGGACTGCAGACAGCATGGCCTTTCACATGAGGTGCTCAGGAAGGGAAGAGAAGCAGGCACTTTGGCAGACTGATGTTGAAAAGGCAGCCCAGCACCTAGCTCCTGAAGTTTCAAATTCGGTGGAATTACAGCCAGCTGACATTGCCAACCTGCAGTTTACATTGTTAGTGCTGTAATTGGGCATTTCCTGGCACCAAGTACAAGACATGTCCTGTTCCAAGGCAAGGCATGGGTAGGACATAACACTAAGGCACAGGGTAAGCACTGCATTTGCAGAACATCCAACACCCTGCTATACTGAGCAATCATATGATGGCTCTGCAGGGCCAGATGCCTGACCAAAGTGCCTAAAATATGGCTCTTTCCCACCATTGCCCATGTATGGAGCCTGTGGCGACCGCTTCTCCATCTCTGTGTGCCTTGTGTGGGTCTCACAGACAGGGCCACAGAACATCTGGTCTGCAAGATCACTCACAGACATCCCACAGGGCCCATAACACTGCCCATCACATGCTGGGCAGGCTGAGACTGCCAGCCTGCAAGACTAAAAGCCACAGAAATGTATTCAGCCCCCAGAAGACGGTAGGAGAAAGCAAGAACTACGCTCACTCCCATATCCAATTCCCTCCACCAGCAAGGAGATCATTAGGGAAAAATGCCCAAATCATCCCAGGATTACCTACAATTTCACTAAACCTTTCTGCCTGTAGGACTCCCTAGCCCACTCTTTTACCAGCATATATATCCCTCCCTCCATCCTTCCTCAGGCAATAACATCACACCACAAGGCCTCCTTATTGCTTCATTCTGTGGTGAGCAAGAGGGAACAGAATGGGAAGCACTAACTTTACCACTCATGGAAGGGCCTTCTAGACCAGATTACTTTGTCAGGACCACAAGAAAGCATGAATGGAACAAGGAGACCACGTTTTTTTTCCATGCAATGCTGGGGCAGGTCCAGAGGGTTGATCCCTCCCAATAAAAAGATGAGTGGTGTCCAGGATCCAGGGCCATCACAAGACTTTAGTAGTTCCCACCGCTACCATCAGCCCAAAGTACTCTCTCCAGCTACAGAGTCACTCGTAATGGAAGCTAGAGCTGTGTTTGGCTTCCTGGGAGAAATTTCTGCTGCAGGTGTAAGCTGCTGCTGAGCCTTTCCACTAAGCTATGCAATACATCTCCCAGATAGACAGGGAACCAGAAAAGGGAGTTCCATCACCACAATGCATTTCACAGTCAAGCACTACAATTTACAGCACATAAACACTGTATATGTACTGCAGCTTTTTGCAGACAACATTATCATCTCAAAGGGTAGGTAGGAGGGGGGGAGTAACAGCTTGTAACAACTGTAGCATAGACAGCTGCTTTCTTTGCCTCGTCTAATGCTGTTTGGGGAGGTAAAATAGGTCTACCAGCAGTGCCTCTGCTTCTGCTAGCATACGCTGCAGCTCCACGTGGGGCTTCTGCTGAATAATTAGGTTAAAGACGACACAATCATGTAAACAATCTTGTAGAAGCTTTCCAAGATAAATCTCAGACCAAATCATTCATAACTCCAAGCACATCCGTTTCCCAGAAAGCAGACGTGGTGCCCTCACGCTGTGCTTTTGCACTGCTTTTAACACAGCCCGTCTCACCCAATCCCTGTGGCTGGAAACCTGTGGACAGGATTAATCTCTCATAATGCCAGGTGTCACAGCTAATGACACGTTTCAGCTGCACACGAGATTATTTAAAAGTTTTCTGCTACTAGAAATGTCAGTCCTTGTCTTCCTACCTTTCCTCCTCTCTTTCCCCAACCTGATGGGTCCCACTCCCTCCCTTGTCCTTGTGTCAGACCCTTCAGAACAGAGCCAGTTCAGTTCACTAATCTGACAGAAAGTGCTTCCTTTATTCTCTCCCAGGGAAAAACTTTTGGCCAAGTTTATTTTTTCTGCCAACTTAGTGAGTTCAATCACCTCAGCAGGAGCGGGCTAGCAAAAACCAAAATCAAAGCTGACAATAGCTGTACCACCAAAGACATACAAACAAAAGTGCCCAGGATCAGAAAGGCATTGGATCAGCTCAGCTGTACCTCTGCACTGCACCCGCAACTAAACACACGAGGATGTCTCAAATGAGATGTTCTATCAGACAAATAGGTGATTTCTCTCCTATAGCCCAGAGGTTATAAGAAATTATCTTTTCACCAGTCTAGCTTACTCTAGTTGCTGGATAGTTTGGCTCTACTGGCCAAAAAAAGTAGCTTTTTCTCTTTTGTGCTTGGAGTTTGCCTGAAGGAAGTTTGGCAAGGATGCAGCCATGACATCTGTAATGGTAGCAGCATGGGAAAAGACTGCCAAGGCGATCCTGTTTTAGGAAGTGGAATCACACTGGACTTACATAACCTTAAAGAAACCATATTTCTTTCTGTCCCAGGATTTTAGCATTTAGATAATCCTTGACAAATGCTTCAAGCTTCCATTTTTGCAAACTGGCTGTAGCTGGAATAGGACTTAGCCCATATTGTAGGGATGCTGCACACAGGGCCACCACATCTGGTTCTGGAAGCCGATAACTCTTTGCTTGCCCTGTTCTTGCACAGGTGTTTACTGCTGGTGACAGCACAGCATCCTCACAGATCTCTGCTCTGACCCACCAGGGCTCTCTTCATGTCTAGCCTAGACACTGCAGCCTCAGCCAAGCAGTGCCCAGAAGCCTTTCTTGACTCCTTCCTTCTGCTTTGAGCTCTCAGAGCAAAGAAAGCTCTGGTTTTCCCTTTAAGGGTGTCAGACCGAGAATCTTCCACATTGATAGTTTGTCTGAGCAACAACAGAAGGGAATTGCCATGGTTACAACCTCGTTCGTGGACTTAGGCAGAACAGCAGGATTCATGGAGCCAAACTCAAAAGCTCACTTGTACATCAGAAAGCCACAACTGGAGATGAGCAAACATGAGAAGAAAAAGAAATTGCTTCTCCCACCACACAAAATGCCAAAAGGGACAGGCAGGAAACCCTGCACCACATCAGAGTTTTGAGAAAGGTAAGCACAATTACTTTCATTAAAAGGTTTAGGGAAATATCCATCAGCAGAGCGGGCAGGCAGTTGCAACCCAGCGAACTTCCTCCTTGAGGGCAAAGATTGATTATTCTTTTAGAAGTGTGAACTCCCTCAAGCAGTTCTCTTCACTCCTTATTTTGCTTCAGACAGAAGCTGTGAGGTTGTAAAGGCCACATGTGCCCTCTGGCATCTTTGCTTGCAGCAGCAATCAAAGAGGCTGCAAGAGGAGCTCGGGGTGGAGCTCAGCCTGGCATACACAGGTCACCTGTCTCAGCCTCCAACTAACAATTGTGACATGACAATCACAGCACAACTCTGCACTTGCTGCGTGATCAGGTACAAGATGCAGCAGCTGAGAAGGACAACCATGGCCTTGGCTGCCCCATTGGGTTGTGGTTCCCTCTTAACAGCAGCCAGGAACTCTGTTTGTCCTTGAAAGGTCAGTGCCACCAGCTCAGGTGACATACCTGTAGGGCTAGATACAGGTTGAGGCCCTGAGGCTGGAGTCTGTAGATGCATTCCCTCCACACACAGCAGTATGAGTAGGTACCATGAGGTTCCCCAGCCATGGAACACCCTTGCTCTTGATGGTAACTCCCACAGTGATGCATTTTGCCAACAAAGCAGCCAAGACACAGAATCATAAAATAATTTTGGCTGAAAAAGACCCTTGGGATCATCAAGTCCAACCATCAACCCCACTCTACAAAGTTCTCCCCCACACCACATCCCCCAACACCACATCTGAACAACTCTTACACACATCCAAGGATGGTGATTCAACCCCCTCCCTGGGCAGCCTATTCCAATGCCTGACTACTCTTTCTGTGAAAAACTCTTTCCTAATGTTCAGTTTAAACCTACCCTGTTGGAGCTTAAAGCCATTCCCTTTTGTTCTATCACTAATTACCTGGAAGAAGAGACCAGCACCAACCTCTCTGCACCGCCAAAGCTCCTCAGCACCAAATACCACAGCAGCAAAGCTCTTCCAGTGGCACCATTGCTGGAAAGATGGCCACATTCTTGGGGGCAGTGCAAAATGCTAGTGTAGTGACACTGCAATTCAGGGGCTCAAGGGATGCTTCCTGCCAGGCACAGGCACACACCAGGATGGAGTTCCCCTGCAGGGCTGTGAGCCAAGTTCAGGAAGGGTTCCACAAGCTTCTCTGCATTAGGACAGAACCCCCCTCCAATACCAGAACACAAACTGATTTCATCAATCAGAGCCCTTGGAAAACATCTAGAAGGCAAGAGGAATCCACCACGCTCACTCCTAGGGACTGCTGTCCACATGGACTCCCTTTCCAGGCTCCTTGCAGCACAAGCTAAGGCAGTAGAGCCTTATGTCCTCACGTTTCACTGGGCAGATAAGCAGTTGAAGCACGCAGAAGAGCAAGGGAAGACCCTTCCCTGGTGCAATCTGCCTGACCTCTGCCAAGTTGCATATGTGCCTGTATCCTCAGTAGCAGTGTAAGAGCTTACAAGCTGAGAGACTGCACTTCTGCTGGCATAAATCCCCACACTTCCCAGGAAATCAATGTATTTACAGCCCCAATTTAAACTGCTATAAGTGCTATCTTACTAAAAGCATATTTGTGTTATTATCATTGCACTGTGCAGTTAATTGGTATACAAATATTTGTGTTGCCCACATTCATCGCGAGGCTGCTGCAGCCTCAGGGTGAACTTACTCAAAAATCTGACGTGTTTTGCCAAGACTGGAAATCTTAAAGAGTCTGTTTTGCACACTCAGAGAAAGACTGAGCCCTGATCCAAAAATCCACTGAAGTCCAATATGAAATCCAGAGCAACAGGGACCATTAGCTTCAGAGGAAAAGCATGTTGGGGAAAGATGAAATCCAGACTTCCCAGGCTACATTTGTGGACCAGGAAGTGAGGCTGCATTTACCTTTCCTTTTGCCACCTCCCTGATTTGCTTAGATTTATCACCAGTCTTTCCTGCTCCCCTCTCTCTCTCTCCTTTCTTTTTTAATTAGGCCATTGAGGCCTTGTTTTCAAAAACTGTCTGGATCCCAACAGAAGCTTTTAAGTCTCAGACATCAAATGGCAGGCAGTTTACTATAGTTAATTATGGTAATTTTTCCTTAGTAGTAGCTTCCCTCTGAAGAGTCAAAACTACTCAGAAAAAGCCCCAGCCTGAGGCATGAGTTTCTAAGAACATATTTTTTGCCATTTATTATTTTTACAAAGTTAACTAGCAGCAGAAAGTCAAAACCCAGAGGAGAAAAAAAAAAAGAACTGACAAAAAGAATGAGCTTTCATGGGCTCTACCCCATTGCAGGATACACAACCAGACCACGTTTGCCTTCCACAGGAGCCAGGCACAACTCTGCCAAGCTCCAGTACAGGGTCTGGGTCTCCTACAGTGGCCCAGTTCCCTGCCATGGCTGTGCTCTGCTCTCAAGGTTGCTCCGAGTTGCACAGAAAGTCGGACAGCCCTCCAGCCCACCCCAGGGCAGAGAAGACACAAAGGTATCCTGAAACCACAAGTGACCAGGTGGGTCAACCTCTGCAAAACATCGGCTGTCCCAAGGGACATTCCCACAGGGAATACTGGTCCTCATCCCTCTGGATGCCAAGGGTTACATGACCCACTGCAAACAGCCAGGACATCTAGAGCAAGAGAGCAGCAAGATCATAAAAATAACAGAAAACCATTCCCAATCACTTCCATAGGAAGAATGTATGTGGCAACAGGGCTTTCAACACACCCTGATTAAAGCAGACTCTGCCTCTGAGCAGGAATTAAGCCTGTGGGTGAGACCATATTGCATGTTAAAGATGACAGATCCTGTGACACAAATGCCAACTTACACATCCTGTCTTGGGTGCTCCACAGAAATCCCCCGCACAGCCCAGGCTTTGCCTGAGCCCCTCGGCAGCAGATGATTATTAGTTGGGTCTTTTTAGTCTGGAGAAGACTGAGGGGGGGATCTGATCGACACCTATAAATACTTCAAGGGTGGGTGTCAGGAGGATGGGGTCAGGCTTCTTTCAGTGGTGCCCAGGGACAGGACAAGAGGAAATGGGCACAAACTCAAATATAAGAAGTTCCATCTAAACATGAGGAGGAACTTCTTTACTGTGAGAGTGGCAGAGCCCTGGAAGAGGCTGCCCAGAGAGGTGGTAGAGTCTCTATCTCTGGAGACATTCAAACCCCACCTGGACACGTTCCTGGGCAACCTGCTCTAGGTGGCCCTGCTTTGGCAGGGGGATGGACCTGATGATCTCCAGAGGTCCCTTCTAACCCCATATCATTCTGTGCTTCTGTCATTCTGCGATTCCAAACCAGAAAGCCAAATGGTGAAGAGTTAAAGAGTTACTTTCCTGAAGTCCAGGCAAACCATCACACTGAAGTCTAAAGACTACTCATCCTCACATAGGTTAAATATTTTGCTTTCTCCTCTCAATTTTTCTGTTGCAAATCAAGGCTAGTAGCCTCTTCCTTATTTCCAGGATTTCCTTCTAGGTTCCCATAGAAATTTTTTCCCTTTTGAAAACAAGTTCACCACCTGAAAACAGAGGGAGAACTGACAGTTTGCCTTTGATTTCTATGGCTACAGACTCTGCCCAGATAATCTGCGGCTTTGAAACACAGATTCTTTCTTTTATGAAAGGTCTGAAAAGGTGGCACTGTTATCAATTACCGAAATATGTAATCTTCAGGTCTGCTTTGCTGCTGTAGAGTTTGTTTTATCTTCAGGTTCCTCTTTTAGGCAATTTAGCTTTTCATCTGGGAATCCAGAAACCATTTGGTGCAGTTTAAGTCAAACTTTCAAATATTTATTAGAAGATGGGTCTAGAGATAGGCACAAGAATATGAAATAGAAGTTCAGAGCCTCCTGCAGAACCCTTCTCAGAGCTGGAGGAATGGAGGTGGGGAAAAAATAAAACTGTATTGCTAATTTAATCAAAGGCAAGCATCTAAGCAATCACTATGGTCCTTTCCAGAAGTTCTCATTCTCTGGATGTTGCAGCTGTTTGTTTGCCAAGTTGTTTGAACAGCTTAATCACTGTTTAGTGTAAAAGAAAGTAATTGATTTTTGAAGTTACACTAACTGAGACATTGCACAGCATTGAGAAAATTGCCTAAATTTCCAAGAACATCTTTTTAAATACAGTTTGCCTTTTTTCAGCAAAGTAGATCTGGGTCTGTGCCTGCTTTCAGACAATGAAATTCTGGCTCTCAGCAAGCTTCTTTATATTCAAGCGTGACTTGGTTTCAGTCCTGATATAGCTGGTGCTTTAGGTCAAACTGATCCTGCACAGAAGTTAGATGAGTATCAAGGCCCCCTCCAGCCCTATTCTGTACAATTCTAGACTAAACATTGGGCTTGTTTCTTCCCTCACCACCCCCTCCCCTCTGATGCTGCAGTCAATCTAGAGAGCCGCCAAGCAGCAGACCAGAATTTGGCTTTTGGGACTCACAGCTCTATCAAAGCCCTTCAGTGCACCCGTGGCTTCACACCCTCAAGTCACACCAGGCTACATGCACTGCTTTAAGGGTGCATCCCAGTCGTTAGAGGCTATGGGACTGGCGGGCTTTGTGGATTTGGGGCAGCAGGGAAAAAAAAAGAGTGGTGGGAACCATGCCAACTGGCAGGGATAAAGCCAAAGAATTCAGTTTCCCAGGCCACACAACTCCACTGCGTGATCTGAGCCGAGACCTTTTCTTTCAGCAGTCATGGGCTGTGCCATTTCACCCCTGCCAAGAGAGACCAGCCAGTCCCTCCAAGAAAATATAAGGACAACTCCTGCAAGAGTGTCAGTGGTAGGATCAGCTGAGGCAGGGAAAAAATAACCATTTCTCCCTTATAGACTACAAAACCCATCTAGCTCCTCCTCCTCTAGCAGGAGGAATGCCCAAGGATTGCACATCCGTGATCCCTTTATGCCTCAGATCCAGCTCCGCTTTCCCAGCACAGAGCCCGTCTCCTGTCACTCTCCTTTACTGCAGGGTTTTTGGAGTCTTACCCCTCCCCATCCTGCTCCAAACCTCCCAGGGAAGTACAATGATCAAAACTGCAAGAAAAGACTCACCTTCACTACATCAATCATGCAGTGAACAAGGGAGTCCAACAAGGGAGTGGTAGGAAAACCTCAGAATAGCCTAAAAGTCCCCCTTGGAGAACCCCTCAGGGCTCAGCTCTCCAGTATGCTCTTTTCTGCAAGATGTGTCAAGAGCAACTCCTGCAGTACCACTCCTCATGCCACACTTCAAATCTTCCACCTCGGGGCTAGAAGATTAGAGGACATTAAAAAAAAAAACCAAAAACAAAAACATCATGTTATACTTAACTAGTGCTTTTTAACCATAGATCAAGTTACTTTACACACAATAGCTTGAAAGAGAGTTATAACAAGGTCCAGGGCTGTGCTAATAGTCAAAGGAAAAATCTCAAAGTGCTGTGTAGAGGTACCTGTGCTGTGGGGTCAGCATGCCTACCAGGGAATTTCAGTTCCCTTTCCCAGTTCTTGTTTCCCAAATTTTACAGTATGCATTCAAGAGCAGCTGGTGCAACATCTGACAAACTCTCTTCCCAGATGTTCACCCTCCTCACAATCCACCCCACTGCCGCACGGGGCTTTAATAACCAAAACACAAAAGAGGACACGAGTCAGAAGTTGCCTCCTGGGTTGCCATCAAAAAGCCCTCCTCTCTCATTAACCAGGCCTCTCCTCTGTGCCACTGCCAACCGGGGCAAAAATAGTACGTTAAAGAGATGCAAAGCATGACTTTCTTCTAATTTCTGCCCATTTCTGCAAAAAGCTAAACAAGAAAAGCGAAAAAGGTTTAAATGCATGGAAAAGCAGACCATGCGCTTTGGCCCTCCCTGCTCAGAACCTGTTCAACCTGAGCCTCCACAGCACCCTCACAGGTACAAAGGGGTCACCTGCTCCTCTGTCCCACAGTGGCCAAAGTGCTGGGCCTCAGCACGACACCCTTGGACCAGCCAGCAGCTAACATCACCACACAGCTCCATCCCAGGAGATGAGTCCACAATAGGAAGCTGCCCACTTGCCAAACACCAGTGGGCTACAGCCACTGATTTTACCCTCTGTATTAGTATCGCTGCCTTTTATCAAACATCTTAACTTTGTTTAGGGTTGAGCTCCCCCCCATCCCACCCCTGGGTAATAGGGTTGTTTTTATGGCCAGACCTGAATGACGGCTGTTCATACAGCAACCACAAAGGTTGTCTGATCAATCAATAGCACTCACCTGGTGCCATGCTCTCCTTTGGCTTGTTACAACTTCGAGTTCACAAGAATTTCCAGCTGCCAAGAAATCAACTGCAGTGGTTATAGGAGATACAGGGGGGAAAGATACAGGTGCTCTCTGCAGGGAAACCTGCTGATTAAAAAGGTTCTCATCCCATGGCCATGTTGCTGCCTGTCAGCTCTCCCAGCAGCGCAGTGCTGCCCGAGGAGACGTCTCTGCAGTCTTCCTTAGTCCAACCGATGGAAAAATCAGCCTGAGGAGTTCCAAGCCCATTTTGTGGCCACATTTGCTCAGGTTGTTATACTTTCCATGCAGCAGATCAGTGAGAGCTCAAGTGAGCCTTTCCATCAGGAAGGCTGGGGCAGTAACTTCCCTCCAAAGGACAGATAACAGGGTGGGTACTATCTGCCACCCAGTCTAGTAGATGGAAAGGAAAGCATTTCCCTATCCAGGGGGCACTTTGAACTCTTCAAGCTATTTGGAAAATAGCAGCTCAGACCCTCCTCAGACTGCTGACGATGAAACCCATTCACTCTCCACTACCTGTGGCACCAAGCCTCCCCACAGCCAACATCCTTGTGCAGACCCACATCAGTAAATTGCACTCCCCACCTCCGACACCAGCAAGTACCACCTGAGCATACCTCTTATGCCACCTGGTGCTATACCCCAGAGCTTCTGATGACAACCAGGGGCCAGAACAGGGTGGACAGCATGGCATCAGTAGGGTCTTCCCTGCAGGAACACCATCTCCGTGCTACTCTCTACCCCTCAAAACACACTGCTGCAGAGGCCAGGCAAGCAGAGAGCCAGCCCATCTGCCTGCGAGGATCTCTCCTCTCCTACTGGGTTTCTCAGCTGTCACAGCACCACCTGGCCACCAGAAGAGCCCATCTGCAAAAGGCTCACATTCTGTGCTTCTGGAGCAGAAAAATCTGAACCAGTAAAGATGTTGTAGGATGGCAGCTGTCTCGATATCACACTGCAGCTCTGAACCCAAGTTTGCTGCAAGAGCAAGTCAACATTGGTCAAATCACTTGACCTCTCCATGACTCGCTCAACAATCTGTCAAATGAGGTTGATAATATCTCACTGGGCCGCAATGAGGCTTAGTTAATTATCTCGATGCACTTAAAGACTTCTAGATATTTTGTTATATGCACTTACAGAGGCAAAACATCAGTTATTCTGTGACTGCCAGCTCCCAATTGAGTATGCCAAGAAGCCTCTAGCAACAGGCAGGTGGTTAGTAAGTAGGAAAGTACCAAAAGTATCTGTGTACAGATGGCAAAGCCCCTCCTCACAGGTACCTGTCCTGTATTTGGGAAGTACCCTGCCCATCTCCAATCCGTGACTGTCCAGCCTACAAGCAACAGCTTCCTTTATCAATGCAGCCAGATGATGCTCCTACATAATCAAAATTAACCAATTATGTTGTGCAGCAGATTATTAATTTTGATGTGCATATCTAAACAATTCTTGCAGGTGTATGCAAAACAGGTTCTGGCTTAATGGGCTCCCTATTTTGTTTGGTTTGGGCCAGAATGATTGCCTATGAAGAAAAATCAGAGAGCTTTAGGCAGTTGTTGTTAAAAAAAAACCCACAGTTTGGGGGGAGGAAGGAATATGCAGTAGGAAAAAAAGTCTCATTTGAATAACAAAACAATTTTTGTTGATGTTGTTGTTGTTTATGAGCTATTTAAGCCCTGGGGTGGGTAGAAAAGGGGAAATAAGAGGAATTTATCTGTCAAACACATTTTAAGCAGATAGTACCAATGATAAAAATCCCATTTTAAGTTTGAGCAGTGAATAGCACATCACACAGTTTCTAAGAAGGAAATTAAAGAGAACCTAATGAGCCATGAAAATATTATGTGTTTTTTAAAATAAATAGAAGTAACATTTCACACACCCCCTTTAAGATTGAAAGTATTTTAATTTATTCAGCCAAACTCACCATCATAACTGTTAGAAAGGCTTGGAAAACAAGATGACATTTAGCTTCCTCCCCCTGAGTCCACCTCTCTGACCCCAGCTAACCCCGTCCTCTCTCACTCCACACAGCTTGCAGAGGGTGAGGGTTGTACCTAAGACTCAGTCCTTGCTCCGACTGGATCTGCAGCCCAGGAACTAAATGAGAAATAGTAACCTGCAGCCACAAGCAGGTGGGTTGGGGGATGTACAGAAAAAAGGAGGCAGTATGGACTGGCGGTGGCCACAGCACAGGAGCTGCCCTCACACCACGCTGACTTGCAGGGCAGAGGTCTCTGTGATCGGGGCACAGGTAATATCACTGAGAAGAAATAAGGCTCAGATGCTGTGCACACTGCATCTCAGATGATTTTTCAGCTCCATCATGAATCTCTGTTGCTCAAGATCTGCCTCGGTCCCTCACTTTAACCATTGCTTTCTGCTTCACCGGAAGAGTTCACTGAAGTCACTTCTACTCACTGCACATAAAATAGTTTTGGCACCAGCCCTAGTTCCACCTTTTGGCTCTGTATAAAACATAGTTTAACAGCCCAACATCTATAGCAGGCAACAAGTGGACACCCAAAGATTATAGGTATCACACCTGAGCAGCTCCTCTGCTAAACCTGTTCCTCGTAACCAAGCAAGGAAGACAAGAGTCACCTCCATCACTTGTGCATGCAGCCAGTCAGGGAAGTCAACAGTAACAAAGAACAAAGCAAAAATCCACAAGTATTATATTATTCACATAGAAGTGCACGTGCACAGAGGCCTTCAGATTTCAGAAGTCTGTCACTTTTAGAAAAATAAGATATCCCCATTATAGTCTAAGGAGTTAGTCATGCTTGCTTTTGTGGGTATTTTTTTTTTTTAAAAACTGATAGAACCAAGACTTATTGCAGACATTTCACAGGATGCATTCACAACATTTAAACTAAAAAGACCAATCATACTTGACAGGCATCTTTGACATATCTGGATATAAAAATTATAACAAATTAATTCTTTACATAGAAAGGGAAAAACATATTTTAGGTAATTGCTTTGTAAGCAGTGGCTTGTTACAAATGGATAGGTATTTTCTTCCAAAGAAATACCCAAAGATATTCCTAATTAGCAGTAAGCTAATCACCACCAAGCCTCCTGCATTCAGCAGTGACATGCTAAATCACCTCCACTTGCAAATTCTAGAGCTTTGCAAAAGCCAGCAGTGGGAGGGAGGAGCAGACAGAGGAGTCACCACCCCTCACCTGGGAAGGAGCTGCAGCTCCCACCCTTGCTGAGAGGTGCATCCCAGAGAGTTCTCACTGCCCTCCCAGCCAGCTCCCTTCCCTCATCATCCTCATTGTCTATGCCCATCACAGCACTTTTCTCCCACTTATCCCTCACTCTCTTGCTTCGATCCACTATGAGCCCTGGTATTCCCAACAGCACAAGTTAGCAAGAGCCTTTCTTTAGAGGCTTTTCCAGCCTGCCCACCAGTGAGCACCAGCTCCCCACAACTAGAGAAGGGCACATGGGTACGGGTTAAGGCTGGGGGAAAGAAAAAACAGAGCATTTACTCATTTAGTGTGGAATATTTGGAAGTTTGCTTTTTTTTTTTCCTAAAGACAAACAGAAGTTCCCAAAGCAGCAAGCAAACAAGATAACAAAAAATAAACCCATTTTGTTTCCATTTTCAAAAGCTGAGGTATTTCAGTACATCCCCATCAAATCCTAACCTAATCTTCACAACCTGGAAGACAGAAAGCAGGTGGAGAAAGAGGCAAGAAATGACCCCAAAAAAACTGGAGAAGTCAAAATGTTTGAATTTCAACATATGCAAAGCAGTTTTGTTCTATTTAAATAGAAACAAACTTGTTTTGACTGTGTTAAAAAACAGCAGGAAGTTTTGGCGGAGATGGGAGCTGCATCATGACAGTTTCCCTCTCTGCTCAAGATCAGGTATGGCATTCCTCCCTCTTGCCACTGTTTGGCTCTTGGGCCACCGAGCTCAGGGGAGCGTAGACCATGCAGGGCTTTCCCAACTCACAGCTACTCCCAGGTACAAAGCAGGAATATCAGGAGGTTCCCCAAATCACCGATTTTTCTGGGGAATACAAGATTCCCCAACCCACCAGCAGGTGGTATGGACAACGATAGCGGAAAGACCTTCCCCCTTGGGGGGCAGGTGCCTCCCTTGGTCTGGTCCAGCCTCATGGACCTGGAGCACCTCAAGACCCTCGTTTCTCACAGCCACCTCTGGGCTTTGAGCTCTGTCCCAGCTGTAGCGCTCGAGGCTGTTGTAGAGATGGCAACTGCAGAGTGAGTTGCCCAGGAGGCTGATTCAGAGAAAGAGCTTAATTTAGCCTCTCTGAATCACCCTGCAGAGGAGATGGCTGCTCTCCGACTACAAAAGGAACTGGATAGATAGCAGAAAGTTTGCCTCTGTGAATCCCCATCCTCAGTGTCATAAAAAGTCTGCTTCACAGCTTAATCCACATGGCCCAAATCTCAAACTCTTGCTGCAAGCACTGTCAAGGAAACAAAACAGAAATAGCTGGGACGGAGCAGAGAGTAGCAGGAGCTGCTTTTGTTACAGTGATACACACCATCTGAGTTAAAGCATCATTAAAAGCATCTCTCCATGCCCCCAGGAGCACCCAGGGCTGCATTTGAAGTTCAGGGACAAGCTGGGTGGCGGACACGCAGCAGTGCCAAGGCATTCTGAGACAGGGAGCAAGCCAACAACCTGCCACTCAGCCCTGCACCCACCTAGAAACCAACAGAAAGTCAGGGCTCATTTGTCTTGCTGTTTTATATACAGGATCATGAGCTATTATTAAAATCACAGAGAGAAACTTAGAAGGAAAAAAGGTTCCAAACCTCCAGCTCTCAGGTCAGCCTCTCACCTCCAGAAGGTTTCCTTGCCAAGAAGAAAAAGCTTGATCAGGGTGTTAGTGGCTGGGACGTGCACCCAGGAGAGCTCTCTGCGTTTCCATTGTCTCTGGAAACCTGCCGAGGGGTTTTCTCAGGTTCCTGGTAAGCTCCAGGAACAGGGTTTTGTGTGCTCACACTGTCTGTGGGTCAGGCTGCCTGCACACACACACACACACCCTTTCCTCATATCCACCTCCTCCACAAACTTTTAAGGTTGGCAATCAGTTTTGAACACGACTGATGAAGGAGTATGCTCTCTGCCCTTCGCAGAGCTGTGCGGGTATGCCTGTGGGTATCTGTGCCTCACGAAGCCTCTGCTCAGCTACAACAGTGGAAAAGGGGCTCTGCTTCTTAGCGATGGGCAGGTCTGTCCCCTCAACCCCTCCACATTTCTATGGAACAAGAAATTGCCATGGGGCTGGCTCAAGGCTGACCACAGACTTGTCCTCTTCCCGGGGGCATGAGCAAGGAGAAACACGGGGGCTACTGTCAGCGCTCTGCAGGGAGCCAGGTTTCTCCACCCTTAACAGCATTTGCCCACTCGTAGCACAGAGCAGTGGATGGGGGCTCTGCTGGGTGGGATGCAGCGAAAGCACAAGCCAGACTCTGACATTGCCTTGTCTCCAGCAGGGTTCTATTGATCCATCTGTGTTTGTAGGGTCTCATCCACAGCCGCAAATCCAAGCCCAGGAATTAACCTAATGCTAAATTGCTTTTCTAGGACCCCCCTCCCCACCATGTGTCCATCAAGGGAGGTCATCCTGCCCCTCTGCTCTGCCCTGGTGAGGCCCCATCTGGAGCACTGTGTCCAGTTCTGGGCTCCCCGGTTCCAGAAGAACAGGGAACTGTTGGAGAAGGTACAGCAGAGGACTATGAAGATGATGAGGGGGATTAGAACACCTCTTTTATGAGGAAAGGCTGAGGGACTTGGGTATTTTTAGTCTTGAGAAGGCTGAGGGGGGATCTGATCGACACCTATAAATACTTCAAGGGTGGCACAATCCTCCTGACACCCAGTCTTTTTTCAGTGGTGCCCAGAGACAGGACAAGAGGGAATGGGCACAAACTTGAACCTAAGAAGTTCCATCTAAACATGAGGAGGAACTTCTTTGCTGTGAGGGTGGCAGAGCC